>JBAIZL010000008.1:1920000-2055000 GCA_036971475.1 Prosapia bicincta | reverse complement strand
GTAATTTCTGTTGTAATGTCACATAGTTCCGACAACTATATAAATACCACTTCAATATATATTTTACAAAAAACGACGTTAAAAAAGTACTATTAATAAATAATGTAATAATAAAATAGCCTTGAAAATACTAAACACCTTTTCTATAAGCTACAGCTTTCTCACAATCGAATGTTTACAGCCTTTGTCAAAAAAAAAATAATCCCTGTTTCATTAAGTTACATTTAATTTCTACAAAAGAATTATTCTCTTAAGCGTTTACTTCCGGTTAATCTCCGTAATTCCACTAATGATCCCGTCCCCCCAACCTCTGGTAGCCCTCCTGGGTCCTGGCATTACCTGTACTATACTTTCTAATAAACCAGTTTGACAGCGCTATTATGCCGAAATGCTACCTTAGACATTTTCTCCTGGTATAATCATATGTTAACAAATTGGTTTTGGTAATAATTTGACCTCTACAAAATAAAAATATCACACTTCCTAGATTTTGACTTCTGTCCGATCAAATTGAAATTAATAAATATTTTCTGGCTCTCGCAGTACCACAATTATACGTGTATTAACAATATTAGCCAGTCACTTTATTTATACATTTCAGTAAATAAGTTTTACAACTCCCTTGATAAAAGAAGTAATATCAAAAAACTTCAAGTCGATTCCTACTTAGATCATTAGAAAAACATTTATTTTAGTTACTTTTTACTAAATAATTACAATTAACATAAATTTGTATATACATATGAAAGAATCACAGTTTTAAGTGACAAAATAAAAAGTGAAATTAAATATATTTAATTCCTGAATTAATATTGAAAACAAACAATTTAAAGACAACTTCTACCGAGGTTAGGTTGACGAAATATTTTTTATTGTACTTACTTTTTATTTTATAATTACAATTAATATAAATATGTTTGTAAATATTACAGAATCACAATATCAGTGGTGAAATAGAAAGCGAATATCATAGCAATTTTCCATTTTCTTCTGTATGGTGTTTACCTATTATTTTTGTTTGCTACTATTTATTCGCTTACTCTTTTTCGTTTCTAAATTATAAAGCTGATGGTGGTATATAATTTACCATTCTATCTACCTCTTCTATGCTTCACTATTGTAAGGAACATATCTGTTATAGTTTCATATAGGTCTACATCTTTAATTACTTTAACTGATTTCTAGCTATGGGAAAGTTGGTTAAGCGCCATAGTGCTGGATTTCAAATATATAGTTCTTCAGTTCTAATTTAACCATGATATCAAGTTTTTAGAATTTAATTATTGAATAAATATTTGAAAAAAACTATAGTAACATTAATTGTCCCCCACTATAGGTTTAAAAAAATGTATTTAAACTTGTTTTTATGAATAAAAACTAATTTTATTAATGGTTTGAAAATTTTTACAAGACATTTCAATTACAGATATTGGTTCAGCGTTACTATTGCCTAATAATTCGTGTATGATATCAGCTTAGTTTCACTTCTAAACTACAGTATTTTGAGAATATCATTGCAAAGCACGTTTTATTAAAATTGAAGTCTAAACCTTTCCTGATAATTTATCAGTTTACAAAATTTATTTCTGATTTATCTACTCTTATTCATCTTACACTATGGGAGTTATGAAAGAATAACTGGCTAGAGGAATATTGGGATGACGTCACTGACCAGTAAGCGTTTAACTAACTGTCGTAGTACCTGATTACAGACTGACCAGACACTCAAGTGTTTCCACGAATTAAAATTTTTAAAGTGACATTTGCTTACCGTATATTAACTTTTTGCAAATTTGTTCATTTTTTAATAAATGTTATTTTTGGGAATGTCAAAATATAGGCCTACACTTATTTGTGAAACGTTATATTCAAGTATCGGTTTTTAAAAGTGGGGAGCTATAGCAAGGGATTTAGCCAGCTGATGTGCCCGACTTTATATTTAGATTGGCGGGGGGCTCGCTGTCTCTTGATTTTGAGCCTCACTCGTGCACCGAGAGCTCTACGTTTCAATCCGCCACAGCCATTGTGTCTTGTTCACCACTGTGGCTAGATGCAAGAAGGCGTAGACAGCTTCCTTTCCTCTCCACTAGTCGGCGAACTCCTGTGATGCACACTCAAGTCTTTTGCTATAGCTTTTGAGTTACAGTTATCTCTACTAAATAGATATTTCATATACTTTAAACAAATATATGTGGGAATCAATGTCTCAAAGTTGTGTAACATTTAGGAAACACAAACTTTGTTAAGTAGTCACGTAATCATACGCGATGAATTCAACTTCCTACTTTTTATTTCGCAAATTCCATTCATTATTCTTGTATGTATTATAAACGCCTTCCGATAAAAAAATTTCTACATGATGAAATTAAACAATGCATTTTCAACCAAAAACAGAAATTTAATCGCCTAATAAATATGCGTTTCCCCAATAAACCTTTTTGGGTGTTACTTCAACACGTATAATTAGTTTCATTCGTTGAGATAAACATTAATTACTGCGACCATAATAGTCTCAGTTTTATTTTAAATATGTTTCTCTGCGATAAAATTATGCAAATTATCAACTGCACTGTTATTAATTGTAAAATGAATAATGAATGACTGCATACATTAAACCTTATGCCGTAGTTTGTTTTGTTATCTTTTGCTTATCCCTCTCTAAGGATTGTACTTTATTATTTATAGCAGTAACAAGTAAACCGGAAACGACGCTCCCAGTAAATTAGTTTTTATTAAAGTTTACATTTAGTAGAGATTATTCAGAGTGAAGTTTAATTTATAACCAACTCCTTTACATTTACAGTTTCAAAAACCTCTAATAGTGGCTCTAATGTTGGAAGAATGTTTCTTAGAATTTTATTTTTAAATCGCCTTTTTTGAATATTATAGTTTTTTATACATTTTGGTATCAGGGACTTTACGTTTTTTGTTTTAAAATAAGCAAAACTATACTTGTTTTTTTAAATGACTATTTCTTGAGGCAGGCATGACTGTTTATGTGTTTCACGAAACAAAATCATCGGCCTCCGTCACGTACAAGATTTTCATATTTTAGCTTAAATTAAGAGATAACGTATGATTTAGTAAACAGCTGATTTTAGTTTGTAAGTTATGTTGTAGAAAAGCTGTTTTAACACATAGTTTTTGTTACTTTATTTATACATTATTAAGTTAAAATATTATTATTAAATATTTTTTAATCAGTTGTAAATATATGAATTGATTTATATTTTGGCAAATCAATTCAATTTAATTATGAGTTATATATTTTTATTTAAAATTTTTAAATGGAACTTTCTTTGGGCGTTTGAAACGTTTTGGGAAACAATGTCAATTAAATTTCGTTAAATAAAATTTTATATTCGGTAAATATTTCAATAACTAAATGTTTACTATTAACTACATTATTTTGCAATAAAAATATTGAAAAGAGCCCCAATACCACAAAAATAATCAAAAATAACAAATAAGACAAGTTACTTAAGATTAAACCCTCTTAGGGATAAAGGGTTTAATCTTAAGTAACTTGTCTTATTTGTTATTTTTGATTATTTTTGTGGTATTGGGGCTCTTTTCAATATTTTTATTGTAATATATTGTACCACTGTGCTCTTTATATTGTGTACATTATTTTGATTAATAGCTACATTAACTAGATGCTATTATTTTTTAAAGAATGGTTTCATCAATTCTATTTCATCAACACGATTTCCACTAAATTTACCAAATTAGTGTGATTAATTTACTTGCAATGAACACTTTAATTTATAATTCAGTAATGTACAATTTGTTTTAATAAGGCTATTTTGCCAGTAGCTAAACTTTTTAATCACTCAAGAAGCATAGATAAGTAGTCACTAATATTCGTTCACAGTTCAGTTAGAAGTACGGGGCAAGCAATTATAGTGCATAAAATTGCAGTTTCCGCACTACTAACCTTTCTAATGACATTTATTTCATGAAATTCGATTGAGTCTTTAAAAGTTACTACGTACTTTGTTTATATCGTCAATTACGGATTGAGTTATTTCACACAGTTTATGCTTAAAGTTGACTTTAGCAAAATTTATATTTTTATATAAACCTTGTGTTTTGTACACTTTCTTTACAACGTTGTTTTCTCAATGAATAACACTTTCTAAGGCAAAGTATACATTATTATAAGTGTATCTAGTACTACATTTTGTAGTAGCTGAATTTAGAATATAAACCCATTTCGTAGTTAAAATAACTTGCCCTCCTCAGCTAAAAATATAACTTTTTCTATTGTTATGAATCACTTTACATAAGACAACTTGTTTCTAAACGCAAAAAGTTTTAACATTATAGATTTATAATGTAAATTACTTAATAAAAATCTATGTATATAGTAACAATACTTTAATTCTCATACGAAATATTTTTAGCCCGCGTAGTAGCATGGAAACCCCTATAAGTTTTTTACTGCCCACTAATATATGGCCATAGTTATATATTACAACTTTTGTTTAAAAGAATCGATATTTCTGTCAGTTGTCATGTTATGGGGTTTTAAATTTTGATTTTAAAATCTTAGTCTGGAACAACTGCTGCAACTGAAGGTAACCGTAAGCAACAACACGAAACATCGCAAAGAAATTAATTTTTACAATGGTAACACAATGAATGAAATAAATAAAAAGTACATAAAAAGTATAACCATAAAATAAATTTATAAATAAATAACTGACCATAGGATGTGTAAACTGTTTAAGTAAAATTATTACATAAACGACTTTACCAGGTCCATAGTTGAATCTACTTGAGTCAATTAATGGTTTAAAACTTGAAGAAAACTCTTTAGACACAGAGGAAGAACAGGCTAATAGCGGCTGAGTTGACTTCAGCGCTATAAAATTATTGTAGCGTGAAAGTAGTATTTATCCAGCTTCACGTTTTTATGAAGTGTATTGTTTCACACATTTTTTCCGAAAAACAATAAAGGAAACAATTCGTAATGCGCGCCTTCCAAGTGTTTTGTTCAAACAAAAACCTAATTTATGTCAATTGTCCAGTTTGTTTCCTGTGCTTGTATGATTATTTCCAATACTGTTACATTGTAGCACTTCTAGGAAAAAAGAAGCTTCTAAGGAGGTCCTTTTGTTTACTCTTCAACAATAGGGATTATTGTAAAAGTATAAAGTTCAGTTGAAATGAAAATAACTTTTATTAAAAACGTTACAAGAGTTAAATATCTATTTTATATACTCAAATGAATATAACATATTGTTTGTAATTATATATTTCTTACAATTATCTATGACTTTTTCGATATCTAAATACAGGTTCTTAAGCTTTGCATTTAATTTATATATATATATATAAAATTTTTCCTTGCGAAAAACCAATTTTGGTTATCATTGCCCAACAAAGTAAAATGTAAAGGCATCGGATAAGTAGGCTAATGAATTTATATCAAAATCGTACCTATGTAGACTATTTGGGTCACAACTTTATGTGTACATGGGCGTTTTTAATGTTTCGTTGTGTTTTATATATGAAACATTGTGTAACATACTCTACTTAATTTTCGCCTATCGACTGATGGTCAATAGACCTATTAACACAAAGAAAACGTCTATAGTTCTAATTCTATTAGATATATATTTACATTTTCGGTAGATATAAGAATAGGACTCACGCAACATCAAGTAGGCTATAAATTTCACGGAATCAACACTAACTTTAATAAAATTAAAATAAAAAAATTGTCAAATTAGTTTACAAGAAAAAAAATAATTTCCAAAGTATTGCGATGTTATATTTTTAGCATAACAATCGAGCTTAAAGTTATATGAACCTACAAATGTGAGTTAATAAATTTCTTCTATTAGCTCACACTCTCCTTATATATATTATACCTTGCTCACATTTTCAATCGTTTATAAAATACGTTTTATTCACCCAATCAAGTTCAAATACATTTTTTTAAACCTATAGTGGATGCCAATTGATGTTAATACAGTATTTTCCAAATATTTATTCAATAAATAAATTATAAAAATTTGTGAGGTCTAGCCGGATTTGAACTGAGTAGTCTATCTTCTTGTTCAAAGTCTAGCGGGTTTTGGCAATGCTCCAACTTTCCCACAACTAGAAATGTATTTCTCAAAGGTGTATATGTGTGTGTGTGTGTGTGTGTGTGTGTGTGTGTGTGTGTGTGTGTGTGTGTGTGTGTATGCGCATTTTTCTTTTGCTCCCATCTGGTTGTCGTGGAAACCTCTATTGCACAACCTTAAATTGTTGCAATGGATATCACTCAATGTCGGAAATATTACTCCAGGATTAAAAATGAATGAAAAGAATAGAATAAGCAAACGAACTTAATTAACGCTATCGAACCTTGCTTCAAAAACGGACAATACGAAAGGAAAGGGAAAAGGAACTACAACACAATGCGAGCGACGAAAAAAAATCATATAAATAGAACAAAAATTATAGTCCAACACCATACATTGAAAAGAAAATTGTAAGGAAATTTTCGCTTTCTATTTTGCCACTTAAATGGTTATTCTGACATATTTTTATTAGTTGTAATTATAAAATAAAAAGAAACTAAAATAAAATTTTTCTCTTTGATTTAAGTAAGAATTGACTTTAAATTTTTGTTTTCATATTACTTATTTAATAACAAAATGTGATTGACATTGATCGAAGCAAATGTATAATTGTGTGTAAATTTAATGTATTATATATTTAGCGTATAACTGAAAGTAGGCCTATTAATTTTGCCTAAATCAAATATATTATATTAGTAATTAAGGTTTACATTTTAATATTATAAATAAATAGTCAAAGAAATTATAATTTTAGAATATTTATAAAAAACTACTGAGATATATAGCTTTTAATCAGTAAGCCTAAATTATCACTGATGATATGACAGACCATTGTTTTTATCATAGCTACTGATAAAGGTCCGATCAAATACGTCTCAGTGGCTTCATTTAAATAATTTTGGCTCGTCTTTATTTATAAACGGTAAATTTTCGTTTATCTTCAGGAACAACTAATTCCAGGAATAAATGTTTTTATGAGAATACGTCTTCAGCTGAGTATGAATATGTTTTTCACGGGAGAAAAATCATCTCATGCGTCACGGGATGCTCTTCGTATTTTACCGTAAAGTAAGTGATAGGGTAACATAAAATTTCAATCAACAGCCGTTGAAGATTTTAACACGCGGGTAATGTTATTTTATATAATTACTTAATTAGTACACACTCTCCCTATATATGTATAGTAATTGTTTAGTTTGCTAAACCGGGCCTATATTTTCATAAAACATTCAGAATAATATAAAAAGGCTATTTTCATTGAAATTATTTTTTTCTGTGCCTAGAAACATTATTTTCTCTAAAATTAAAGTTGGGTAAAATTTTCAGTGCGGATGTAGAAGTTGTGAATGGTCGCGGAGTGATACAAATGTTTTTTTACGTCACAGTACTGCGCATAAGGTTGTACGCATATATATATATATATATATATATATATATATATATATATATATATATATATATATATATATTATACATAATATATATATATTTAATTTTATATATATTTAAATATATATATATATATATATATATATATATATATATATATATATATATATATATATATATAACGAAATTCATTAAGTTAAGAAAACTGTGAGAAAATATTTGAACTTGTGGGATATACCTAGCTAGCGCTAGTCTATTGTCAGATCTATCGGCAGAAATAAGTTACTGCATACACACCTGCAAGTCATAAATAAAAATAATTCGAAAAGGGTTCATTGTAAGTAAACCAGGACGTGCCTCGTTCATGAGAGAGAAGCTTTACCTAGACATCCACGGACCAGGGAGATTTATGACTAGGAATCCCTGAGAATACTGAAAAACACATGCACCTGTGGGAAAGTTCAACAAATTCCCACTAAGCCAAAAAAGGAAAGTGAGGAAAGTGTCAAAATTTCATAGGCTAGCCACAATTTGAGCGCCATAAGGGAGCCAATCAAATTTGAAGAGGGGATGAAACCCATACGGATACCAACCAAGGGAAACAGGAGGAAGACAGTCAATTTTCAGTACTCGAAAGGGTCAAGTGGTAGGACTCGAGGAGTCATAATGCAGGACTCGAGGGAGAAGTAATGTTCAGTTTTAGTAAGAAATATGAAATTCAAACAAAGTAACGTGGATATTTAAAGTAAGAGAGATTAATAGAGGGAGATTAAAGGGTAGCCAGGGAGATTATTAAATAGAAAGTGAAGTATACAGAGGAAGATTAAAGGGTAACCAGTGAGATTAAAATAAGGGAGTGATTAATGAAGTCAGTTAAGGAATAGAAGCATATCGAGAAATTAAAAAAGTGAAATTGATAGGAAAATATTACTAAGTGAATTTGTGTCAAGTGAAGTGAAACAAGGAATCACGCAAGTAATAAGCAATACATTTATTTTAACTTAAAGCCAACTCTCTAAAGTAACAAACATTAAGCATCTTTTTAACTTTAAAAATTCCTTAAAAAGTCATAGTTAATTGAAATATAAAATTTATCAAACCAAGTGCAGTAATTTATACACGCCCTTAGATAGCTAAAAGAAAGTATATTTAGAATTGTTAAAAAAATCAATAGTAAAATAAGAGTCTTGATGCCTATCGGCAAATATTAGAGTTAGTAAAAGAATTATATGAACTACCTGTAAATGCAATATTGATCTCAGGATAAAATAAATCTGTAATTATAAAAGCAAGTAGCTGGGTTATTAATTTAATTTCCTAAGAGTAAAACATATTATCCTGTAGAGAAGCATTAAGTGAAGGTACGTTATATAACAATTGTCGCCCAACGTGGTTGGCAAGGTTCGTTATAATATATATATATATTATAACGTACCTACACTTATGTTTGTCTACAGGATATTTTTACTCTTAGGAAATTAAATTAATAACCCAGCTACTTGCTTTTATAATTACAGATTTATTTTATCCTGAGATCAATATTGCTTTATAGGTAGTTCATATAATTCGTTTTACTAACTCTAATATTTGCCGACAGGCATCAAGAATCTTATTTGTCTATTAATTTTTTAACAGTTCTAAATTTACTTTCTTTTAGCTATCTAAGGGCGTGTATAAGTTACTGCACTTATGATTTGATAAATTTTTTATATTTCAATTAATTATGACTTTTTAAGGAATTTATAAAAGTTTAAATGTTCTCAAATGTTTTGGTTTTAAAGAGTTGGCTTTATAATGAAAATAAATTATTAATTAGTACTTGCGTGGTTCCTTGTTTCACTTCACTTGACACAAATTCACTTATTAATATTTTCCTATCAATTTCACTTTTTTAATCTCTCGAAATGCTTCCATGCCGTAACTGACTTTTAGAGTCAAGGCCTTTATTAATCACTCCCTTATTAATTCTACTTACTATTTAGCTATCTCTCTTATTTAATTTCTCGTATACATATTTATATATCTTGTTCAAATTTTCAACAGTTAATAAAATACTTTTTATCATCCACTCAAGTTGAAATACATTTTTTAAACTTTTAACATATGGCACTTTAATTGTATGTTAATATAGTTTTTTTAAAATATTAATTAATTAACCAAATTTTTTCATTGATTAGTTTTATTAATTAATTTCGCTTTCGATTTTACCACTTAATATTGCAACCCTGTCGTTTGTATATAGGCTACATAATTATATTAATTGTAATTATATAAAATAAGTAACTATAATGAAATTTTTTGGTTGACCTTAGTAAGAATAGACTTGAACAATATTTTTTTAAATATTTGTTTTTGAATGGCATAAATTGTTATTAAGTATATAATACCTGTTATTAGGCCTAAGTATAATAATTTATTTAGATTTGGATAAATCTTACTATAATTAATTAAATTTAATGATAGTCAGTTGTTTCCTCCAATTTTTGAAATGAGAACTTTTTAGGCGCTTTAAATTTTTTTAATACTCAGTTCAATTAAGTTAATGAAATAAAATTTGCATCAACATGTAATAATTATTTTCTGTTACCAACGTATTTTTATTAACTACAATAACTAAATTCTATTGAAACCCCTGTTGAGTACAGTTTTTAAATAAAGAGTTCACTTCTCCACTAATTTTTATTTAAACATCATTGTTGTTTTAATAGTGAGGTTAACCTATTACACTGAAACCAATCTTTCAAAAAGATATTTTTTGTGGATAATTAATCTTATATTGAAGATTTTTTATGGTTAATAAAAAAGGTAGAAGAAACAAAGCACAGACTTCCATCCCTCAAAACTACTCAAGACTAAAATAAGGTAGCAGAGGGCTATAATCTGTTTACAGTTAGAGTAGTTATAATTCGTTTCTCCAAGTTGCCGCGCGGTGGTGCCGCCAGTAGACCTGCCTCAAATTGATGGCTAATCACATACCGCCCGTGTGTCGATGAGTTCCGCTAAGTCGGTAAAAAGGATATTACAATGTGTGACGAAATTACAATGTATTTGTCAGAGACACGCAAGCCGGCCGCCAGGGTAACTGTAAACTGTGACATAAGTAAATAAGCGAGACGAGATTAAGTAATCGTTAGGTAAACTTGGACAGAGTCATGACTGATAGCAGTAGTGGCTATCACAACAGATTAGACTCTGTAAACACAGACAGGTAAGGTTAGGTTTAATGGCTGTGACAACAGGTAGATAAACAACAACATTATGTCTCCAGGAAGGTTAATTAAACTTGACAAGTAGAGTATAATAATAGGAAGCAGTGCTCTTGGATTTAATTGGCTTAAAAGTAGTTACTTTACTCTAAATGGGAAGTAGAATAAGAAACATATGACAACTTTACTACAGAATAAGTAACAATTCATTGAATGATAGAATTACAATTTTCTAAATATATTTCTGTATAAATATATATATATTGTGCCATCCACATTTAAAAAAAGTTTATATGTATTTATATACAAGAATATAAATATATATATACATATATATATATATATATATATATATATATATATATATATATATATATATTATAACATAAAGTACCAGGCTTTAGATTAAATTAAGTTAGTTGCTAAAATAATCATCTGTAGAATTAAGCAAGGAAAGACACAAATAGTTTTTCTAGTGCGGACAAAGCAGGTACCATGTCATTATCCTTTCCAGGAAAGCTATATGTTGTGTCCGGCAACCATAGACAATAGCGAAGGGTTCATAGTGGTTGAGACGGGAAATCCAGCAGCCCATATAGCCTGGGAAAATAACCATGTACCGTTAGGTTAAGCTAATTGTAGAACTGTGGGAAACTTAAAAAGAACGTTTGTGGTAGTGGAAAAGATTAGATTTTTCAATAAAGGGTCAGGGAATTTAGGGGTTTTTTTGAGGAGGGTCTCAGAAGAAGACGGATTGGTGGGGTCCAGGATGGAAGTGTTGTAAAGGGAGAAATTAATTAAATTAAGTAAAGTGTTTTTTTTATAAGTAAAATTTAAAAAGCGAGACGTAAAAGTTTTTTTTTTTTGAAATATAAAGTAAGTTTTTTGTGTGTCTAGTGTAAGTGCAGAAGGTAATAACCAAGGCCAGGATTCCAGGGACTCTTCAGAACAATAAGTATTATTTGAATATAAGTGTAACCAACAGACATCTATCTTTCAGTTCAGAACCAATTTTAATTTCATCAAAATTTATAAAAATTATTCTAGTTTCACCATTTCTAATTTAAAAGCAAAGCTCCCGTAATAGCGACCCGAGAGCAAGAATAAAATTTTAATACTGTTTTTTTTATGTTATTTTATTAGAAATCTAAAGCCTCAGAAGTCCACCTTTTATCATTGTAATATTAGTTAATATATCAATCCTGTCACTGCAAAATATTAATATAAATTTGGAATAATGTGTAGAGTTAATTGATGAGAATAAATGCAAGTGATGTTTAAAAATTGATAATATTGTTAATTCTTCATAAACCTGAAGGTGTGACATTAATAGGTAAAGTAAATAAATAACATTTAAATATAAATTTAATTATAACAAAAGTTAAGTTATAATATATATATATATATATATATATATATATATATATATATATATATATATTTGCATATAAACTATATATCACCTAAGTGACACCATATATTCTATATAACTACCCTCCCCCCACCAAAAAACTCTTACGCTTGTATTCCCAAAACTCTATTACACCTCCCCCCACATTTTAAAACATTCTACACTGCACCCATAAATAAAATAAGCATTACTTTCTCAAATAATAAATTATTATTAAAATGAACACCTTAACATTTATTTTTTATATCCTAAATTTTATCCACTCTAATGAATTATAAGAGAACCCTATTATTTTTACATTGGATCTCTTCTCTTTTTTATGGCGGATAATGGTACAAGATTGATATCTAATGTTACTAAAGTAATATTTAAAAAATTACTTCAAAAAAATTTTTAAACAGAGAAATGTTACATTATATAGCTCAAGGTCTATCATTTTGTTTATCCACGTCCAGGACTACGTTATTAGGGGGTCCGGCCTTAAGTCAACCGAGGGTGGATAAAGGTCCGATTGCATTACCGAACTAATCAAACGTGACATAGAAGGTACGGAAAACTAACCATTCGTATGGTTCTAAAGGTCTCAAGTAGCTCTGGAAAAAAGTGGTCGATACCAAAGTGTCCGTTTGGAGTTCGTCTTGTCCTAGGGATTGACTAGTCGCCATTCCAGGCCTTACAGTAAGGTCGCAAGTCTTGGTACCACGGGCTGTGACACCAAGCCCCCTATCTCGGGCCTGGGGTTAGCCACCCAACCAGGAGTCACGAAGTTGAGGTTGGAATCTTTGCGACATGTTTTGATTCGTGGGAATATGCTGGACTAGAGATTTTCTTCGTTAACTATCTTTAGTTTTTTCACAAGGAGGTTAAGTCGTAAGACTCTTGTCACCTCTTCTTTTTTCTCCACTTTTCATTCTTCTTCACTCATCCACAAAACATAATACTGGCTAGATTTTACATTATAAAAAGTACTAACAATTGTGATAATTTTAATGATTAAGTTATTTTTTGGTTGCTTCTTTATAGCGCTCTCTGCAAGTAAATTTAACAGAGCTTAAGTGGGTAATTTCCTGCAACTGTCGTAGGCAGAGAATCTAACCTGGCATATTAGACAGTCAATACATTGTTATACACGGCTTAATTAGACTAGTTGACATATAAACGTTTAGATCCAACCTCTTACCCAACCGGAAATATTTATTTTTATATTTTTACAAAATATATTGTAATTTTCTTAAATTAAGTCGCCCCAAGTACTTGTCGGGGAAAGTTATTGCTCATGGTACACGAGGTTAGATGTGTTTGTATTTCGGCCAATTTACGTGTATTTTATTTGGCAAGGGTTTGAATGTATTTTTAGGATGTATCGCTCTAAACAATGGCTCTAAATGTCAACAGTTATGTGAACATAGTTTTGCGTCTTGGCTAAATGTGACATTCTTCACTTCCCCGGGGAAATGACAAGACGTCTGTTCTTTGTTTCCTATATACTTCGCTTTATTGTCCCAGCTAACATGTCATTTTGCAGACATTTCTGTAAAAATAAGTCATTTGTAAAAAACAAACAAACACGTATCAAGAATGTTTTTAAATTCTCCTGTAACCATTATTGTTAAAAATAAATTGTTAAAACTGTTGCAAATAAATTTTTAAGTATGATTATAATGTAACATTCTCTCTCTCTTTCTCTCTCTCTCTCTTTCTCTCTCTCTCTCTCTCACACACACCACACACACACACACACACACACATACACACACACACACACACACACACACACACACACACACACACACACACACACACACACACACACACACATACACACACACACACACACACACACACACACATACACACACACACATACATACACGCATTTTTTTATAATTTCTTTTTTCGTATTAATGGAGGTGAAGGGATCTAAGTACGGAAATCACAGCTGATAAAAATAAAATTATTGATAATTTCAGTCGTTTAACCGCCCCGATGGAAATATAAGAACCCTCATAATATTCCCCCTGATAAAAAAAATTTGATACCTCCCATCTCCCTAAAAGGAAAATTATTCTTCCTCATATTTGTACGTAGCAAAGTAAATTGTTAATTTAGTACATTTTAGAAACGTATTTGAGGTCGGCAGCGTTGGAGAAAGATTTAGTTGATGTTGTAGTTTGTAGGTATACCACAGTTCAAAATTTTTAAGAGAAACGTCGTAGAACTGTTATTCTCAATTGTCATGAAAACAACCAATTCATGTTCGAGCCGAAGCGTAACAAAGTGGTCGAGTTATTTTCGACCATAGTTGATGAAATACCTTTGTAATTTTAATTTTACTATAACAACTTCAAAACTTTGCCTATTATTTAACGCATGTTTGCAGTGTTACGAAGTTATTGTGTTAAAATCTTCCTGTTTTGAGTTTTTTAGGAAACGAAGGATTTCTAAAAAAAAACAAGCCACCATATCTGATATACTAAAACTCACCACCAAATACGTGGAATATCCATAGCCAACACATTTGTGTTAGAAGTACTATTCAATAGAGGGGTTTAAAACTATCCATGTGAACCAAACGTGTTAGAAATGTGATTAATTTAAAGTGAATTTTAGGCGATAAAAGGTGAAAAAACTTTATAATACTGATGACTGTTGTTGAATCCTAGAAACCATTACTGCTCCTCAGGCATCACCATATGTCTATTGAGTATATACACCAATAGAGGAGTATACATTTTTAAATTTCAATGAAATAGTATTTAATTAGTATTAAATACTAATAGGTAGTTATATACAACTATTTTCAGAAAAACATAAAGTCAAACCTGATAATTTATAACCAATAATAAGGTTTTTAGCAATAGCTTTATTTGATGTTAATTGTTATTTAACAGTTATTAGGCAATTAGATAATCCAAAAACTATATAGACTAGTATATCTTTAATTTACTCACAGTCTGTATAACCTAACCTAACCTAAACCTTTTCACATTCTTATTTATAGACACTAACCACACCTAACCTAACCTAGCCTTTTTGAGAGTGTATTTATAGACACTAACCACATCTAACCTAACCTTTTTGAGAGTGTTATTTGTAACACATCATTATATTATTACCACATGATGTAAGTTTAGTAGAACTGAATCCTAATACTTTTGTTTAATATAAATGTTTTGTTATGTTTTTATAGCTTTGTATGTTTTAAATATAGTTCAGATGTGGTTCAATTAATATTCAATACGTGACATTATGTGTTTTATGAAATATAGACCTGATAGAAAATGAGAAGTTGTGTTATTGAAAACTTGAAAATTTGCATAACCTAATAACCGTAACACTGCATTAGCTATAAACATGCTACGTTTCATCATATTTTTCATGGAAATACATTCCATAACAAAATTATAATTTTATTCAGGTTTTAATTAAAATTTATACTCTTGTTTTTTGCTCTTATATTATAGATATTGCGACATTACAGAGCAAGTAAAACAAATTTAAGGGGCTTACAGAACAAATAAATATTTTAAAGCATATTATTGATCATTATTGAAGTAAAACATTAGTTTGACATTCATATACAGGTCAAATTTTATAAGTTGGCACTTTGGGGTTGCGGGCCTTGACGAGAGGCTGAAGGTTTGGGGAGGGTGGAGGTGATTGCAGGTAATTTTCAAAGCATCCAGCTTCGTAAACAAAGCATGGACTGATGGAACTTTAAACGGTGTCAACACTCCTGTATCAAAAGGAGAACGGCTGATTATTGTGAACGCTGAAAGTGGCTTTAAATGTTCATGCAATGTGGAAGGCTGGTATAAAATCAGAAGATTAAAATAAATAATACAAATTATACAACTGGGTGAGTAACCAACTGATTCCAAACCTACAAACATAAACTGTTCTAGTAATAGACAATGCTAAGTACCACAGTAAGCAAATCGTCAAAGCTCCCACGTCAAACAGCAGGAAAGATGAGATGATCAAATGGTTAACAGCAAAAAAGATACTTACGTATTATATGAAGGTCACTTTACACAGCGCGATGCGGGAGTTACGTTACGTTAGGTTATCATAAATATGTTACTATTACTTTTCCTGTTACATTATGAATCGGACGATATCCAATGAGCCTTACTTTCGGAAAAAAACACCGGTAAAACGGAAAAGTAATACCGAGAGTGTTTCCGTAACAATGGGTATTCGGCGGTAAATCGACCACCGGGGGAATTTCTAGTCAAAGTTCCAAACCGTGATACAAAAACTTGACCATTAAAAAAAAACATATTGAACCCGGAGCAGCAATTATGAAAAGTAACATACTTATAATAACCTAACCTAACGTAACTACCGCAGCGCGCTCTATAATAGTGGCCTCCGTATAATACGTAAGTACCGGATAAAATATACCTAATGAAGAATCCATGCTAAAGCCGCAGCTGTAAAAAATCATCGTGGAGAACAAGACAAGATCTGTACAGTGCCAGATGAATTGTTTAGGGAAAAAGGTCATACATTTTTACACTTAGCCCCCTATCATACAAATCTCAACGCGATTGAGATGATTTGGGCAGACGTGAAAATATATGTTGCTACACACAAGACATTCAAATTTCTAGAAATTCAAAAGCTATATGAAGAAACGTTTTCCATAATAGGCCAATACCAATGGAAGCTAAAATTTAACGTTGTACAGAACGCTGAGAAGGAGTACGCCGCCAGGAATCCCGCAATAAATAAATGTGGGAAAGGATTAATTATTTTGTTACTTATCCATACTTTATAATTTATAATACAAATAATAACAAATGTAAATAGGGCGTTACAGAAGCGTGCTAAAAGAATTGCCCAAGGGTTGGGACAGATAAGCAGGAGTTAATGAGGGATGATGACAATGCCTGATGTTTTATAGACGACGAATACACAATTTCTAGCTAAGAGCCAAGGCAATCTTATAACATTTGACCTCTATAATAACTTTTTTTAGCTTTAAATTTAAAGGGCTTAGAATAGTCAGCTCAGTAAATACTCTGGAATTAAAGTGTTATTAAGGTATCTTCTCTAATTATAAGAATACTTTTATTTTTAAAATCATATGTTTAATCAGAAATTAGTGATACGATAAAAGCAATGTCGATTGACACAATCGATTGGCATGCATGTAATGTCAGCAGAAAGGCTAGTAGTTCGGAAACTCAGTTTAAAATACATTCAAATTTCCTACCGCGTATTGCTGACTAAACTGCGAAGGCCAAATCCGAAGGCGGATTAGGAATCTCCGCTGGGAATAGGTGATGAAAAGAAGTTAACCCAGCATTGATGAAGCGAGACTGGCGTACCCATTCGTCTGAGGAGTTAAAAAAAAAAGTAGACAAGGAAGAACGGAAACGTGTAAAGAAAGAGTTATTTTAATAAATTTGAGGTAAATGTTCAAGTATTATGAAATTTACGTCGACTTGGCTTGAGACTCCAACCTTGTTTTTGTTGGTGTTGCTTGTAGTTTTCTACAGCGAGTTTATCATCTTCCCCTAGTTGTTGATAAGTTAAGTGAAACATTAATTATGAAAACATTCGTGTTAGTCATTTGCAGTAGACAGATTTGTAAAGTTATAACTTGTTAGTAAATTTTGTCTTTCAAAGCCGTAACATCTTAACGGCCATTTTTTAATCAGGACATGGTGACGATGGTTTATTCTAAACTAAATCTTGTCTTCGAGGATAACACCGAGCGGATGCCTTAACAATGTTCACTTTTCAAAACATTGTAAATTTCAGGATTAATAACCAGTAGGAAATGGATTCAAGTGACAGTTGATTATGTTATGAATAGAATTTTGTAAAGCCGGTATTTTTAATCATTGCGGTTAACAAACAGAACGTGGACAATAAATAAAGCTAGACAGGAGCAAGGGCTTGTTATTGTATGCTAATATACGCACGCCGGCCATGTTTTATATTTGGCCTTGTCATAACACGCTCGCTTCTGTTATATGTTTTGTGCTAACAAATTATTCAGTCACAAATAACGTGACTTCTGCGCCCTTTAATAACTCAGTACAAATATTAACCAATTCAAAAAATGCTGGACCGGACCAAGAGATTGGAAAAAACTTCTGTTTTTGAAATCTTTAGAACAATTTTAGGAAAAGATAATTTTTCGTAAATCTATTTTTTCATAATATTACACAAAAACTTTTAATTAATAATTCATAGTGATTTCTATAACTTAGAAGTAGGCGAAAATTAAAAATTATTCAATTCCTTCTATTAGTTTATACTCTTCTTATATATATATATATATATATATATATATATATATATATATATATATATATAGACCTATATATATATATATATATATATATATATATATATATATATATTGTATTAAATATGGTGATATGTTTTCTTGTAATATAGTTAATAAATTAAAAATATTTCAAAAACAAGAATACTTTTAATGAATATATTTATTCAAAGCTTTTCGACGATAGAATTTTGTAAAAATATTTTATTAGATAGTTATTTTCCTGAAGATGCTGGTACTATTTTATCGGCTAAAAGCTTTGAATAAATATATTCATTAAAAGTATTCTTGTTTTTGAAATATCTTTAATTTATTAATTATATATATATATATATATATATATATATATATATATATTCAAATTTTAGATCGATAATAAAATACTTTTTATTCGTTTACGCAAGTTCAAATAACACTTTTTAAAACTTGTAGTGGATGACGCTTTCTCAAATAACAAGTAACAAAATTTAATAATTAATTATTTTGGCTTTATATGGGAGAAAAACGTTTCACAAAGGGGCAAGATATGCAATATAGCTATTTAGTTTCATTTGGGTTAAAGTCAGTGATAACATAAGATTTCATAAAACACCTGATTTTATGTTATAGGTTAAGTTGCAGCACAGGTGTTTTAACACATAATGTGTTTCTTTATTTACATTAATTGTATTTAATAAAAATTACTAAAATAATGATTTTTTTATTTCTAAAATACAACTTTGTGTAAAATAAAATTAAAAACTCAAGTAGAAATTGACTTGAAAGTGGTTTTGCTTCAATGACTTGTTTTTAAATGATAAGCACCAAGTAAAACTAATTTATTTTAATAGTAGAAATTCAAGTATAACAAACAATTTAAGTAGTAGGCCTGCAACACAACTACATAGATACTTCATATAAGATTATAGAATATTGTAAGAATTTTCAAGATTGTCTACTTCCCTTAAAGCATTTAATAGATTTACACTAAATCCCTGATAGACGTTCCCAAATAATATGTTTCCCATAATATGTTCCATAATTTCCAAATGTTTCTTATAATATGTTCCCAATTATATTCTTGATATGTTATTAAAATGCCAAATGTTCGTATTTCACTTAAACTTTATTTAATGTCTGTTAATAACTATTTACTGTTAATAACTAAATAACTAGAAATCAGAGTTCTAGTTTTAGAATGTATTAGTATTGGTATTTGATCTGTGATCTGTCATTAACCTTATTAACCTTAATAACTAAATAACTAGAACTCAGAGTTCTAGTTTTAGAATGTATTAGTATTGGTATTTGGTCTGTGATCTGTCATTAACCTTATTAACCTTAATAACTAAATAACTAGAAATCAGAGTTCTAGTTTTAGAATGTATTAGTATTGGTATTTGATCTGTGATCTGTCATTAACCTTATTAACCTTAATAACTAAATAACTAGAACTCAGGGTTCTAGTTTTAGAATGTATTAGTATTGGTATTTGGTCTGTGATCTGTCATTAACCTTAATAACTAAATAACTAGAACTCAGAGTTCTAGTTTTAGAATGTATTAGTATTGGTATTTGGTCTGTGATCTGTCATTAACCTTATTAACCTTAATAACTAAATAACTAGAAATCAGAGTTCTAGTTTTAGAATGTATTAGTATTGGTATTTGGTCTGTGATCTGTCATTAACCTTATTAACTAAATAACTAGAAATCAGAGTTCTAGTTTTAGAATGTATTAGTATTGGTATTTGGTCTGTGATCTGTCATTAACCTTAATAACTAAATAACTAGAACTCAGAGTTCTAGTTTTAGAATGTATTAGTATTGGTATTTGGTCTGTGATCTGTCATTAACCTTAATAACTAAATAACTAGAACTCAGAGTTCTAGTTTTAGAATGTATTAGTATTGGTATTTGGTCTGTGATCTGTCATTAACCTTATTAACTAAATAACTAGAAATCAGAGTTCTAGTTTTAGAATGTATTAGTATTGGTATTTGGTCTGTGATCTGTCATTAACCTTATTAACCTTAATAACTAAATAACTAGAACTCAGAGTTCTAGTTTTAGAATGTATTAGTATTGGTATTTGGTCTGTGATCTGTCGTTAACCTTAATAACTAAATAACTAGAACTCAGAGTTCTGGTTTTAGAATGTATTAGTATTGGTATTTGGTCTGTGATCTGTCATTAACCTTAATAACTAAATAACTAGAACTCAGAGTTCTAGTTTTAGAATGTATTAGTATTGGTATTTGGTCTGTGATCTGTCATTAACCTTATTAACTAAATAACTAGAAATCAGAGTTCTAGTTTTAGAATGTATTAGTATTGGTATTTGGTCTGTGATCTGTCATTAACCTTATTAACCTTAATAACTAAATAACTAGAACTCAGAGTTCTAGTTTTAGAATGTATTAGTATTGGTATTTGGTCTGTGATTTGTCATTAACCTTATTAACTAAATAACTAGAAATCAGAGTTCTAGTTTTAGAATGTATTAGTATTGGTATTTGGTCTGTGATCTGTCATTAACCTTATTAACCTTAATAACTAAATAACTAGAACTCAGAGTTCTAGTTTTAGAATGTATTAGTATTGGTATTTGGTCTGTGATCTGTCATTAACCTTAATAACTAAATAACTAGAACTCAGAGTTCTGGTTTTAGAATGTATTAGTATTGGTATTTGGTCTGTGATCTGTCATTAACCTTAATAACTAAATAACTAGAACTCAGAGTTCTAGTTTTAGAATGTATTAGTATTGGTATTTGGTCTGTGATCTGTCATTAACCTTAATAACTAAATAACTAGAACTCAGAGTTCTAGTTTTATAATGTATTAGTATTGGTATTTGGTCTGTGCTCTGTCATTAACCTTATTACATTAAAAACTTTCGTATTTTTGTTATGCTATGTTCCTAATATCCTACGATGTCGTAGAGGTTCTAAGTTCAATGGCATTTTGTGTGACATTCGACTTGCTCTGGGCTTCCTATGATAATATAAAGAAGAGGTTTCCATTTCCTATGCTTGCCATCCTACTACGCTTCACCATTTTCTGAACTTACAGTATTTGTAAAATACAAAATTCAACTTACAGATTGTTGTCAGTTTAATTCTTGATATCTAAGTATATTGTAAGATCTTTTCCCTAATTTTGGATATTTCTAGTCTACAATTTTGTATGATCCTCCTCAATTAGTGTGTATTTTATCCTAGTCTTGCTGCCCGAGAATGTTGTAAGATGGTCCAAGTTCATCTAAGATCTCCTCAATCTTTCCTAGTAAGAATTCAGAATGCTTTTCTAGTTAGTATTTTATAAGAAATTACTCGGTTTCTTTGCTGCTATCATATTATGTTGTAAGAAGATTCTGAACAAGTTTCCGCCGAGATTTATTTTTACAGAAGCCAGTTAAATTGTGAGTTTTGAGTCGTTCGAAAAAATAAAAGCAATTCCCAAGCGTGTGTTATTTGTTTCATGTACGACCTCTCATTTTGCACGTGCTGAAATACATTTTATCTGGAACAATTTCCTTACTGGAGCAAACCAGCCTGCAAACTAATAAATTATTAGTAAACATATTAATCTGTTAAAATATTATAGGTTATGTTCCATTCTTTAATTAAAGTTATGTGTTTGTGATATCATCAGTGATGATGATGACGTAATGTCATTGAAATGCGTTTGAGAATATAGTTTTATAATGTGAGTTTTGTATATTTCTTGTGTTTTTAACCTTAACTCACAAGGCAGCTCGAATACTGTTTACAATGTAATAGTAGTTTAAAATAATGCATATAGCTAAATGCAATGGATTTGAAGTTAAACATTTATTGTATATTTATTACCAACACCTGGTTACACTTTGCGTAAGACCTTAGTACTCGTATTGTAAACTCTATGTGCAAGTAAAGTATTATTTTATTTTATAATAAAGATAGTGCATTAAACTTTTGATAGTGTGACTTATCTAACTAACGTGTAGCCTATTTGAGTATATTTTAGAAACAGTCATCTGGACACACTGACTTTGCTCATCACTCACAGATGAGATGTCTCTGAGAATACCTAATCTAAGTATTTCAAGATAAGCTAAAAGTCTAGACATGGTGAGTTTGTTGATATTATTAAGCGAATGTGAAACGTATTTATAAAAAAGGTTATATATAACGAATCGCAAAGCGTCTTCCAGATTCCATTTCAAGCTGTACATTTACAGCAGCGGTTTCCAAACTCTTTGGTACCACGCCCCTTCCTCTTGAAAGGAAATCCTCTCACGCCTCCCTCCAACTCACGCTATAAATAAATGGCATTGGCATATGAAAAAGAATCAAATATTATGTATATTGAAAACAATAGTGAGATGCTTGAGCTTGCATTTCTTACACTACCATGCCTATTTTAGGTTGTATTTTAGTAAAGACACAATCCAAGTCATTAGCAACATCAAGTTTGTTCCTAGAATATTAAATGTATTTAATTTATCTTATTATTTTCCAAACTGGTCTTGCGCCCCCCTGATTTGCATTCATGCCCCCTAGTTTGGGAACTTATGCTTTACCGCAAAGAGTCGCTCATATAGTCAGTCTAGCTCAGTCTTTTAATCTACCGTGGTTTTTCTTAGATGTAACATCTCATCAACCCGTTATTGACTTTTCGCAAAGCTAATTTCAAAATAGTCCTTCGAAGCATATACTAATTCCAGTTCAGCATTCCCTGCGAGACCTGTAGCCAGTTCTATTATCCTGTTACTGTGATATTCTTACAATAACTCTTTAATCTATTTCATCGAATTAAAATGGGGTGTTTAAATGTTGCAACCCTTGGAACGCAGTTATGTAAATCATAATAACTACACATCCTCTACATATATAGAGTCTAAGTCGATATTAAATTTGATCCTCATATCAAACTGAGACTAATAATAATTATTATTCTACCAGGAACAACCAAGTACAAAGTTTTCGAATCCCTCACCGCTTGCAAACATAGAAACCTCTAATTGCGTTAATCAAGAGTGAAGATTTAAAACGTTGTGCCATCTTAAAAAAGGGAGACATTTTCAGTGTTAACTAGCCATAGTCCTGTAATAAGACAAATCTATAATAGAAGATTTTAACAATATTTTTTTCTTTCCTTGTTTAGAGACTTCTGTTTAGAAAGGAGAACGTTTTTATTTCATGAAGTTCTTTGCAGAACACGTTTTCCTCAATTTACTGCCCAATTTTCTTCCAACAAAAAAATGTCTTTCTTTTAAGTGACGAAAAACCTGTTTGTAGACTAGTAAATTCAAGTCTGGTAGTAAATTGAGTCATAATAGTTATTGCCGTAAATAAAATTTAATAATGAGTTTAATAGCTACAATAAACTGTTCAATTGATGGTACAGACCTATCACAGTTCATTTAACTACTGTGGTATGTAAAAGGAGATTCAGCAGTCAACAAATTGAAAGTAGGGCAAATTTAAATAATATAAAAATAGTAGTTTTTAATTCTAAAAGTTACTTTATCAGAATCATTTAAGTAACCTTATAAATAAACTCTTAATTATTTAATCACTTGAACATTCCTTGATGACTATCCGAAATTTAAATTTTGTAAATTTGAAAAAACTTATTGAGACAGTTAGTTACTTATTGTCTCAGTAGGTTTTTGCAAATTTAAAGTTCGGATGGTCATAAACGAATGTTAAAGTGATTAATTAAGATTCACGGAACGTAATGGACTACAAAATTCAAAAGTCTTAATTATTCTCTTGAATGACTAAGAAATAACTAAACACAAAAAATAATTAATGATTTCTTGAGCAACTGTGGCCTATGTTATAATATTTTAAATAACATACCCAATAACCACAAAATAACTTTATTTAATCACTTAAATAAATAAGTGATATAATAAGTGATTAAATAAAGTTATTTTGTGGTTATTGGGTATGTTATTTAAAATATTACAAAAAATAAAACTCAACCTCCCCAATGAAATTAATTAATTTATTATAACACATGATGTACATTTCAGATAAGAGATAATTTACTCAGAAGTACTGAACCATTGGAGTAGGTCTACATCTAAAGAAGATTACCTCGTATCTGAAAAGTATATAAATTGTTATAAGAATTATACTTACTTCATTGTGGGGTAAGTTTTTTGTGTTTAATTGAATATAATCTAACTTGACAATCTTTCGTGGAACATTTATTTTTCATAAATAGAATTTTTCGGGGCTGAAAAGCATTCAAATGAGTTTTGTTTAACGTCCAATAGAGTCTATCTCGTTCTGCAGTCTATCTTTTGAGAACGGGTTGGATAGGTGAAGTGTAGGTCAATATTGTACATTTATTTAAATTATTGTATAGAAATTTACATTATGTATATATGGAATATGGTAAGATATGGAGGTCTGTATGATGTAATCTGTCTTGTGGCCATGTTCGAGGCCCGGACGTACCTTATCACTTGCAGTCGACATTTGTTTCCTTAATGAGTCACGTACTAGCATTGCCATTAAATAAATTATCCTCCTTACCTTAATTATACTTTCCAAACGTCATCGAATATTGGAAAACCAAGTAAAAATATAAGAGTAACGGTACCAAACGAACGAATATAGACGTGGCCGGTGTTTGGTATAGCTATTCTTAGATTTTTCCTATTTTTCAAATATTTGATAGAAATTTGGAAAATATGATTATGGTAAGAACGTTAAATGGGTAATAGATACTAATAGAAACATATATACCACATAGGTACAACAGATATTGTTGAATAAGATATATATATATATATATATATATATATATATATATATATATATATATATATATATATATATTATATTAAATATGGTGATATGTTTTCTTGTAATATAGTTAATAAATTACAAATATTTCAAAAACAAGAATACTTTTAATGAATATATTTATTCAAAGCTTTTCGCCGATAAAATAGTACCAGCATCTTCAGGAAAATACAAATTAATTTATTAGATAATTATTTTCCTGAAGATGCTGGTACTATTTTATTGGCGAAAAGCTTTGAATAAATATATTCATTAAAAGTATTTTTCTTGAAATATTTTTAATTTATTATTATAATATAATATTATAATTATTATAATATTATATATTATAATTGTAAATTCAATTATAATTCTTGTATTTGTATTTTGACTTAGTTCTTTATTAATACACAAGAATACATATTGCGATATTTATAAATATATATATATATATATATATATATATATATATATTAACCTATAGAATATTGAAAGGGATTTCAAGGTTCTTACTATCCTGTAGTAATATTCGAATTTACAGATACCTGGTTTATATATTTTATAATATATTCCCAGTTTATTTTTTGTCACTTTAATAAAATGTCAGATATCCCTACCTCTCTTTTTAGTATCCTATGGTATAAGACCTTACCAGATTGTATTCCTAATATCGTAGGATAACGTTCAATTTTTTCAAAATTTCAATTTCATTTCGAAATGATGTAAAAAACAATAAAAAATAACTTTAAAACAACAACAATAAAAATAATAATTATTATAAAATATAAAAAATTTATAATAAAATACTAAAATTAATAAGCCTTTTCTACTACCCGAGAACACTAATTTTGTACGACTAAAACTAAAAGTGTGGTGCGTCATGAGAAATTTTACTTTTAAAAACGATTTTTATAATTTCATAAAATTTAAATTTACACATAGGTTAGTCCTGTATGGCTATGATAGTGCTTCATAGTGCCAAATATGAAATGTATTATGGGTGCCTCTACTTACTTTACTTTATCCAACGCCTGTCCTTGGTAACTCGACCATTTGGCATCGTGCAGACCAGTAGAGCTCGGAGAGTCTGGTTTTTGGGTCGCTATTGTATGCTTCGAGCTGTGGGCAGGCAAGAATGGGTGCCT
The DNA here is from genome assembly GCA_036971475.1 of Prosapia bicincta. Classification (NCBI taxonomy): domain Eukaryota; kingdom Metazoa; phylum Arthropoda; class Insecta; order Hemiptera; family Cercopidae; genus Prosapia; species Prosapia bicincta. The sequence continues at coordinate 2,028,702 of JBAIZL010000008.1, read as the reverse complement.
CTCGCTTTTAGTTTTTTTTATAAAACGTTCCCTAATACCAAAAACCCATTGTCTTATTCCTTTTAAATGATTTCAAAATAAAAACTTGTAGTTAAAAAAATAAATTATTATTTTACGGTTTTATTTCATTATTTTTATGAAAAACATTTAATACTTACCGAACATAAAGGACGCTCCAAAATTTCAGATCTGTTGAAATATAGCAAGGCGAGCGAAAACTGGTTATGGGATTGGTCCTAAATTAATTGCAATGAGTTAATTCATTAATTAATGTGTCTTTTTTTATGAATGATTCAACTTGTTGTCATAGGTGGGTATGCAATCTTTCAGCTTAATTGGATGTCTGGATATGGGCTAAAATTCGGTTACAAGATTTGAACTAAACATGTTAACGTTTTATTGTATTCATTTTGCACTTAATTTTCAATAAGATTGTATGTTTTTTGGAATTTAATTAATATTTTATGTTTTATCTAGATTTTGTTTTATCAATGAAAACAGGTTCCGTGAGGGGAACGAGTTTTTTAAAAACATTTGTTCCCCTAATTAGTATAAATAGGTCAATATTTATATCTTACTAGCTGACCCGGCGAACTTCGTACCGTCTAAAAGTAAATAAATGGCGTGTTAACATTAGCTGAACTTAATTTAGTATTTTATTAACATAATAATAGCCTTACATATAGTAGTCGATCGAGAAAAGTGTGACAATAAAAGTTCTTGATTGAATGTTATTTATTGAAGTGCACTCGGATATACAATATTTTTGGTTTTTCACTCTGGTGCGTACACAAATAAATCGGAAGATTTTCCAACGCTTGAGCTGTTAATGTGAGAAGCACGGATTTACAAAATCAAGTCCAATTATTTTTAATTTGTTGAGTGTTGCTTAGGAACCAAAATTTTTAATGAGTTCGATGAAATGTCTTAGGATGGGATAAGATAAACAATCATATTTTGTGCTATTTTGGGACTTAAAAAATATATGATGAAAAAAATTGTCATATTGTCAAAAGGCTGTTTTGCTAAAAACCTAGAGCCGTTTTATAAGTTAAATATTTTTCTGCTAAAATTAATTGGTTTAAGGGGGTGTCATGTGCTCCCTGGCCACGCCCTTGAGACTTACTATGCCAGAAACCTTCCCAGAAATGTACTGATTAATTTCCCAAAGAGTCATGGCGATCGGATCAGTGGTTTAATAAATCATTAGGATACATACATACAAACATTCATATATATATATATATATATATATATATATATATATATATATATATATATATAAACAGATAGATAGATAGATAATTATACAATGTAGTTTAGCAAACTGTGGAGCTGTTGCAGTAGCAGCTTTAAGAAGCTCACATAAACTCTAAAAATATCCTGGTTTCTAGCTAATTAACATTAAAACTACCCAAAAACATAAAAAAATTTCATACAAAAATAAAATTTGAAAGAGGTTTTTGTTACAAAAAAAATTGTTAACAAATTTGGATATATTTAAACGTCATTATTACAAATAATTACTTTCAAAGATTATAATTCCGTCGTGATAGAAATAAAACTGATAAATTATTTATATCAGATATTCTTTTTTTAATTTTTCAGAAACGGTGTAGTGGTATTATAGTGGAAGATAAAAATAACAAGTTGCAAGTTGAGGTTTTTATAACTAATTATAATAGTTAAAATATTCGTTTATATATTTATCTTTATATCTTTTAATATTTCTATAAATCTAGAAATAATGTTTAGAAGGTATGTAAATATGTAACGTAACAGCAGTGAATTTAACAGAATATACTTCGAGATAGACCTAAATAGTAGAATTTATCTATGTTTTGTATTTCATAACTCCTATCGAAGTTTTACTTTGTATTTTGTTGTTATTTTTAATTGAATGTCTTTGTGTTTTGGTTTTGGGTTTTATTAGTCGGTGTATTAATTGTATATTCACAACAATACTCATGCCATTTTAGTTAGGTATTCTTATCTTACATAATAACTATCAACTAAGTTATTCAAAAGTAATGGAATTTGAGTTTACCTACTTCTTTTCATCGTCTTTATGTATCACAGTACTATATAAGCTTGACATTCCTGGTAATGGCATTGTAATTCTGCTTACCACATTTAGGGAACCACCTTACTTAGTAACATATTTTTATCATTCATGTACTAACAACGATAAAAAATTAAAAACGTTTCTCCTTACATAATTTCATCGAAATGAAATAATATCGCTTTAAAACTGTGAATGATAATATAAGGCCAGGATTTCTTGCGTTTTAAAACATTTGCTGCACTTTATTCCCTCCATTTTTCAGAGGACGTGAAGACCTCTAGCGTTCCCGCTGAACTTCTGCATACCTGTGTCGCTCCTGCTTGTAACTGAATCTGGCATCTAGAGTTCATCTGTGTTTCTGCGTGCTGAGAATGTCTTGCCGCTTTGTTCACATCATTATTTCGGAGAAGTGCAAAAGTCGACGGAAACCGATACCTTGACCAAATTTCACAACTGTCATTGGCTGCGTCCTCCTCGGTCTAAGTGCATTCACGGTTCAGCAGGTAGTCACGTGACCTTCTTAATGGGAAACCGCAGCAATGAGGTCGAAATAAAGAATGGCAATTTTGTAGTAGAGGTAAACGGCCAGTGTGAAATCGAGTGAAGAGGTGGGATTTTTGTTTCAATGAATTACAAACACAATATAAATACTTATAAATTGTAAAACACAATTTTAAACAGTTATAATGACATAAAAATGAAATTAACATAAACCTATTCCTGAAATAGTACAAATTAACATGTTGGTAAACTAATGTAACCTGCTATAGTAAAATTTTATTTAATATTTCAAGCATTTCGATTATAAATAGTTATAATTTATAAAACACATTTTACATAGTTATAATAACTTGGAAATGAAATTATCACAGACTTATTCCTCAAATAGTGCAAGTTGACCGATTGGTAAGCTAATTTAATCAACAACAGTTATATTTTTTTATTAACCTAAGCGTTTTGATTCAAAAGAAGTCATTCTCAAGGGAAACTAAAACCATAATGTCATGTTATACAAATTAAAACGTCACATAGCTTAATATACTTGAAAAGAGGCTAAAATATTTTTCTAATTATTTTTTTGGTGTGGTTTCGACGACGATTTTTTACAATTGAAATGGTATTGTAAAATAACGAGCTTCTTATATTTATTATTGTAGTCGCTTCGTGAAGTACTGTTCCGTTATTTTTGTATTTATTGGAAATACATTGTTTGAATCTAAACCGTAACAGAAACTAAATTACACGGAAGTTTTATGAATATTAATTCGCTAAGAGAACTGGTTCAGAGATAGTGTTATTGTAATTTTGTTTGTAATAATAAAAACACTATAGAGCATAAACTCAATTTATTAACATTCAGTATTAAAATTATAATCAATGTGTTGGAAAAGTTTACGATTAAACAGTGTTTTGTCATTAACAAGTCTTACAGCAAAGTATTGTAAAGCTCTTGATGTTCGTAATGGTAAAGCTGTAAAAGCCCCAATAAGCCTTACGTATATTACACACACACACACACACACACACACACACACACACACACACACACACACACACACACACACACACACACACACACACACACACATACACACACAACGCACACACACACACACTATATATATATATATATATATATATATATATATATATATATATATATATATATATATATATATATAACTATCTAGAAGCTATTTATTACTGTAATTTCGTCCCATACTTCCATAAAATAAGTAATGATGTATGTATTCATAAAACAGCTGATTTTAGGTTATAGGCTATAAGATCAGCTGTTTTAACGCAAATGTTATGTTACTTCATTTGTTTGTTTAGTTGTAATAATTAAATAAAATGTAACCCAAACAAAATCTTTCTTTGTTGACCTAAGTAGGAATTGCCTATTTCAGTTTATAGGCTATTAATTGTTTATAAAACATTACAAAATATTTATAAGTAGACTTATCTGATTATGATTAAATTTACTATTGCACGAGGTAAAGAGTTCAAAAATGAACCACTGCCTCCTTGTTTCATGTAGCGATGCAAAGACGTGTACCACAAATGAAGGCAATAATCGAATACGTTGAAGTTATTTTGTAATGAAGTATAGCGCAGTGTTCTGTTTCACAAGGAAACGTTGATTTTATATTTGTGTGTGTGTGTGTGTGTGTGTGTGTGTGTGTGTGTGTGTGTGTGTGTGTGACTGTGAGTGTGTGTTATAAAAAGAGGTTAAATTTTTCCAAAATTATTATCAAGGTAATAATTTTTGAAGAATTAAAAATTTTTGGCGGGGTGCAAGCTTTATTTCTTATATTTGTGAACTCTACATCAGAGGGGATATTTGTTGAAAAATAGTTTGGCTTATAGGTAATAACCGTGTGTTCAAGTATCCAAGTACTGTTTTATTTTTAAGACAGTTTGAATGAAGACGTTGCTCCATCGGTTTCTCCATTTACGCGTAGTTTCGTTGTGTCTTGTTGCGTAAGTAAGACGAGTCAGCAAGTTCTTGTACAAAGTTGCAGAGATTTATGTCTGTATTTACTTCTAGAGTGTTTCACTTTCACCGCGAACCCAGTAGAATGTTTCCAAATACATATGTGAAAAGATGATCGAGCTAGATTTTCAACTGATTTTATAACTCAAAATGTCTGGGAGAAAAATATGTTGTTTTATTTACAATATAGTGAGAGAGACATTACCAAATTACATGTTAGGTTTTTTTAAACGTTACTAAATCGCGAACAGTATTTTAGAACCATAGAAATACCGGAAAGGTTTAAATGGTATTATTACATCTTAGTTGTTTAGTTTTACTAGATCTTTTATTAGTTAACTTTTTTACACATTGAAATGAATTTGCCAGTTTTTGGAAACTATATTTATATATTCCAAGTTTCAAAGTTTGATTTACAATTTGTTTTTAGATATTAATAAGTTGGGAGGTAAATTTAGAATGTTTACTTATGTTATGGTTGTTTTCTATATAATTGTAATATTAGACCCTAATAATTACATAATAATGTACATTAACTCACAATAATTTGTTTTTCAAACGTTGGCAAAAGCATTATTAACGTCAGTCATTATAAACAAATTCTAAACTTTAGCATTAGTTTAAAGAGTTACAGTTTAGAATTTGAGAACTTTGTTTACTAATTCTGACATTTTGTCATTGAAACTCTCAAATCATTGATTGTGAGTAAGTTTTCATTATTATTTAATCATTACCTTTTGTTTCACAATCAGCTAAAGTTTTGGTAACACATTACTAGTAACAAGAATATGAACAGTTCCAATAGCAATAACAAACTAACAATAATAAGTTCTATACTAATCTGTTACGGTATCCATGACAATCGGATTCAAGAGTGTTGATTTGTTTGTCATTTTGTTTACTGGTTCAGTCATCGATTCGTCTCACGTGCTTCTATGAGTCATAATTTAAAATTTGTGAAATTAAATCACTAATGCTGAAATTTCGTCATTAAAACGCTTTTGAGAAATAAATTATTGATTATGAGTGGTGTTCATTATTATTTAATTAATACCTGTTCTCTCAAGTGCAGACTAAGCTCTGGTAATGCAGTTTGGTAATACTAGTTGGTAGGTAATAAGAATAAGAATAGTAGCAGTAACAATAGAAAACTAACAATAATAGATTTTCTACCCATCTGTGACGCTATAAATGACAACTGAATTTAACAAGGTTGATATGTTTGTCATTTTGTTCAGTGGTTCAGCCATCGATTCGTCTCACGTGCTTCTATGAGTCATAATTTAGAATCTGTGAAATTTATTCAAAAGTTTATTCAGTAGATTAAGAACAGTTCCAATAACAATAACAAACTAACAGTAATAGATTGTCTACGGTCTGTGATGGTATCCGTGACAACTGCATTTAACCGGGTTGCCCGGGTTGCTATGTTTCTCATTTCGTTCACTGGTTCAGCAATTGATTCGTCTCATGTTCTGCAGTTCATGTCAACTGTTGCATAACAACGGTAGGCTACAGTGACGATGTGACAACTCATCGGTAACAGTTCTCCCACACTACCGATATTGAAATACCTTTTTAATTTTAACTAAAGGGACTGGGTAAGGCATGTAATAAAAACGATCCTGTTCCATCAGAAGCGTAAAGAAATACTGCATACAGAAGTGGATAGAAAGTGACTATGGAAAAAGCCACATGATATGTGCTATTTCTAGAACTGGCCTTCTCAGTTAACAAACTCAGGAAATAAATGTTAAGATATAAGGTTCACAAACATATGCAACAGATATAGGTCCGGTCATTATTTATATAACTTTAACAGAAAAAGAGACAATTCGTTTGATGATGACATTTTTAGGTTTTAAGACTTCAATAGATATCTAAAAGCCACCACCAAATAACATACCCTGGTAATAAATATACAGAAAATCCACTTATTGAAAATAACCTTCACATATTTTGTTAAATTGTTTTCAGTTTGAAGCTTAAATTTGCTTATCAAATTGAAGTTATGCTACGAACTGGAATTTGGAGAAATATAATAAGTAAACCGGTAAGGAAACTGGTAACAATTGTTTTCATTTTATAATTTTTCAAATCTAATATGTATACAATTTTATTAAAAAGTTTTATTAACGACCAATTATAGACAATTTAACGACGAGTAGTTTTTTAATACAATTCTGTACGTTTTGATGCTTTCGATACTCTTCAAGTGCCCAATATACACACACATCACAATCACATTGAAATGTGATGTAAATTTATTCAATATTAGGCTCCTAAAGACGATACCATGGAATAACGAAAAGTCGAAAATAATATTAAATCTATTTGACCTTAAGTTGTCTCTAAATAGTCGCTGAAAACCCCTCTTAAATTTAACTATAGACTATATTGTAAAATATATTAAAGAAACTACATTAAACCCTCATGTACTACTTTCATTTTTGTGCTTGAAGTACTAAATGTTACATTTTTAAAATAAGAAGAAAGCTCCTAAAATATCACTTAAACCTACGACATAAGCAGATTTACCTGTCGGAGTTGTAAGCTCATCTCCCGAGTGATTTCTCTCATGTAATATTTTTCTTCGATCATCATAAGTATAAATGCTACTTATACGAGTGTGTTTATTTTTTTTTTTTAATTTTTAAAAGCACAATATATATTTTTACTTTAGGAGATAATTTTATACTAAATTCCATTGATCCATAGCAAACCAGTCTTCCGTAACGAGCCAGCAGTTAAACGGCCAAAACAGTTGACATCAGGCCCGTGTTGAAGCGGGTAGGAGATCCCGTTGACCAGGTGACACCGTTAGAAGGCGGTGCCAGACAGCTGACCGTCTACTGTTGTAGGCCGCCTGCTGCGTCCCTTTAAACCAATTATGGATTCACATTTCCTCAAGTCTGAAATAATTTGCGTCCAATAAATCAATAGACATTATTACAAACGTTATTACACAGAATTTTATTCTAAAGTTCAATAAGAGTTTACAAAAAATCAAAACATTTAAAACAATTACTATAGGCTCCCCACATATTCCTTATTTTAAAACAATTTGAGTTACAAATCAATAAACAATTTACTAACTTATACAGGAGGAGTAACTCCTTCTACTAAAACGTTTTGTTAACCTCTAAATATTTGTTTGCCACTGATAAAAAGAAAGTTAAAAGAGTCACTAATGATCATCGCCAGTGCGGTCGCAAAAAGTTTGTCTTAGTAAGTTTAAAAAAAAATAATTTAATTATAACTTTTTGTAAGTCGTAATATTGCTAAGATTCGTCCTAAAAATTACGCTGAAAGTCATGGACATTAAAATAACCAAGAAATTAAAAAAATGGAAGCGAGCCAAGTATACTCGCTCGAAGTGTAGAATTGTTATTGCAAGAAATAAGAATAAATTAATGAGAGTTGTTATGAAATCTGTAACTCTATACATAATAATAAATGGTTAACATATTCAGAAATGGATATTTTTTCGGACTTTGGTGTGTTTTGATATTTAATAGTTTAATTGTAACTTTTTAAAATTTGTTGATTTATAATTTATCTTAATATTTGTTAAATAAATTATATTTTTATAAATTTCATAGTTTAAACTAAATAACACAGGGTTTCTAAGCATTTGATTAAGGGACCAAAATAGAAGTAAAAACGTTCTGCTGACTACTTTACGCTAGTCGTCCTCGAAATCAAATTTATTCCTTTTTTGATTTTTTAGTAGCGATATTTTAAATATATAAATAAAGAGGAGTTGTAACAATAAAAAGAGGGACGAACTTGTCGATTCTTGTACAGTTGCACTGTATTTGCTGGTAGGTTCAAGTATGAGATTGTCTAGTTTCCAAAACGGTAATTTGGTTCTATTTAAATTAGCCATGGAAGCCCTTTGTCATACATATTTGTAAAAGCAAACTATAGTTTGGTATTAGGCCTTCTATAAGATTATCTATATTCTTTTCTATTTTTTCACTATATTCTCTTTCTACTATATTATTTTTCATTACAATCTCTTTTCACCAAATTCACTTTTAACTAGCGATAAGATCAGAAATTTAGTATACCTTGTGCTTGAAATTTCATTTCCCGTCTGATGTTATTCGAGAACTCAATTGTTAACATTGAGCCAATACAAAAAAAGTGTTTAATATCACTATGCAAAGGACCACGAAATCATGAAAACTTCTTAGTGAACTTAAAGTTCCCGGACACGAAGATGTTTTGTTGTATAATTATTTTTTAATAACGAAATAATTTTAAAACTTTATTAATTATTTATGAAAATCAATTATTTTTAAACTGAAAAAGTGTCCAATATTGGAATAGTGAACACAAATCAGTTTCAAACAAAACACTAATTGAATTTAGCTAATTAAAAAAAAAAAATAATGAACTACGTGAAAAACTTCAAGAAAACACTTAAACAGATAAAAATTCATCAGAAAACACTTTAATCTTATTTAGGCTTTTAAATATTTTTTCCTCAAAGAATCCCAGTAAAATATTGTTTTATCCTTCCCAGTAAATTGTTCATATTCATTATTTTTTTACAACATCCTCGGCTTTTTGGCGTAATAATAAACCATCAACTCGAGCATCCTTTTCGACAATATTTTTAAACCATAATTTCAAAGCTGATCCTTCCCGGAACGATTTCTTTTGCTGTGATTATCTTCATTACAGTTTGATAACGACAAGATGGAGTCCTTTTTCTTCAAAATTTTAAACAAGAGAGTTTGCGAAATGTCAAGTTGAGAAGCTGCCTTTGACTCGTTTAGTAATTTACTGTATCGATTTAGAATGTCAAGTTTTTATTTAAAGCTTAAATTACATATTTTTTTTTTTAATTTGAACTTCTTGCTACACTTTGAAATTTCAAGTGACACCAAACCTCAAAAAAGAAATGAAAAAAAAGATCTTCCAAAATAAATTACCTAAAATAACACTGAAATCATAAACGTGTATGAAATAATGTTGCAGTACTGAGCGCTAGTCACCTGAACAAATGGCATAACAGCAACTAGATGGGCAAACAACTTACTGTACATTTTATGAAACCTACAATACGTATTTGAGTTGAGTCAAACAGGATATGAATGACTTATGGTTAATGATTCACATCGATAATGTCGGCAACAGGACTGATGGACAGGATTAAATGGATTTCTAAAAATTTACTATACTTGTAAACATTTTTGTTTTGTCTGTGCTATTGAATGCATATTTTACAGCATGACAAATTAAATTATAGCAATTAGCGAAGACATGACTACAATGTATTTATACGATTCGGCGTCTGTTTTCAAGTGAAATAATAATAACCGAATGATAACTGTAATCACACTATTAGGAACTATTATGTATTATATATATATATATATATATATATATATATATATATATATATATATATATAGTTATATTACGATGTTAGGTTTTTATAATTATAAATACGTTTTAAAAAAATATTATGCAAGGAAACAATAACACTATCTCATAGCAAAGTTTTCAAATTGTTATCGTAGTATATATTTATTCTTGAATTTTGTAGTCTATTACGTTCGGCGTTCGGTAATCACTTAAACAATAGTTTATGACTATGACTAAGGCAGGTTTTCGATAGTATGTGCGATTTGTATTGCGTTTGTTCGTTTAATATGTGTGCACTTTGTGTTTTTGTGTGTCTGGAAATTTCATATTGTTATAGTTTGATGAGATATGGTCCTTTCTTGTTGATGTGTAGGATTTCTAGGTTATGGTAAATGGCTTTGTATTTGTGTGCTGTTTCTTTTATGTGATTGTAAAATGTTGAGTTGATGTTCTGTTTGTGTTCCTCGACTCTTTGTTTAAAGCTGTGACCTGTTTGTCCAATGTAGAATTTGTTACGTTCGTAGCAGTTCAGATTGTATACGCATGGTGCTTGTAATTTATCTTTGTTGTTTTGGTGTTGTGTTGTATTTTGTATTGTAACTTGTTATTAGTATGCTATATTGTATCCTATTTTTTGAAATTTGCGGGCTATTTTATTTGTTGTTTTGGTTATGTATAGTAATGTAATGTATTTGTTTTCCCTGTCTGTAGTGTTAATTTTAGTGTTTGTTTGTATTTTGTACCATAGTTTGTCTATTATTGTGTCGTTGTACCCTTTTGTGTATGCTAAATATTTACTTGTGTCTAGTTCTTTGTTTATGTTTTCTGTGGTCATTGGGACTTCTTTAGTTCTATGGAGCATGTATCTGAAGGCAGCGTGTTTGTGTTGGATAGGGTGGTTTGAGGTGTTGTGGATAAGTGTGTCTCTCATTATAGGTTTCCTGTAAATGTGTAAGCTGTGTTTTTGTGTGTGGCTTTTTGTTATGGTTCGGCCTAGGAAGTTTAGGGTTCGGTTGGGTTCGGTTCAATTTCTGAAGTGAAGTGAAGTTTTGGGTGTATTTTATTAGTGCAGGTGAGGAGTTTTTCGCATTGACGGGAGTTGCCTCTGTATAGTGTTATAATAAGATCGACGTAACTGTAACAGTAAATGATTTTGTGTGCGTGTATATTGTTTGTGAGTATCTTGGTGTTTTCTATGTGTTGTATAATAAATATATAATAAAATTAATATATAATAATAATAAACGTATTATATATAATACGTTTTCTTGTTTAATAATTTAAAACAATATAGGTTATTCAAATACAAGAATATTTATTAATTTATATCCAAAGCTTTTCGTTGGTAAACAGTACCAACATCATCAGGAATCGATGATGTTGGTACTGTTTACCAACGAAAAGTTTTGGATATAAATTATTAAATATTCTTGTATTTGAATAACCTATGTTGCTTTAAAATATAGGCCTATATATATATATATATATATATATATATATATATATATATATATATATATATTGTAACATAATTATAAAAAAGGACGCAATGGGGTTTTATTATTATTGATTATTTAATTTCTCTATTTAAAAACAAAAAAAAACTACTCAGGAACAATTCATAATTCTTTATTATCACAATTTCATCTCAACATTTAAACATAAAACAGAACAAAAATAAACTTAACAAATTTTAACACAATATACTAAACTCACTTTCTTTGATTTTTAGTTACAAATTTTCATATACCCTAGGCTAATTTTACGATCTCTTATTATCTCGGAGCATGGGCTATATTTTTTTAATTCTTAGGTTAATTAAATAAATTTTGAAAACAATATTAAATTTTGAAATTTGTTTTAATAAATATTTTCCTGATGGAAAAACTTTAATTTGGAATGAGCAAAAAAGGCGAAACTATTTGAACTGGATTAAGTTTTTATTACTATTAATCACAAGATATTCTAATGTACAAAATTAAACTTCCCTATTATCCTAAGAGTCCACTAAAGTTTATTTTTTTTATATAGCGCTAGGTACTTAACTTATCAAATAACGGCGAATGGCTGCTTGCTCACACGTAGAATTCCGTTGTCTTTAAATTTCACTTTTTACACACTTAAATCCGTTTTAGTTCTTTCAAATTATATTTTCACTGTACTATATCTTTTAATTTTCTTATTCCTGTTTAATCTGGCCAAGTTTCCTCACAAAACTGTATAATTTTGACGAAGTTTCTAATAAATAGAATTTTGACTGGTCCTGGCAGATTCGCTACCTTACTCGGCGTCCCACGCCAGACCGACTCTAACTCTAGATTTTCTTTTAAAAAGTTACAAATATGGCGGCCTCCTTCTTAAAAAAAAACATATGGATTATAATTTAACGAAGTTCCGTTCCTTACCACTAGAGTCAAACTGCACCTGACCGACTTATTTCTTTACTTTCACATCTGTTTTTTGTCAACGAACTATTTTCACCGGTTTTAATTTCGTTAACATACTGCTTCAATTTTCCGATCCTTAACCAACCTTCCAGTGTTTATTTAATTACTATTATTAGTGTGTGAAGTGTCTTTGTGTTTTACTTTTGTAATATTTCCGAATTGTGTGTGTTTTGAGCTGAATTCCTAGAACATAACCTTTCATTGTTTACAATCGTTTTTCACTTTTTCCTTCAAGTAATTACTTATGCCCTATGTTACTAATATTTACAATATTGTTTGAATATAATTATTATTAGATTATCTTGTTCTAAATTTTATTTAATACAACAAATTTCCTTATGCATTTACAGTTCAAATACCTTGTTTACAATTCTAGGCTTTTACCTAAATTTAGTTTCCATTTAATCTAACCAATCTTTTAATGAATTTCTTTTTTAAATTTTGTGTGAGTTATTTCTAATATATTCTTCCAATTCTTAAATAATATTATATAGCCCATTCTATAAATGTTACAATGTCCCCTAAATTAATTTAAATAAAAAAATATTCCTACTATCTACATTACACATTCTTTACATTTTACAAGCTTGTTTAAATATACATATTTTTTTTTTTTTTAAATTAAATTCAAATTAACATTTATTTCCTAATTGTACATTTTATTTAATAATTAATTGAACACATTTTTCATTGAGTAAGTACCTCAACACTTTGGCTAACTTATTGTCCATTGTATTTACTACTTTTATAACTGTCCATTTATACTTAATTCCTACGACACAATTTTATCTTAATTCTTTAACAATCAAATACTGAGCTGAAAGCTTCAAGCTACATATTACTTAACTTATCTTCTAACAATACGATATACTTATAACTAACATTCAATCAACAATTCTTTAACAATTCTAACATATCGTAACAATAAATCATGTTCTGGTATTTACAATTCCTTCCATAATTATATATTTTTTTTCATTTATTACAATTGGAATCCTTCCAATCATAAGTCTGATTCAATATTTATTTAACATATATTCTCTGATACCGTGTCTTTAAATCCCAGCCTATCCGAGTCATAGTATGTCTAGATTTGGTCAAATTGGTTATAACATTTCTCTTTCCCTTATTTCTGTTTATTCCTTGTTTATTATTTGTCTCATATTTATTTTGCTTTTAGCTTCATCTAACTCTCAGTTCTAAGTTAGTATTTTATCTCTCCTTCCAATCTCACATCCAGTTTAATTATTTTCTTATATCATTTCAGTTTATTTTGTATGAAGTTTAACATCTAATATTTTTAAAGGTTGCAATCCCATATCCTCTATTTGATCATATCTATAGTTCCTTCGATTACACTATCCCTATATCAACGAATATAAATTTTGTTTTAATACTTATTTATCAACGCAGATTCTCCCTTACAATACGACGAAGTTTAAATACACAATTACCATATTTTTATTACAACGATGCTTTAATATTTATTATCATAGATTAATATTTCTTTTATAATATATTCTATATACGACGAAGTTCCATTATTTATCAACGCAGATTCTCCCTTACAATACGACGAAGTTTAAATACACAATTGCCATATTTTATTTATTACAACGATGCTTCAATATTTATTAACATAGATTCATATTTATCTTTATTCATTACTCGACGAAGTTTCTAATAAATTATCGTAGATATAGTTACCATCCCTTAAAACTTATCTCCTGCTAACGTTTTCTTATACACATAATCACCTAGAGTTTATTCATATTGCTTCCTTTACCTATATTTAATATCTCCCTTCCTATTTTATTTTGTCTCGTTTGATTTTATCTCCCTTGCATCATGGTACTTTTTTAGTTCTGTTGAATGGAACATCCCCTTATTTATATCATGTTTATCATCCCATAGTTCGAATGTCGATTCTCCTAACTTTTTGTGTATTCTATATGGCCCACTATAAATATTAAATAATTTCCCCATTTCTCCCTCTATGCCTTTTGCCTGCCAGTTTTCTTTTACTAACACTAAATCATTTAAATTAAATGTGAAAAGCTTATGATTTCTATTGAAATTTTGTGCCCTAAGTTCTGCCTTTTTTTACATTCTCCCTCTTGCCAAATCTATTACTAGTTGGGTATTAACGCTTTGTTCCTTTGAATTTTGAATTTTGATATACTTATGCCAAAATCTCTCATCTATTTTTCCTAACTGTAACTGATTAGGTGTGAACCCTGTGGTCTCATGTGGTACTTCATTCAACATCTCATTTATTAAATGTATAAACTTTGCCCATTGTTTATGGTTCCCATGGCAATAGGTGCGAAGACATCTCATTATCTCCCTGTTTACCCTTTCTACTATATTGCTTTGAGGTCGCCTAATTGGTGAAAATATTTGTTTGATTCCTTTATTTTCTAAAAAGGTTGACCATCTTTTACTTGTGAACTGAGTTCCATGGTCTGTTTGTGCCCTTTTTACCTGTCCATATTTTTCTAAATAATCTTCTACACATCTAATAGCTGTAGCAGTATTTGCTTTCTTTATTTTATAAATTTTTATAAATTTAGTAAAAATATCCAAAATAACCAAAATGTATTTAAATCCCTCACTTTTATAAAATGGTCCACAAAAGTCAATAGATAGTTGCTCTTTAGGCCCTTCTACCTTGATTCCTTTCATCACCCCATAACAAGTTTGATTTGTGTGTTTCACCCTCTGACAAGTGTCACAGTATTTTAAAAGGTATTTAATCTCCTTATACATCTTTTTCCATGTGAATATTTCATTTATTATACTATAGCACTTCTTGGCCCCTATATGCATATAGTACTCATGGCATGATATCACTAATACATTTATTAACTCTCTGGGTACTATTATTTTCCAACTTGTTTTACAATTTTTATATAGTATGTTATTTTCAATTTTGAATTTCGAATTGTATTCCTGGACATTTCCAATAATATTTCTTAATTCTAAATCACCCCACTGAAGCTCATTAAGTTTTGTCAATTTTGTCACTACTTCCCTACTTATTACTCTTTCCATTAAATTGATACTAAACTTATTTTGATTCTCTATATGTTTTGGCTCTATCTTATCCCATGGGTTACGACTTAATATGTCTGCCACCACGTTCTCCTTCCCTTTACAATACTCAATCTCAAAATCATATTCCTGCATGAGCAATATCCAACGATATAGTCTTGAATTTAATATTCTGCAAGTCTTTATGAAAGTCAAAGCCTGGTGGTCAGTTTGTATTACTACTTTTCTCCCCAGTATAACCTGTCTAGCCTTCTGTAGACAAAACAACACAGCCAATAATTCTTTTTCAGTCGTATAATATCGTATTTCACTACCTTTTAGGGTTCGGCTCATAAACATAATTGCCTGTTTCTGTCCAGTCTCTGTTATCTGGTACAGATGCCCCCCAATAGCATATTCGCTTGCATCTGTCTGTAAATAAAACGTTTTTGAATAATCAGGGTATTTTAGTACGTTGGTATCTATAAATGCTTCCTTTAATTTTCTAAAACTTTGTTCCTCTAAATCTGTCCAATTAAATTTTGTTTCATGTCTCAAAAGTTTCAGGAGTGGCTCTACTAATTTCGAATAGTGGTCTACAAACTTGTTGTAATAATTGGCAAGGCCTATAAACCCTTTTAATCGCTTAACGTTCTTTGGTGTGGGGAATTCCATTACAGCCTTAATTTTGTCCTTATCTATCTCTATTCCCTCAGTTGTCAACCTATAACCTAAAAATGCTATGTTTTCTTTACAGAACTCAGTTTTTGATAATTTAATTTTGATATTATGTTCCCTAAATGTCATAAATAATTTTTTTAAATGGTTTTTATGTTCTTCAAAACTCTGTGACATGCATACAATGTCGTCTACATATACTAAAGTGAATGATTCTAATTCATTTCCCATTATTCTACCCATAGCTCTTGCTAAAGCTGCTAATGATGTTTTTAGCCCATAAGGTGTCACAATGAAATGATATGTCTTTCCATTATACTGAAAAGCTGTGAATTTTCTGGATTCTGGCTCCAACTCCACCTGCCAAAAACTATTCGTGAGGTCCATAGAACTCAGGTATTTTACCTTTCTTGCCTTATGTAATATGTCATTAATACCCTGGTAACACTCGTAATCTGGTATTATGATTTCGTTCAGTTTCCTTGCGTCCAGACACAATCTTATTTCTCCATTATTTTTTTTGACAGGAATAATAGGGTTAATATAAGGGCTATTACTTTTTTCTATAATTTTCATCTCCAACATTTTGTCAATTTCTCTTTGTACCGCTTCTTGGTACTTTGTGGGCACAGGATAGTTTCTTTGATAAAATGGTAAATCTGTTCTTACTTTTATCTCATGTCTATATCCTTTACACACTCCAGGATTATCTGAAAATACATCCTTATATTGCTTTATTATCTCTACCAACTCCAGTTTTTGCCTATCTGTTACACGGTCATCTCCGATACTTCCCATAATATCTCTATCACTAATTTCCCCTTCTGTTTCATTTTATTTCTCATAATTTTGGTCCCCCTGTCCTAAATTATCTAAATTTTCCCATTCCTCATTAATTTGATCGAATTCGTTAATTACATTATCTTCCCTTTCTAAATTTTGTACCTCGTTGTTATTAATTCTTTCGTCATCATTTTCACCCTCCGTTTCTTTCATATCTATTTTAATATAGTTTTCCAAATATTTCAACTTTATACTCCAATCCTCACAACTTATATCAGCCTTTGTATTTTTTAATATATCCATCCCTACGATCATTTCTCTTAATAGTCCTGGTATGATGAAACATTGAAATGGGTAATCAATCCCACCTAATCTTCCCATTATCAGAACAATTTTATTAATTTTTTTACTCTATTTATTTGTTGCTGTCCTAATGTTCATTGCTCTGATTGGCAACGTTTCTACTCTTCCTAGTTTTCCCTTATTTATACTATACCATTTTTCCTGAATACATGTAATATTACTACCTGTATCTATTATGGCTGTAACCCTAACCTGTTTAAATTCTATCTCTATTTCTGGGCTCATATATATTTTGTTTTGCTCTAAATTCAAATTTCGCTCCGTCCCCTCACTTTCCAAAAATTCCCTATCTATTAATACGTTGTTAATTATTCCTAACCCCAAATCCGTATTTTCATTAAATTGATTGTTACCCTTATTCTTGTCACAATTAATATTTCCAAGGCTCTTTAGCACTGGCTTTCCCTCTTCAGCATCCCCTGTAGTTTTCCCATGATGCAATAAGGTATCACCAGTGCCCTCTAGTTTTCCGAGGTCCCCTGGTCTCTCTCACATCTTCCACTGGTCGATTCCTTTGGTCGTATCTGTATGCTGTTTACTTCTTTATTAGGCCTATCTCGGCTTCCTATATTCCTTGGATCATCTCTGTGACCCCTGTACCCTATCTCCCTGGTCTGTGGCTGTATTCTTTCCGGTCCCCTATTCATGTGGTCATCTATCCGTCGATTATAAAACTGAACGGTCGGTCTAAACCCGTTCCCAAATCTATTTCTTGGTTCAGTTATTCCTCCCCTATTTATTTGTCCCCCAAAACCATTCTGGTTTGGGAACCTTCTGTCCCCTTGTGGCGCTCTCCCTGTCTCTAATGTCCGCTCTCGGTATCGGCTTGGTTCTATTCTCATGGGTGGTCTTTCCCATGGTCTGCCTCTTTGCCTAATAACTCTATTTCTGTCTTCTATATCCTCCTCATTTAGGAGTCTCTCCATCTCTCTGACCGTTCTAATGTTCTGGACCCTCTTTGCGGCTTGTATTTTTTCACCGAAATGTCTGCTTAATTTCCGTACTACTTCTTCTTCGCTAAGGGGAGGTACCATATTTCTTAACAGCATCACTCTTTCCACAAAGTAATCCGTTCTGGCTAAATCGCCTCCTTCTCTGTATCTTTCTACATCAATCCTGTCTCTTATTCCCTCCTGGATCTCCTTTGCCCAATACCTATTTATAAATCGATCTTTCCATTCCTCATAATTTTCTACATCCTCCCTTATCGACTCCCACCATCTGGCTGCCCCAGCCTCTAATGCCTCATCCATACTACTCCGCCAATCATCCTCACCTTCCTCCATATACCTATCGCCCAATATTTTTTCAAAAAACCTCTCTAACCTTTTAATGAATTCTACAGGATTTCCATTCCTTCCATTGAACTTAGGACCCTTTTCCTGTTTCCCGCACGATACCTGAATTACTCTTATTTGCTCACCCTTATTTCCATTATTACTCTCGATTTTGTTAATTCTATCTCCTAACCTTCCCTGCTCTCCTAATATTTTCTCCCTATCATCTTCAACTTTCCTAAAACGCTCATCTGTTATCTTTCTTTCTCCTATCACCTTTAATTTCAACTCTCCTAACTCTTCTGTGTTTTTCTTAGTTATATTTTCTACTTTCTCTATCTCTTTTTATCACATCAGCTATTATTTCTTTTGTTTCCTCAAAATTTGTCTTAATCTTCTCCTCTAATTCTCTATCTTTCTCCTCTAAGTCTCTTCTCACATCCTCTATTACAGCATTATTCTCTGTCCTCAACTGTCGCCTCATATCCTCTATCATTTTCTTACTTTCCTCCCTTATTTCCTGTGTTAATTTGAAATCTTCCTTCATCTCTCTCATTTCGTCTCTATTTTCCTCTAATTTTTTGTTTATTTCCCTCATATCCTCACTCATATCCTCTCTCATATCCTTCATTTCCTCTCTCCCTTTATTTATTTCTTTTAGTAAGTGTTGGTTGCTTTCGAACAATTTTTTTATCCAGTCATCATTATTTCTACTTCCACTTTCACTACCCCTTCGTTCCTGTTCAATTTCTACAAGTGGTAGTCCCCTAGTTTCATCTACCTCCATGTTTGGTATTGGCATATCTGTGCCTTCCAATTCTATTTCTTGCACTTCCAAACTTGTCCCTTTTTCCTGTTCCCTTACAACTACCAGCTCGCCTATAATATTTTCCTCCCTGTTTTCGATCCCCTCCTGAAAACTAACAAATCTCCCCTGAGCAGCCCCTTCTGTTTCTATCACCCTTTTCCGCCTACCCTTTTCTAATTGTTCCCCTTTTTCTGTTTTTTTAGCTTTTTCTCCCCGCAAATTATACGATTCCCTTTCATCAGACATATTTAAGCTATTAGTAAACTTATTTTACAAAACAACCTAGCCTTGACTATTCAACTCAGTGTTTAATTTTACAAAATGTTTTCTAAATCTATTTCCAGTTCAAATGTTTTTCATATAAAAAGTTCTAAATTAATTTTATTTCAAAATCTCTCTAAATAAATTTTATCTCTTATTTTATCGAGCTCCCACGTTGTCGCGCCAAATGTAACATAATTATAAAAAAGGACGCAATGGGGTTTTATTATTATTGATTATTTAATTTCTCTATTTAAAAACAAAAAAAAACTACTCAGGAACAATTCATAATTCTTTATTATCACAATTTCATCTCAACATTTAAACATAAAACAGAACAAAAATAAACTTAACAAATTTTAACACAATATACTAAACTCACTTTCTTTGATTTTTAGTTACAAATTTTCATATACCCTAGGCTAATTTTACGATCTCTTATTATCTCGGAGCATGGGCTATATTTTTTTAATTCTTAGGTTAATTAAATAAATTTTGAAAACAATATTAAATTTTGAAATTTGTTTTAATAAATATTTTCCTGATGGAAAAACTTTAATTTGGAATGAGCAAAAAAGGCGAAACTATTTGAACTGGATTAAGTTTTTATTACTATTAATCACAAGATATTCTAATGTACAAAATTAAACTTCCCTATTATCCTAAGAGTCCACTAAAGTTTATTTTTTTTATATAGCGCTAGGTACTTAACTTATCAAATAACGGCGAATGGCTGCTTGCTCACACGTAGAATTCCGTTGTCTTTAAATTTCACTTTTTACACACTTAAATCCGTTTTAGTTCTTTCAAATTATATTTTCACTGTACTATATCTTTTAATTTTCTTATTCCTGTTTAATCTGGCCAAGTTTCCTCACAAAACTGTATAATTTTGACGAAGTTTCTAATAAATAGAATTTTGACTGGTCCTGGCAGATTCGCTACCTTACTCGGCGTCCCACGCCAGACCGACTCTAACTCTAGATTTTCTTTTAAAAAGTTACAAATATGGCGGCCTTCTTCTTCTTAAAAAAAAAAACATATGGATTATAATTTAACGAAGTTCCGTTCCTTCCCACTAGAGTCAAACTGCACCTGACCGACTTATTTCTTTACTTTCACATCTGTTTTTTGTCAACGAACTATTTTCACCGGTGTTAATTTCGTTAACATACTGCTTCAATTTTCCGATCCTTAACCAACCTTCCAGTGTTTATTTAATTACTATTATTAGTGTGTGAAGTGTCTTTGTGTTTTACTTTTGTAATATTTCCGAATTGTGTGTGTTTTGAGCTGAATTCCTAGAACATAACCCTTCATTGTTTACAATCGTTTTTCACTTTTTCCTTCAAGTAATTACTTATGCCCTATGTTACTAATATTTACAGTTTTGTTTGAATATAATTATTATTAGATTATCTTGTTCTAAATTTTATTTAATACAACAAATTTCCTTATGCATTTACAGTTCAAATACCTTGTTTACAATTCTAGGCTTTTACCTAAATTTAGTTTCCATTTAATCTAACCAATCTTTTAATGAATTTCTTTTTTAAATTTTGTGTGAGTTATTTCTAATATATTCTTCCAATTCTTAAATAATATTATATAGCCCATTCTATAAATGTTACAATATATGTTGTATATATTTATAATTTTATTATCAAATAATTTTAAAAATAAACAATGTTTGGTTTATTGTTTATCATATTGTTACTACTTCTATCTACTTCCAAGGTATTAATTATTATGGCATAATACTTGTATTAAATGAGTAGCTAAAGACAAATGAAATATTATGTGATAATTTAATTAATTGTTGTTTTCGAACTTCATCGTCTTTTTTGGCCTAATGAGTTAAATGCGTTTTATTTGGGCATACTGTTTCTGATCTCGATCCTTAACAGTTGCATTTTATTTGAATTAACAATCAAGTAACACAAAAACGAAGTAATTTACCGGAAGTCCCATCAGTTCTGCCAACATTACATGTTTAATAAAAGTATATATTTAGTTAACCATAATCACAAATATTATTCATGTTTTCAAAGTAGTGTGTAATTATGGACATTAAAAAGCCATTCGTCTTTCGGCTGAGTATATCCTGTCACAATTACTTTCTGTTTGCCACACATTTCCGGCGTTTCTTATAAAAAACTACTTTCTTCAACATGCAATAAAGTTAATTTTAACGCTAAGGCGGAATTAATTTTGCACACTTTCAAAACAATTTTTAATTATCAAGACATAACAATTCGGAAATTTTCTGTCTGTTACACATATTCCTAATGCAGAGGAAGGTATAGTTTAGTCCATAACCTTTCTGTGATTTATAAATTATAGTTTTTAAACGTGCCATTGATTTGTCTACTTTACAAATGGTTATAAATCTCAAAAAAGTGGGAAAAACGTTTTCATTTAATTCCATTTTTTTAATCAAAATTTTTCTATAGATTTCTTATACTTTTGGTTTCTAGAAATATGTCCTTAGAGTTTTTCGTCCATATCTATACTTTAAATTTCACAAGACGTATTTTTTGTAACACCATAACATTTTTTTTTCTAGTTCCATAAATATTTTTCTTTTACAATTTCACTATAAATTTGGTTTCTTCAAGTAAGAAAGTAGAATTATCCATCTATACTCAAGGTGGTAAATGTTACAAAAGTGGGAAAACTGTTTTAATTACCACCCAAAAACGGATAGTTTAAACCAAAATTTTCGGAACTTTTTTGCATTAACGTTTTCAATATATCAACTTAAAACGTTAACTTATAAGTTTTTGCATATTTATCTTATCAGTGTTTTCTTAAGTTATAGGTCATTGTTGATTTCTGTTTTGCCCAAGTTTACGTGTGTCAAGTTTATGTTGTGTAATTAAGAAAGCAATTTGAAATCAATTTTAAATATAATACAATATATAGTTTATATTATATATATATATATATATATATATATATATATATATATATATATAATTAATAAATTAAAAATATTTCAAAAACAAGAATAGTTTTAATACATATATTATTCAAACTTTTTCACCGATAAAACAGTACCAGCATCTTCAGGAAAAATAATTATGCTGGTACTGTTTTATCGGCGTTGAATGTATGTTAAAACTATTCTTGTTTTTCAAATATTTAAAATTTATTAACTATATTAAAAGAATACATATCAACATATTTAATATATATATATATATATATATATATATATATATATATATATATATATACTGTATATATATTTTCTTAGATAATTATTTTCCTGAAGATGCTGATACTGTTTTATCGGCGAAAAGCTTTGCATAATATATTCATTAATAGTAATCTTGTTTTTGAAATGTTTTTAATTTATTAAATATATATATATATATATATATATATATATATATATATATATATATATATATATATATATATATATTTGTAAATAATAGATTTATAAATATGTTCAAATTGTCAATGTTTACCATTCCCGCACTTGAAATTTTTGAAATAAAATAAATCAATAAAGGAATAAAAAATTAGTGGTTACTGAAGATTTTGAGTTGTTCGTAAATAATTATAGACATTACATATAGCAATTCTTTACCTTTTGCCGACAGTTTTACTTTTTTTGAGACTTATAGTGTCTGTCGTCTCTGATAGAGAACTTAGGTTTCAGAAGATGTTTGTCATTGTCAACTCCTGAGGCAGGTCGCTTTCTGCTTAGGCTTGTCCACACTATTAGACGAAGTCGAGCGATTGTCTATAGACAAGTCTAAGAGATATATATACAATATATCTAGACATTTTAGAGACTTTGTAGGATGACTACTTGTTGGTAAATTGCTAAACATAGCTGACGTTGCTTATAATTTTGGATAATGAAAAATGTTATATTCTTTGTTCTCGTACGCCAACCAAGAAGCCTTGAGAGATGTTCCGCTCTTCTTTTCATTTACTTTTTTTGTCTCCACTGAAACGCCGTTTTCAAATTATTGACTTTTTTCTCACACCCCTTTCGATCGCCTTCCTTTTTTACTACGGTTTTAAAATCGAAATTTGTAACTTCCTACAAACAATTTGCACGGTGAAAATCTACTATATACAACATCGAGAGCACAGTGGTACAATATATTACAAAAATATAGGTGAAAAAACCCCAAAACCACACAAATTAATAAAAAAATAACTAAAATAAGTTACCTAAGATTAAATCCTTATGTACATTACTAGACTCTAGTTTGTTAATTTTTTGTATTCTAATTTGTACTTTTGTAATAGGAACCTCTGAAGATGATGACTTTGTCATCGAAATGTACATTAGGATTTAATCTTAGGTAACTTATTTTAGTTATTTTTTGATTACTTTTTGTGGTTTTGGGGGTTTTTCACCTATAATTTTGTAAAATCTACTATGAAAAACGAAACATTTTCTTTAGGTCACGTATTTAAATAATAAATACAATCAGAAACACAACGAGCGAAATAAACAAAAGCAATTGAATGTCAAGTATTCCTCACGACTAGCTGATAATAACTGGCAACTATGTCTCGCAACACGTCCACACTTTGAAATGTCTAAAAATTGTCTAAAGTCTCTCATCTGAGTCGGGGGACCAATGTTCTGCTATTTTGTTCTCTACAGACACATTTTGTGCTCTGATTGTATCTGGACTTTATCTAAAGTCAGAAATTACTCGACTTTATCTAATAGTGTGGACTAGGCATTTGATAATGAGAAAGAACTTCCGAAACGCAATTTTTAAACAAAGGTAAATGCTGATGTGGAGAAGCGTATACTTATTGCAATTTGTTAATACGTACAAGTGTAAACTTAATAGCGCAAGTACAAAAGCTTACTTCTTAGAACCAGCGGTGCAGAGTTAAAAAGAGCCCTTTTCTGCTAAATGAATGTACTTCAACACTTTAAATTCAATTCAGGTTACATCTACATGATCCTTCCCTCCTTAATGTGTAAATTTAGAGTGTAATTCACCTTCCTACCGCTTCATGACTTGAATTTCAATCTATTACGTTCAACATTCCTGAAACTTTTATGAAAGAAAGTAATTTACAATGTCTTGTTTTTCTAATTACAACTAATCCTAAAACTCATTATTTTATTATTTTTTTTGAAATCCATAATAAGAATACTTTTTCTAAAGTAAAGTAGAAGGATAAAAAAAGGATCCGTGTAAGGTTCGAACCCAAGTAATTCATTTTAGAGGACAGTAATTGTTCTAAACAAAATAATTGTTCTACAAATATTTTGTGGAGACAATTTTAGTAACAGGTCACGATGAGAATCAAATAATGAGAGAGGGTTTTTTGTGCTTTAAAAATAATTGGATGAATGCTTACATCTATGTAGCTTTGGGTTTAATGTGCCTTCAGTAGCATTGCCTCTGATGTGTGGTCGAAGTAGGGCGTGATACCCCTACCAGAAGTCACCAGCCAGGCAATCAACGGTTCGCCATTTTAATGCTCCCAACTCCCTCGTTGTCATTGAAATATTGGCGAGTGTTACTATGGCAGCGAGATTATTAATGGTTCGTTGTAGTGATGAAAACAAAGAATAGAGAAAATCAGGTACCTGGGATAGTTCTTAATTTATGACTGGATTATTCCCGAGAGATAGAATCTCTTATTAACAAAACAAGGACAGTCTATGTCATTTTGTATGTATGTTTTATTAGAATATAGTTTTCAAACTAATAAGGAATTTAATTTTTGCCTACTTTTTAGGAAGATAAAAGCTAAGGATACATCCACTGATCGACCTAATTGATCCTACACAGCTCTACATTAAATTGTTCACAAAATTAATTCAAGAGTTCAAGCCCTTTTTACAAGCTTTTGTTTACTTCTGTATCGTTGGACTGGTGTTTAGAACTGATCGATGTTATGGATCCTATACACCCTTACATTGAATTGATCACAAAATTAATTCAAAAGTTCAAGCCCTTTTTACATACTTTTCTTTACTTCTGTATCGTTGGACTGGTGTTTACAACTGATCGATGTTATGGATCTTATACACCCCTACATTGAATTGTTCACAAAATTAATTCAAAAGTTCAAGCCCTTTCTATATACTTTTCTTTACTTCTGTATCATTGGACTGGTGTTTACAACTGATCGATGTTATGGATCTTATACACCCCTACATTGAATTGTTCACAAAATTAATTTAAAAGTTCAACCCCTTTCTATATACTTTTCTTTACTTCTGTATCATTGGACTGGTGTTTACAACTGATCGATGTTATGGATCTTATACACCCCTACATTGAATTGTTCACAAAATTAATTTAAAAGTTCAACCCCTTTCTATATACTTTTATTTACTTCTGTATCATTGGACTGGTGTTTACAACTGATCTATGTTATGGATCTTATACACCCCTACATTGAATTGTTCACAAAATTAATTCAAAAGTTCAAGCCCTTTCTATATACTTTTATTTACTTCTGTATCATTGGACTGGTGTTTACAACTGATCGATGTTATGGATCTTATACACCCCTACATTGAATTGTTCACAAAATTAATTCAAAAGTTCAAGCCCTTTCTATATACTTTTCTTTACTTCTGTATCATTGGACTGGTGTTTACAACTGATCGATGTTATGGATCTTATACACCCCTACATTGAATTGTTCACAAAATTAATTCAAAAGTTCAAGCCCTTTCTATATACTTTTATTTACTTCTGTATCATTGGACTGGTGTTTACAACTGATCGATGTTATGGATCTTATACACCCCTACATTGAATTGTTCACAAAATTAATTCAAAAGTTCAAGCCCTTTCTATATACTTTTATTTACTTCTGTATCATTGGACTGGTGTTTACAACTGATCGATGTTATGGATCTTATACACCCCTACATTGAATTGTTCACAAAATTAATTCAAAAGTTCAAGCCCTTTCTATATACTTTTCTTTACTTCTGTATCACTGGACTGGTGTTTACAACTGATCGATGTTATGGATCTTATACACTCCTACATTGAATTGTTCACAAAATTAATTCAAAAGTTCAAGCCCTTTCTATATACTTTTATTTACTTCTGTATCATTGGACTGGTGTTTACAACTGATCGATGTTATGGATCTTATACACCCCTACATTGAATTGTTCACAAAATTAATTCAAAAGTTCAAGCCCTTTCTATATACTTTTATTTACTTCTGTATCATTGGACTGGTGTTTACAACTGATCGATGTTATGGATCTTATACACCTCTACATTGAATTGTTCACAAAATTAATTCAAAAGTTCAAGCCCTTTCTATATACTTTTATTTACTTCTGTATCATTGGACTGGTGTTTACAACTGATCGATGTTATGGATCTTATACACCCCTACATTGAATTGTTCACAAAATTAATTCAAAAGTTCAAGCCCTTTCTATATACTTTTATTTACTTCTGTATCATTGGACTGGTGTTTACAACTGATCGATGTTATGGATCTTATACACACCTACATTGAATTGTTCACAAAATTAATTCAAAAGTTCAATCACTTTTTACATGCTTTTGTTTACTTCCGTATAGTTGTACTGGTGTTTACAACTGATCGATGTAATGGATCTTATACACCCCTACATTGAATTGTTCACAAAATTATTTCAAAAGTTCAAGTTATTTTTACATTTTTGTGTTTACTTCTGTATCGTTGGACTGGTGTTTACAACTGATCGATGCTATGGATCTTATACACCCCTAATTTGAATTGTTCAGAAAATTAATTCAAAAGTTCAAGCCCTTTTCACATGCTTTTGTTTACTTCTGTATCGTTGGACTGGTGTTTACAACTGATCGATGTTATGGATCTTATACACCCCTACATTGAATTGTTCACAAAATTAATTCAAAAGTTCTAGCACTTTTTATATACATTTGTTTAATTCTGTATCGTTGGACTGTAGTTGACCACTATGAGATGAAATTGCCAATGCAGCACCGTGTTGTGTGTTCGAGTCTGAAAGTTAAAGGATACGATCAGCCAAGGCTAACACTGTACATGTCACATATATACTGATTTTTTATAGATAAAAGTTACTTCAAATACGTTTAAAATACCTGCATACATAAATAAAATAATTATATTTCCATATATTTAAATATAAAAAAATATTTTTATAATTCTATATAAATAGAAACTATGAAGAGAGTGTTTTTCTACTGTTAGTCTTCTTAGTAAAGTATCACTTAGTAATATATCACTGTGAAACTTCAACGTTGAAATGTTTATAAATATTTAGTTATGGCTCTGAGT
This sequence comes from Prosapia bicincta, assembly GCA_036971475.1. Lineage (NCBI taxonomy): Eukaryota > Metazoa > Arthropoda > Insecta > Hemiptera > Cercopidae > Prosapia > Prosapia bicincta. The sequence continues at coordinate 2,000,828 of JBAIZL010000008.1, read as the reverse complement.
AAATTTTTTAATTACATTATTGGCACTCTTTATTTGAACGACTTTATGCAGATTAATATCACATATGTACCTCAGTGTATCCATAAGTCTTTTTGTTATGAAATATTTGTATTGTATTTCTGTTACCCTAACTGGCCCAGCCCGCTTCATGACTCACATTTCAGTTTAATACGTTAACATTTGTGAAGATTTTAGGGAAGAAAGTAATTCCCGATTTCCTCTTATTCTAATGGTGAAAAATTCTACTTGAATATTTTTGAAACCCATGTTAAGACGTTCCTCCCTTAAATTGAATGACAGTGTTAAAAAAAAGGATTTATTTAAGGTAAACAATTTTAGAACCCTAGTAATTCTTTTAAAAATTGTAATTTGTTCTAAAGATATTTGTTCAGAGTCATGATGAGGTTTTAGGAATTATTATTGAATAATAAGAGATGGTTTGTGTTTCTTAAGGATAACTACTTAAATCCTCACATTTATCTACCTTTGGATTTAGTCTACTGCTGATAATATTGCCCTGACATAAAGCAAAAGCTTATTATATATTGACGAGGGGGAGTTTCTTCCTAGCTAAACATTTTATGTTTAAGATACAATTCTGATTTTTTTCATGCGGTTTCCACTGCAACCTGGTATCTAACGGCATACCTAGATATTTGGCAGTGTCCGAGTAAGCGATCACGATGTAATATTGTAGTGAATATCCTCCCAAATCAACTCTCAATTAACTATTTTTAATTTATGTGGAGATCAGCTGTTAATTAGGATTGGATTGTAAGTGTAATTTTTTACAGAAAGATAGTTTTAGTGTGGGTACGTGTTGAAAAAAACGGATTGCGAAAAGGCTAACTATATTGTGAATTAGAAGTGTAATAAGAAAATCAAATGTATTGTAGTTAATGATACGGGTTCTTTGCTTTGTCTAATATTTGCGATTATTAATATACGTCAATGATCCCGGTTCATGTATACCGGCCTATACTCTGTCTTATTAGTGAAGTCAGCATAGAAAGATTTCTATCTGTTTTATATAACTCGCTATTTCTTGGTCCACCAATGCCCGTTACGAGTGGCTCTTATCTGTTAGTTCAATATTACTATCACTGGCTGCAAGAACTGCAATATCATCAGCAAATGTACCACTTGTAATATTTTCCATCTTAGGTAGGTCACGGGTAAATAGAAGATGTTCGACTGGTCCTAATACCACTTCCTTGTGGTACTCCTCGAATGTCCTTTAAATCAAAGTATACATCATTTTGCTTACTAATCTTAAAGTATTTTTCTGTTTTATTCGACTGTAATATTTCTGCATACTGTGCAGTAAAGAGTTTTCACTTTAAATACCAAACCATCAAGGCAAACTCTATCAACTAATTATCATTGAAGATTTGTGTTACTGAATATTTTAGACATAAAAACTGGAAAAGGCGGTTGATTATTAAAACAATCATTCCAGGAAAAATATTAATCAAAGTCCAACATTTGGGAGAATGTCTTAGTTGATAAGCTTCCAAAATGTGTTCATCTGTTTGTAAATCCAGCTATTACGAGCTTCGGTTGTAAAGGTTGTAGTAACTAGAAAAATTGTCAACTTTCAATTCAAATAAGATCAAGAAAAAGAAGAGAATGACGTAACTAATTGTTGTGTCAGCCCTCCAGATCGCCTCCAGAGGAAATGTTAGGCCTACCAGCTAAAAAACGTATAACCACAGTAGTCATAGACCAAGTGCTCGGTTGTCGAAATATACATATGGTTTTATTTAGGATTTTCTGTTAAGCTTCCTTATTATGTGACTAACGGGACTTTCTAACGTTAATTCCAAACCCATCATTGACGTTTTTAAATATTCTGTAACAGTTTTTAATACTGAAGTAGTTCAGTCTTACCTAATGATGAGTCAAACTGCATGATGACGTAGGGCTAATTCAAAGAACTCGCATTGTTACATAACGAATTTGATTACGCTAATATTTCTTTGATTTATTGACTAAAGGTATCCGCGCATGCCTTTCCTGCATGACCTTTAGTCTGATAATTTACAGCAGTACTAGCTTTACTTTTAATTGGTGATTAAGGCATAGCTGTGGCACAAACTATGCGTCCACATAACCAGTAATTAGTGCCATCAGATTCTGTTCAAAGTAACATCGCGCTTCGAGGGTAACATCTATTAATCTTCACTACTTCAGACAGCCGAAGAGTATTTGCTTTGTAAGTTGAAATAATAAGTGGCAAGATGGCTGACGGAGCGCGCGTTTATAATAGCTACCCATGGAAGAGACGGGCTGATGGTTAACTTTGAAATGATTACGATATTCAGTTGAGCTTCGCCGATTTCTTTTAAGATTTCCGCTCTTCAGCAATCTGAATGAATGATAATCGTAAGTTTCCACGAAAGCCTTGTGTAAAGGGAGTTTTAATCTCCTTTCCGCAACCCAGCCTATTCCACACTGAGCACAAAAGAACGACAACTAGCTGTTACCCCTAATAGAGAGCAACTCAGGTTTGCTGAGGATCCTACTCTTTTGGAAAGTTACGTCACTAATAATAAATGTTTTGGAATGTTACGTACAACGCAAGATTCACTTTTCCCATGCTATCTGTTACTTCATTAGAGAGTATATATGCCTTAAGATAAATACGTTTTTGAAGTTTTACGCCACTAAATAGTACAATCCAAGATTCAATTTTCCCATATACATGTACTAGCTATTACTCCTTAGCTTAGAAAATATGTATGCCTTAGGATCCCTAACCCTTTTGGTGTTACGTCACTATTTAGTTCGCCTTTAGTTAACTCCTCATATAATCTCTCGCTCCCTCTCTCTCTCTCTCTCTCCCTCCCTCCCTCCAACAAAGTCATATATAACGCTGCTAAATGATTTAAAGTGAAGCGAAAGGCTGCAACAAAATAAAAACACAATATAACTCTACTTTCTAAGCATGCAAATTAAATTATTCAAATTAACTAAGGCACGAGAGTGGTATTATAAAATACAGTAGCAGGCCTTTACAAGACCCTTAATATTATAGTCTTGTTATTTTTCTATTCATTCTTCGCTATTCCTACTTAGACTCTTAATAAAGTGAAATTATATTTTCATAATGTTTTTTTACAACTATCTGTGGTATTTAGTTTGAATAATATACTTTTTTTTCAAAATATATTTCACATCTTTTTAAGTGGCAAAATTCGAAAACTTTATTGTTCTGAAAATCACTTAAGGTCACAGAGTGGCCTGCTGGGTAGAGAACCTAAACCTAACCTAAAGTTCCAAGACTATATTCCTGGCAGTGCCCAGATGACTCGCCCTGTAGGAATTAGTTCCTAAGGTAACAATGGGAGGTTGGAGAGTAGAGCTGGATACATTACCTTTTTGAATATCGTATCTCTTCCTGTCTCTTCTGGACCATGTTAATGGCTTAAAATAAAGAGATTAATATTAGGTTTTTTTCATTTTCTTCTATTAGTTCAAACTCTACTTATGTATATATATATATATATATATATATATATATATATATATATATATTTAAAGAACTAATTCAAAATACAAATACAAGAATTATAATTGAATTGTAAATTCAATTATAATACTTGTATTTGTATTTTGACTTAGTTCTTTATTAATACACAAGAATACATATTGCGATATTTATATATATATATTTATATGATATATAAGATATAAAAATATATAATAATAATAAATATATTTATATGATACATATATAGTTATATAGTTATTTATTTATATATATATATATATATATATATATATATACATATTTTATAAAATTTTCAATCGTTAATAAAATACTTGTTTATTCATCCGCTTAAGTTCAAATACATATTTTTAAACCTACAGATGATGACAATTGTTGTTAATACAGTTTTTTAAAATATGAATTCATCAATTTAACTTTTACAAAATCTGATGTCTAGGTACGATTCGAACTGAAAAACTATATGTTTAAAACCCAGTGATTTAGTACTGAGCCAACTTTTCCGTAGCTAGAACTACTTAATATGCATATGAATTGTATATACTACTTAATACACATATGAATGCACTACCTACTGTATATGGACATACTACTACGCAATATGCATATGAATTGTATATACTACTTAATACGCATATGAATGCACTACCTACTGTTTATGGACATACTACTACGCAATAAGCATATGAATTGTATATACTACCTAATACGCATATGAATGCAATATCTACTGTATATGGACATACTACTACGCAATATGCATATGAATTATATATACTACTTAATACATATATGAATGCACTACCTACTGTATATGGACATACTACTACGCAATATGCATATGAATTGTATATACTACTTAATACACGTATGAATGCACTACCTACTGTATATGGACATACTACTACGCAATATGTATATGAATTGTATATACTACTTAATACGCATATGAATGCACTACCTACTGTATATGGACATACTACTACGCAATATGCATATGAATTTTTCTCTCCCCCAACTGGTTGTCGACGAAATCTCCATTGTACACTCTTAAACTGTTGCAATGGTTTACCACAAAATATCGTAAATAATGCTCTAGGATTAAAAATAAATGACAACAAAAAAGCTAAACAAACTTTGTTAACTGTATCTAACCTTAGTTCATAAACGGACAATATGGAGCGGCAAAGAAACTACAGCACAATGCAAACCACGATTAGAAATTTGCTTTATATTTTGTCACTTAATATTGTGATTTTGTCTTGTGTATGTACATATTTATAGTAATTGTAATTATTTAATATAAAGTAACTAATATATACAATTTTTCTTGTTTTACCTCAGTAAGAATTTAATTAAAACATTTTTTGTACTTACGTATTATACGGAGGCCACTGTTATAGAGGGATTTTTTACCAGGTTCGAAAAATGACCACATAAAACATGTCCTGTGGCCATATGCACAACAATTTTTTTTACACAAAACGTTATTTTTTATCAAACTAAAGTTAGGTGAAAAATTCAGTGTAGAGTAGTAAGAAGTAGGCTACTACGTATACTATATTTAAATATGGTTATAAAGTCTCCAGTTAGGATAGATTCGGTTGTAGTTTTATACATTACTATATAGGCCTACCTATATTGAAATATACCTATAAAATGTCCATTTAGGATAGATTTGGTTGTAATTTTATACAACATTTTAGCTAATTAGACGTCTACTTCCGCGGAGTAGGCCCTAATACTTTTTGCCAGGTGCTGTCACGTGATCTCTATTCTAGCCTTACATGTGTAGGGCTACATTTGTTTGGTTAAATGTATAAAGTTACAACCAAATCTACCCTGACTGTATACTTCATAGGTATATTTCAATATAAGTATATAAAATTAACCTTCCGTGGCAATAACCACAACAATAATTATAAATGTAGCTTCGGAATATGTTTCTGATTGTGTGTGTGCATTTTTACCTCATTAAAATAACACGTACAATAGTGGCCTCCTTATAATACGTTAGTACCCATTTTAGTTTTTTATATTACTTCTTTTAAAATTAACATTACGTTCTGAAAGGAAAAATGACTTTAAAGTTATGTAACCTTTCGCAATAAATATGAACTTTTCCTTCTGGTAAAACGTTCATCCACAGTTATTACAGGGAATGATATTTAATAGGTTTTTTTGTAAGTAATTTTGTTCTTTTTTTACGGAACAATTATTTCTAAGCGATTTTTGAAAAAAGCAAAGTAATTTCTCAGTTTTACTATCGTGAAAGTAAACGCAAAACGCGAGCGGTATATTCATTTTACGAATGAATAAGGCAGAGGCTCTCGTTCAGGTCTTGCTTAATTTAGTGGAAAATTAACAATTAAGGGTTTTACAGTTAAATACATTAAACAAACGCGAAGTACCGTCCGTGTTTTCTAAATAACATTTAGACTCGCTTGTGCCGATTCTTGCCAACAGTTTTTGTGCGATTAATTATAAAAGAACAGAAAAGTGTCTGTTATACTTTCTTTTTATTAAAAGTAATTACAATAGACCGACCTGTTGTTCTTAATAATTTAACGTATACTTTTTGAAGTACCTAACCTTACATATCTTTGATGAACAATCGAAGTTTAATGCCTATTGTAGTTAGGCTTTGAAAAAAGCCTACAATAACGCATAAACAAATTTTTTATATTTCGCTGTATAGGTACGTGAATGTTTGTTTGTATCTGTTTTTATAGCTAACTAAAAAGTCTGAAAATTTGTAAAAATAGCCTCCCAACTTTAAGTTTTTGCTGAAAGTTAAAGTAAAAGGCAGATTATAAAAAACAGCCTCTAGCTAAAAGCATCTCTGAGATTGAAAATGTCAATATTTGGTCAAAACAGATGAAAAAGATCAAGTAGTTTGAGAGACGTTTTATTCTCTCATAGATACAGAGCCCTCTCATGGTTATATGTGTCATTCTACAATCAGATATACATGTGGGCGCGAAAGGAGGTTTTTAAAAATGCATGTATAAAATATGTGGAATTGTGACAATAAACTGATTAACTTTTAAGTGGCCCGAGTAGCACGGTATATTAGTCATATTTCTCTATATTAAGTTAAATTCTGTCTTATCACCTGATATTAATCAATTGAAAAAGTAGATTCCTGTCTATCGTTATTAACTTTGCTTCAGGGGAGTATGGTGGGGCACGTACGAAATAACTTGGTGATATCGCTAGTCACTTGATAATGAGCCCATAATATTAGTAATTGCCGCTACTCCTTTGTTACCAATGTTAAAAAGTAATGGAAAAAACTAAAATGACAGTAGCTTAATTACTGGTTAGTAGGGTCCTCTGTTTCCACTGTAGGAGGCAAGAACGACTTGTTAGAAGGGTATTTAGCAACTGGCAGCCTGCGAGTACGGGAAACCAGTGCCGCTGTAGTTACCGTTTAAAGAGTACTAGCAGAAGAAAAAGCTTGAGATGGAAGCTAGAGACGACGTGTAGGCAACGGCAGTATAATTACAGCTTAAAGCATCATTTCAATTTGGAAGAATTATTATTAGTCTATTATCTACAGACTCTTCTTAAAACCAGATAAGGGTTGGACAAATAGCCAATCTTGGATGAATCAGTTCTGTATTGGGCCCTGATTAGCCAAGCAAGCAAAAGAGGTAAGATACTTTTTGACAGCTTTTACTATTTGGGTTGGTTGTCTGGATACGGAAAAATAGTAATAAAATAAATAGCTTTTTAGGTTAATTCAAAGGAGCTAACATTACAAAAAATGTGTAATGCATATGTTATGAGCATTACTTAATAAAAAAATAAAATATCTAAGTGTTTTGATTCTATATGTTACTCTTCTGAGATATCTTATCCGATGTGACGTGGGACGTGTGTAGTTTGTGTGTATACAACACATAACTGTCCTATATTTTTTTTTAAAACACGAATTTACTAAAGTATTTAAAATAATAACAAACCATTTAAGTTGATTATTATATTTACTGAGTCGAATTAACATTACTTCAGTTCAACATAGAAAAGTTTAGGAATGTAAAGAGGAAATAGAAATGCATCAGTGTCTTATACTGGTGGCGCCAATAATTGTCGTAAAACGATTTTATTTCACCGCTCGTAATAATTTCGAACTGACAATAATGTACGGTTATAAGTTATATTTAGTTTATAGCTTGACGAAGACACTAATATTTGCTGTTTAACAGCTGTAATATCAGCTGACGTCACTAGCTAGAAAGGAGTAAAATCGTTGGACTGATTTGTCAAAACTAATTTCTAGATACAATGCAAGAGTAGCAATTAGAGCGTCCAAATATCGGAAAGCAGTATAACTATTAACACTTAAACATGTGCAAACAAAAAAAGGATTTTCATAATGTTATTTTTAAACACTTATAAACACAGCAAGATTTTGTAACATTTCTAAAATAAACTACCAGAACTATCAAACTATTTTAAACCGAACAGAAAAAAATATAAGTGATTGTTTTAATAAACGTATTTAATTTATAATGTTTACTATATTAAACTATATTAAAACTTTTGGATACGTTTTCTCTAATTTTTTTTGTACATTTGTAGCGGAGAGTCATAACAAGTAAAAGAGTAAGGATTGTAATTAAACATAAAATAGACCATGCCTATACATTCTTATAAGGCTTGCATTCATATTTCTACTCTATGTATCCTTTTCGCATTTAGCCCTAAACGTTTAGATGTACATATATTTATTTTACTCTTTACCAAGAGAGTAAAGATCAAAATCTTTTAAATGTGCTTTATATCCCAGGCGCTAAAGGTATTCCAAACATTTATTTGTCAATGTTTAAAATAATACTTTTTTTAATCATATGAAATAAGCATTTTATTTTGAAATTTTAGGAAACCAAATCTGTTAAAGATATATTTTTACACGTATATTTTTTAAATCAAACTTTGTTTATAAAATCTATGTTAGTACTTGAATATCATTCTAATGTAAATCTCGTCAAGTGCGCTATGAGTACAGATTTTTAAATACAAAGCGAGTTAGCGTTACAAAATAATAACGATGTATGTTTCTATTTAGGTTTTCTACCTATTGAAAATTTTGGAAAATAATTTCGTATATGTCGAATCAGTATTAATAAAACTACGAAAAAAATTTAAAAAAGTAATTGTAGGGTACTTGTCTTGTGTACGTAGGCCTACACGTAGTAATGTAGACTATATAACTGAATGCTAACTGTTGTTCCTTATGAATGCGGGATATCAAGATACATTAAGTGTTGGGAAATATTCACCTTAAGGGAAGGAAGGGGAAACTTTTTCGTACCCTTTCTATTACACCCTACGTACACGTGTTAGTTTTGTTAATTGAGATAAGCTGCACATGAAAGCCATTATAAAACACAACTTCAGCAGTAGGGTTTGATTAATAAATGACGAGAGCGTTTGGGAGAGAGGAAGAGTCAAAGAGAGAGACATAGAGAGAGAGAGAGGGAGAAAGAAAGAGAGAGAGAGATTTTGGCGGAGAACCACGAAAATTATTTTACTCTATAACTGAAGTTGTAGTTGAGCGAGTGGAAATTGGAACATAATAGTGACTCATTTACCACGTGTTGGGTCAAGTATGGGATAGATAGGTAGGTAGAGCCGTGAGATGAATCAGCAATACGAGACCCCCTAACCAAAAACTAATAAGCTTCAAAACCCTCTAAATTTTGAAACAAAAATATTAACCAATTATAAAAGTTTATTCCATCAATATTAATTTGAAATATAATTAACTGTTGTTCTTGTGAAGCGAAACTATTCTGTAATTATTTAATAATTAATAATATAATTTACGTACAAGAGTAGGACCTACACTAATATGAAGCTAGTAATATTTTCTTCCTGCTTTTGATAAAAGAATTATTGGTTCGTAGTGATTAAATTGCTAAATTACTTTAGCTTTTTTCAATTCCTTCTACTAGTTCACACTCTCCTGATATATATCTTGTACGAATTTTCAATCATTAATAAAATAATTTTTATTCATCCTCTCAAGTTCAAATACATTTTGTAAAACCTGCAGTGTATGAAACTTTATGCTAATACAGTGTTTTCAAACATTAAATTCAATAATTAAATTTAATAATATTTCATTTTTTCTTTTTATACGGGATAAAAACGTTTCACAAAAGGGGCAAGGTATGCAATATAGCTATTTAATTGCAATTAGCCTAAAATAAGTGATAGCATATAATTTCATAAAACAGCTGATTTTATGTTATAGGTTATATGGCAAACTACTTTATTTATATTATTTGTAACTATTTAATAAACGTTTTACGAAAATAAAATTCCTTTTTTTGATCTAAGTAGAAATTGACTGTAGAATATTTTGTTGTTTATATTACTTGTTTATAATAAATGTGCGCCATACTTTGCTGTAGCAAAACAGTTTACCAACATTAATTCTTTTTTAAAATGGTAAAAACAGCATAAAATACTATTTCCAGATGTTCTAGTTTTTCAATATATCTATTTACTAACTCACGCGTTGCGTCTCCATAACCATGGCCCGGATTACAATTCTGGATACATAGGTAAATAGATAGGTAGATAGACAAACAGGATAGGATAGGTAGGTAGGTAGATAGATAGACAGACAGGATAGGATAGGTAAATAGATAGATAGATAGACAGACATATAGATAGACAGGATAGGATAGGTAGGTAGGTAGGTGATAGATAGACAAACATATAGATAGACAGGATAGGATAGGTAGACAGGTAGGTAGATAGATAGACGGACAGGATAGGATAGATAGGTAGATAGACGGACTTACAGACAGACACGATAGGATAGGTATATAGATAGACAGATAGATAGATAGATAGATAGATAGATAGATAGATAGATAGATAGACAGACAGACAGACAGTCAGGATAGAATAGGTAGATAGATAGACAGACTTACAGGCAGACAGGATAGGATAGGATAGGTAGGTAGATAGACAGACAGACATATAGACAGACATGATAGGATAGGTAGGTAGGTAGATAGATAGACAGACAGACAGGATAGTATAGGTAGGTAGATAGATAGATAGACAGACATACAGACAGACAGAATAGGATAGGTAGATAGATAGATAGACAGACTTACAGACAGAATAGGATAGGATAGGTAGGTAGGTAGATAGACAGACAGACAGGATAGGATAGGTAAATAGATAGATAGATAGACATACATACAGACAGACAGGATAGGGTAGGATAGGTAGATAGATACACATACAGACTTACAGACAGGATAGGATAGGTAGGTAGGTGGATAGATGGATATAAAGACATACAGTCAGACAGGATAGGATAGGTAGGTAGGTGGATAGATAGATAGACAGACATACAGACAGACACACAGGATATGATAGGTAGGTAGATAGACAGACAGACTGGATAGGATAGGTATATAGATAGATAGATAGACAGAGAGGATAGGATAGGTAAATAGATAGACAGACAGACGTACAGACAGACAGGATAGGATAGGTAGGTAGATAGATAGACAGACAGGATAGGATAGGATAGGTAGATAGATAGATAGACAGACTTACAGACAGACAGGATAGGATAGGATAGGTAGATAGATAGATAGACAGACAGGATAGGATAGGATAGGTAGATAGATAGATAGATGGATATAAAGACATACAGACAGACAGGATAGGATAGGTAGGTATATAGATAGACAGACATACAGACAGACAGACAAACAGGATAGGATAGGATGGTAGATAGACAGACAGACAGGATAGGATAGGTATATAGATAGATAGACAGACAGGATAGGATAGGCAGGTAGATAGATAGACAGACATACAGACAGACAGGATAGGATAGGTAGATAGACAGATAGACAGACAGGATAGGATAGGTAGGTAGATAGATAAATTGGATAGAAAGACATACAAGCAGACATGTTAGGATAAGTAGGTATATAGATAGACAGACATACAGACAGACAGGATAGGATAGGATAGGTAGATAGATAGATAGACAGACTAACAGACAGGATAGGATAGGTAGGTAGATAGACAGACAGACAGGATAGGATAGGTAGATAGACAGACAGACAGGATAGGATAGGTAGATAGATAGATAGACAGACAGGATAGGATAGGTAGGTAGATAGATAAATTGGATGGAAAGACATACAAACAGACATGTTAGGATAGGTAGGTATATAGATAAACAGACATACAGACAGACAGGATAGGATAGGGTAGGTAAGTAGGTAGATAAATAGAGAGACAGGATAGGATTGGTAGGTATATAGATAGATAGACAGACTTACGACAGACAGGATAGGATAGGTAGGTAGATAAATAGACAGACATACAGACAGACAGGATAAGATAGGTAGGTCGATATATAGGTAGACAGACTTACAGACAGATAGGATAGGATAGGTAGGTAGGTAGATAGATAGACAGAGTAACAGACAGACAGAATAGGATAGATAGGTAGATAGATAGATAGATAGAGAGGATAGGATAGGTAGGTAGATAGATAGATAGATATTTAGAAAGACATACAGATAGACAGGATAGGATAGGTAGGTAGATAGGTAGACAGACATACAGACAGACATGATAGGATAAGATAGGTAGGTAGGTAGATAGATAGATAAACAGACTGGATAGGATAGGTAGACAGATAGATAGACAGACTTACGACAGACAGGATAGGATAGATAGGTAGATAGATAGATAGATAGACATACAGACAGACAAGACAGGATAGGTAGTAGATAGATAGGTGGATAGACAGACAGTATAGGATAAGTAGGTAGGTAGGTAGATATATAGATAGATAGATAGAGGAGGGAAGAAGATTAGTAGAAGGAGAGAGACTTTTCTTTTACTCAAAGACCTGAATCGGGTCTAGTTAATAAAGGATACTTCTAGATCTAAAAAGAGGGATTTACGACATAAATATTGCCCTCTAAGTTTCTAAGCCATTAATTATTATCTTTATATGCTAATGAGGATTTTTCCGTTACTAAATTCTGTTTGGAAATGTGTTGGTTTACAGGAAGAATAATAATTATGTAAGTATATCTTTGAATACCTACCGAATTAACAGCCTTAACGGTTTCTAGGTGTTATCCAAGAAGACGAAAGTAAATCTTTCTAATGTACTTAAATCCACTTGACCTTTACTTTGCGTTACGTTAGAACCTTAGCCTTGACGTAGGCCGGCGTTACTTTCTCTTCTTACTAAATGAATTAAGGCCTACGTAAACGATCGTTTATCTTCGAAACCATTTCAAATTAGTCGCACATAAGAAATGATTTAAAGACTTGCTTACATTATAAATTAACGTACAAATGGATGAAATGTAGGATTGAGTGTTTCCAACTTGGTTAATACTATAGATTAGGGCGATGTCATGCGATAGCTGTCAGTCTTGTCTTACTTCTCACAACCTTGAGCCATGCTACACTCTGGCGTAACAAGTTCTATAATTAACTCACCTTGGACTATTTTACGTTTTTGTTAACTAAAAAAAATCATGAAAATTCGTCGTGAAAGAAGAACGCCCGTCAAAGTAAGGCACGCCAGGATGCAGAAAGGCGTTTAATCAGAGTTGATGTAAATAATTCATTAGCAACTCGTTTTTATTATATTCAACTCAACACCGGTATGCAAACAAGATGTTTATCTGCAATTATTCAAGTTTATTTGCGAACTCAAAGTGTAATACTACAACTAAAGAAACTAAAGAAAGAGCACTTTAGAAGGAGCGTAAAATCACGACTTAACTAGATTTTGGCACTCTACCATGCGGCTCGAAACGCAACACTGTTAATTTTTAAATGTAAACTTTTATCTTCGCCATATAGTATATTATTTTAATGTAGAAAGCTATAAGTTTGAGTGACACGTGAAAACAAGGGACTAATAATAATAGGCTTCAATCAGCTGATTTTCTCAGATCACCAAACATATTATACATAACCTTTTTTTTTATTTAGGGGTTATTAATATCCTTTAAAAAGCTATGTTTCATATTTTTAATAAATTATTCCAAGTGTACGTAGATACTAACAGTACCAATTTAGTAATTATATTAATATATGTTATTATTGTATGTACTGAAATAATATATTAAATATATCACTATGTACCCTATAATAAATCACGTATATAAGTAATAATATTAATAATAATATATATTATGGGCTATTATTAATACATATTAATTAATTCAATTATATTTTAAATAAAATTTTAAAAATTGAGATTGTTATAAAATTAATTTATATTTACCTCCGTTATATTCATACAGGTGGAAAGAGTTATATACTTTTATAAATTCTTAGGGAGCCTACGTACGTATTATACGGAGGTCACTATTGTAGAAGGATTTTTCTTACCAGGCTCATAATATGATTACATAGAACATGCCCTATGCTCATATGTATAAATTTTTTTTTAACATGAAAGGTTATTTTTTATCAGTGCAGAGTGTGTAAGAAGTACTACGTTCACGTATGAACGCCGTACTACGTGTATACGTTATATATATATATATATATATATATATATATATATATTTATTTATTTATTTATTTATTTATTTATTTATTTAAATATTCCTATAAAGTCTCCAGTTGTAATTTTATACATTTTTTTATACTTATAATCAAATAGACCTATAAAGTGTCCAGTCAGGATAGATTTGGTTGTAATTTTATACAACATTACCTGGTTAGACGTCTAATTCCGCGAAGTAATACTTTTTGCCGTGTGACGTCACGTGATCCCTATTCTTGCCTTACATGAGTCCATTTGTTTGATTAAATGTATAAAATTGCAACCAAATCTATCCTGACTGGATAATTCATAGCTGTATTTCAATATAGGTACATAAAATTAACCTTCCATGTCAATAATAAAAATAATAGTTATATATATATATATATATATATATATATATGAAGTTAATATATTACTATTGTAAGTAGTTTTATCCACCATTAAGTGCAATGATTTTACCTTGAGTGATGAGGCGCCTTTCGGTTACTTGACCATTGTCGAATCACTCGAATCACAAACAGAGTAATTTACAATAGTAATATATTAACTTCATAAAGTCAGTGCAACGGAAAACAATGGCTAAGGTAAAATATCAAGAATATATATATATATATATATATATATATATATATATATATATATATATATATATAGATAGATAGATATTATATATATCACTAATAATATTTAATATATATTAAATATGGTGATATGTTTTCTTGTAATATAGTTAATAAATAAAAAATATTTCAAAAACAAGAATACTTTTAATGAATATATTTATTCAAAGCTTTTCGCCGATAAATTATTTTCCCGAAGATGCTGGCACTATTTTATCGGCGAAAAGCTATGAATAAATATATTCATTAAACGTATTCTTGTTTTTGAAATATTTTTAATTTCTTATATATATATATATATATATATATATATATATATATATATAATATATATTAAATATGGTGGTATATATATATATATATATATATTTCAAAAACAAGAATACTTTTAATGAATATATTTATTCAAAGCTTTTCGCCGATAAAATAGTACCAGCATCTTCAGGATAATAATTATCAAATAAAATATTTTTACAAAATTAAATCATATGTTCTACAAAAGACCATATGTTTATAAGTATTGCACTTATGTAATTTTTTCTATACCATCAATGACCTTATAAATAGTTTGGTGCCTTGATCTCACTTGAATTTGTTCATCAATTAATTTGTCGGCGAAAAGCTTTGAATAAATATATTCATTAAAAGTATTCTTGTTTTTGAAATATTTTTAATTTATTAACTATATTACAAGAAAACATATCACCATATTTAATATATATATATATATATATATATATATATATATATATATATATATATATATATATATATATATCATCCACTCAAGTTCAAATACATTTTTAAAACTTGTAGTGGATGACACTTGATGTTAATACTTTTTTATGAATTAATTAAATTTAGTGAATTAATTTTAGTTTTATGTTGGACAAAAAAGTCATTTCTTCCCATTGAGTTTAAAATAAGTTATAACAAATGATTTCATAGAACAGCTGATTATGTTATTGGTTATATGGTAGAACATCTGTTTTAACGCCTAGGTAATGCTACTTTATTTATATTAATTGTAATTATTCAATAAAAAGTAACTGAATATTTTGTTGTTGTTGACCCAAGTAGGAATTGACTTGAAAAACATTCTGTTTATGTAACTTGTTTAAGGTAAATGTAAAATATGGATCAAAGCTGGTAGCAATGAATAAAATCAGCTGCGAGATCATAAACTCATACTGTGGCGACCACATCCACTAAGTAAAAATGGAAGATGAGATATGGTCGAGAAAAATATGGAATTGAAAATTATATTACGAAGAAGAATGTGTAAATATGTAGTATGAAATAAGTCTGTAAGGCGTTTTGAAAAAAGAGTTAGGCACGTGACGAAGGCAAGAGATACTAAGAAGTTGGCACAAATATATTTTGCTTTTGTAAACCAAAAATTCTTGAGTAAAGGTTAGAACTGTTGGCGTAAGCGTATGGAAATAGAAAAAGTTCTAAGTTTCCGTACCTAGCCACAACTAGTCTAAGAATAAGTATAAAAATTAAGTCTATTCACCAGTGATCTCGTGTATATTTAATCTTAAGAAATAACTTCCTAAATACTATAGACGACCTGCACCTTACAATTGTTAATTTCACAAGTGTATCTATATGGAAAAGTAATTTCATTTTTTAAAATTAAGGCATATTTACAATAACTTTGAAATTTTGTATCGAAGTTCAAATCAATTGCTTGAATAAAAAACAATTAAAATATAAACAACATTTAATATGGCGATACTTACCTCTTAAGGTAAGATGTTATTCTTGACTATATTCTGCCTTGATATAGGGATTGGATAGTTAGACGAGCCGGGTATAATAAGTAGCCTATAGTGCGTACCATATATACTTTGATCTAAAGT
Source organism: Prosapia bicincta (assembly GCA_036971475.1). Taxonomy (NCBI): domain Eukaryota; kingdom Metazoa; phylum Arthropoda; class Insecta; order Hemiptera; family Cercopidae; genus Prosapia; species Prosapia bicincta. Next base: position 1,984,250 of record JBAIZL010000008.1, on the reverse strand, counting down.
AGAATAGGAATGGGTCTGTGGCAGGGTAGGGATGCTATGTTGTCAGTTCAAACGCATTGACAGTCAATCCCCCACTGCCAGCGACTGAAATTGCAGAACGAAGCAAGCTACACCACTACTAAATCACTCCACCTTATTTACGATGCCAGTAAGTGACGAACGGAAGTTTAACGTCGAATTGGCAACAAGGTCTACCCACACAGCAAGATGTGAATTTCTTATTAGCTCAGACGGCTGTAATCCCCACTCCCTTTGGTCGATTTCACCTACGCAGAATCCTATTCTGTTTGAAATCAAACTATAGCTGGGCGCTCGTCGGCCCAAGCGCTTCACGAAACATCCGTTCTCGGCAGACATGATACAGACTGTGTTCGCACGTCGGCGCATGCGCTTCACGAAACATCCGTTCTCGGCAGACATGATACAGACTGTGTTCGCGCGTCGGCCCAAGCGCTTCACGAAACATCCGTTCTCGGCAGACATGATACAGACTGTGTTCGCACGTCGGCCCAAGCGCTTCACGAAACATCCGTTCTCGGCAGACGTGATACAGACTGTGTTCGCACGTCGGCCCAATCGCTTCACGAAACATCCGTTCTCGGCAGACATGATACAGACTGTGTTCGCACGTCGGCGCATGCGGTTCACGAAACATCCGTTCTCGGCAGACATGATACAGACTGTGTTCGCACGTCGGCCCAAGCGCTTCACGAAATATGCGTTCTCGGCAGACATGATACAGACTGTGTTCGCACGTCGGCCCAAGCGCTTCACGAAACATCCGTTCTCGACAGACGTGATACAGACTGTGTTCGCACGTCGGCGCATGCGCTTCACGACACATCCGTTCTCGGCAGACATGATACAGACTGTGTTCGCACGTCAGCCCAAGCGCTTCACGAAATATCCGTTCTTGGCAGACATGATACAGACTGTGTTCGCACATCGGCCCAAGCGCTTCACGAAACATGCGTTCTCGGCAGACATGATACAGACTGTGTTCGCACGTCGGCGCATGCGCTTCACGAAACATCCGTTCTCGGCAGACATGATACAGACTGTATTCGCACGTCGGCGTATGCGCTTCACGAAACATCCGTTCTCGGCAGACGTGATACAGACTGTGTTCGCACGTCGGCGCATGCGCTTCACGAATTATCCGTTCTCGGCAGACATGATACAGACTGTGTTCGCACATCGGCCCAAGCGCTTCAAGAAACATGCGTCCTCGGCAGACATGATACAGACTGTGTTCGCACGTCGGCGCATGCGCTTCACGAAACATCCGTTCTCGGCAGACATGATACAGACTGTGTTCGCACGTCGGCGTATGCGCTTCACGAAACATCCGTTCTCGGCAGACATGATACAGACTGTGTTCGCACGTCGGCGCATGCGCTTCACGGAACATCCGTTCTCGGCAGACATGATACAAACTCTGTTCGCACGTCGGCCCAAGCGCTTCACGAAACATCCGTTCTCGGCAGACATGATACAGACTGCGTTCGCACGTCGGCCCAAGCGCTTCACGAAACATCCGTTCTCGGCAGACATGATACAGACTGTGTTCGCACGTCGGCGCATGCGCTTCACGAAACATCCGTTCTCGGCAGACATGATACAGACTGTGTTCGCAAGTCGGCGCATGCGCTTCACGAAACATCCGTTCTCGGCAGACATGATACAGACTGTGTTCGCACGTCGGCCCAAGCGCTTCACGAAACATCCGTTCTCGGCAGACATGATACAGACTGTGTTCGCACGTCGGCGCATGCGCTTCACGAAACATCCGTTCTCGGCAGACATGATACAGACTGTGTTCGCACGTCGGCCCAAGCGCTTCACGAAACATCCGTTCTCGGCAGACATGATACAGACTGTGTTCGCACGTCGGCGCATGCGCTTCACGAAACATCCGTTCTCGGCAGACATGATACAGACTGTGTTCGCTCGTCGGCCCAAGCGCTTCACGAAACATCCGTTCTCGGCAGACATGATACAGACTGTGTTCGCACGTCGGCGCATGCGCTTCACGAAACATCCGTTCTCGGCAGACATGATATAGGCTGTGTGCGCAAGTCGGCGCATGCGCTTCACGAAACATCAGTTCTCGGCAGACATGATACAGACTGTGTTCGCACGTCGGCCCAAGCGCTTCACGAAACATCCGTTCTCGGCAGACATGATACAGACTGCGTTCGCACGTCGGCCCAAGTGCTTCACGAAACATCCGTTCTCGGCAGACATGATACAGACTGTGTTCGCACGTCGGCGCATGCGCTTCACGAAACATCCGTTCTCGGCAGACATGATACAGACTGTGTTCGCAAGTCGGCGCATGCGCTTCACGAAACCTCCCTTCTCGGCAGACATGATACAGACTGTGTTCGCACGTCGGCCCAAGCGCTTCACGAAACATCCGTTCTCGGCAGACATGATACAGACTGTGTTCGCACGTCGGCGCATGCGCTTCACGACACATCCGTTCTCGGCAGACATGATACAGACTTTGTTCGCACGTCAGCCCAAGCGCTTCACGAAACATGCGTTCTCGGCAGACATGATACAGGCTGTGTTCGCACGTCGGCCAAAGCGCTTTACGAAACATCCGTTCTCGGCAGACATGATACAGACTGTGTTCGCACGTCGGCGCATGCGCTTCACGAAACATCCGTTCTCGGCAGACATGATACAGACTGTGTTCGCAAGTCGGCCAATGCGCTTCATGAAATATCCGTTCTCGGCAGACATGATACAGACTGTGTTCGCACGTAGGCGCATGCGCTTCACGAAACATCCGTTCTCGGCAGACATGATACAGACTGTGTTCGCACGTCGGCCCAAGCGCTTCACGAAACATCCGTTCTCGGCAGACATGATACAGACTGTGTTCGCACGTCGGCCCAAGCGCTTCACGAAACATCCGTTCTCGGCAGACATGATACAGACTGTGTTCACACGTCGGCCCAAGCGCTTCACGAAACATCCGTTCTCGGCAGACGTGATACAGACTGTGTTCGCACGTCGGCGCATGCGCTTCATGAAACATCCGTTCTCGGCAGACATGATACAGACTGTGTTCGCACATCGGCCCAAGCGCTTCACGAAACATGCGTTCTCGGCAGACATGATACAGACTGTGTTCGCACGTCGGCGCATGCGCTTCACGAAACATCCGTTCTCGGCAGACATGATACAGACTGTGTTCGCACGTCGGCCCATGCGTTTCACGAAACATCCGTTCTCGGCAGACATGATACAGACTGTGTTCGCACGTCGGCGCATGCGCTTCACGAAACATCCGTTCTCGGCAGACGTGATACAGACTGTGTTCGCACGTCGGCGCATGCGCTTCACGAAACATCCGTTCTCGGCAGACATGATACAGACTGTATTCGCACGTCGGCGTATGCGCTTCACGAAACATCCGTTCTCGGCAGACGTGATACAGACTGTGTTCGCACGTCGGCGCATGCGCTTCACGAAACATCCGTTCTCGGCAGACATGATACAGACTGTGTTCGCACATCGGCCCAAGGGCTTCACGAAACATGCGTTCTCAGCAGACATGATACAGACTGTGTTCGCACGTCGGCGCATGCGCTTCACGAAACATCCGTTCTCGGCAGACATGATACAGACTGTGTTCGCACGTCGGCGTATGCGCTTCACGAAACATCCGTTCTCGGCAGACATGATACGGACTGCGTTCGCACGTCGGCCCAAGCGCTTCACGAAACATCCGTTGTCGGCAGACATGATACAGACTGTGTTCGCACGTCGGCGCATGCGCTTCACGAAACATCCGTTCTCGGCAGACATGATACAGACTGTGTTCGCAAGACGGCGCATGCGCTTCACGAAACATCCGTTCTCGGCAGACATGATACAGACTGTGTTCGCTAGTCGGCGCATGCGCTTCACGAAACATCCGTTCTCGGCAGACATGATACAGACTGTGTTCGCACGTCGGCCCAAGCGCTTCACGAAACATCCGTTCTCGGCAGACATGATACAGACTGTGTTCGCACGTCGGCGCATGCGCTTCACGAAACATCCGTTCTCGGCAGACATGATACAGACTGTGTTCGCACGTCGGCCCAAGCGCTTCACGAAACATCCGTTCTCGGCAGACATGATACAGACTGTGTTCGCACGTCGGCCCAAGCGCTTCACGAAACATCCGTTCTCGGCAGACATGATACAGACTGTGTTCGCACGTCGGCGCATGCGCTTCATGAAACATCCGTTCTCGGCAGACATGATACAGACTGTGTTCGCACGTCGGCGCATGCGCTTCACGAAACATCCGTTCTCGGCAGACATGATACAGACTGCGTTCGCACGTCGGCCCAGGCGCTTCACGAAACATCCGTTCTCGGCAGACATGATACAGACTGTGTTCGCACGTCGGCGCATGCGCTTCACGAAACATCCGTTCTCGGCAGACATGATACAGACTGTGTTCGCAAGTCGGCGCATGCGCTTCACGAAACATCAGTTCTCGGCAGACATGATACAGACTGTGTTCGCACGTCGGCCCATGCGTTTCACGAAACATCCGTTCTCGGCAGACATGATACAGACTGTGTTCGCACGTAGGCGCATGCGCTTCACGAAACATCCGTTCTCGGCAGACATGATACAGACTGTGTTCGCAAGTCGGCCAATGCGCTTCATGAAATATCCGTTCTCGGCAGACATGATACAGACTGTGTTCGCACGTAGGCGCATGCGCTTCACGAAACATCCGTTCTCGGCAGACATGATACAGACTGTGTTCGCACGTCGGCCCAAGCGCTTCACGAAACATCCGTTCTCGGCAGACATGATACAGACTGTGTTCGCACGTCGGCGCATGCGCTTCACGAAACATCCGTTCTCGGCAGACTTGATACAGACTGTGTTCGCACGTCGGCCCAAGCGATTCACGAAACATCCGTTCTCGGCAGACATGATACGGACTGCGTTCGCACGTCGGCCCAAGCGCTTCACGAAACATCCGTTCTCGGCAGACTTGATACAGACTGTGTTCGCACGTCGGCCCAAGCGATTCACGAAACATCCGTTCTCGGCAGACATGATACGGACTGCGTTCGCACGTCGGCCCAAGCGCTTCACGAAACATCCGTTGTCGGCAGACATGATACAGACTGTGTTCGCACGTCGGCGCATGCGCTTCACGAAACATCCGTTCTCGGCAGACATGATACAGACTGTGTTCGCAAGACGGCGCATGCGCTTCACGAAACATCCGTTCTCGGCAGACATGATACAGACTGTGTTCGCACGTCGGCCCAAGCGCTTCACGAAACATCCGTTCTCGGCAGACATGATACAGACTGTGTTCGCACGTCGGCGCATGCGCTTCATGAAACATCCGTTCTCGGCAGACATGATACAGACTGTGTTCGCACGTCGGCGCATGCGCTTCACGAAACATCCGTTCTCGGCAGACATGATACAGACTGCGTTCGCACGTCGGCCCAGGCGCTTCACGAAACATCCGTTCTCGGCAGACATGATACAGACTGTGTTCGCACGTCGGCGCATGCGCTTCACGAAACATCCGTTCTCGGCAGACATGATACAGACTGTGTTCGCAAGTCGGCGCATGCGCTTCACGAAACATCAGTTCTCGGCAGACATGATACAGACTGTGTTCGCACGTCGGCCCATGCGCTTCACGAAACATCCGTTCTCGGCAGACATGATACAGACTGTGTTCGCACGTCGGCGCATGCGCTTCACGAAAGATCCGTTCTCGGCAGACATGATACAGACTGTGTTCGCAAGTCGGCCAATGCGCTTCACGAAATATCCGTTCTCGGCAGACATGATACAGACTGTGTTCGCACGTAGGCGCATGCGCTTCACGAAACATCCGTTCTCGGCAGACATGATACAGACTGTGTTCGCACGTCGGCCCAAGCGCTTCACGCAACATCCGTTCTCGGCAGACATGATACAGACTGTGTTCGCACGTCGGCGCATGCCCTTCACGAAACATCCGTTCTCGGCAGACTTGATACAGACTGTGTTCGCACGTCGGCCCAAGCGCTTCACGAAACATCCGTTCTCGGCAGACATGATACAGTCTGTGTTCGCACGTCGACGCATGCGCTTCACGAAACATCCGTTCTCGGCAGACATGATAGAGACTGTGTTCGCACGTCGGCGCAAGCGCTTCACTAAACATCCGTTCTCGGCAGACATGATACAGACTGTGTTCGCACGTCGGCTCAAGCGCTTCACGAAACATCCGTTCTCGGCAGACATGATACAGACTGTGTTCGCACGTCGGCGCATGCGCTTCACGAAACATCCGTTTTCGGCAGACATGATACAGACTGTGTTCGCACGTCGGCCCTCGCACGTCGGCGCATGCGCTTCACGAAACATCCGTTCTCGGCAGACATGATACAGACTGTGTTCGCACGTCGGCGCATGCGCTTCACGAAACATCCGTTCTCGGCAGACATGATACAGACTGTGTTCGCAAGTCGGCGCATGCGCTTCACGAAACATCCGATCTCGGCAGACATGATACAGACTGTGTTCGCACGTCGGCCCAAGCGCTTCACGAAACATCCGTTCTCGGCAGACATGATACAGACTGTGTTCGCACGTCGGCCCAAGCGCTTCACGAAACATCCGTTCTCGGCAGACATGATACAGTCTGTGTTCGCACGTCGACGCATGCGCTTCACGAAACATCCGTTCTCGGCAGACATGATACAGACTGTGTTCGCACGTAGGCGCATGCGCTTCACGAAACATCCGTTCTCGGCAGACATGATACAGACTGTGTTCGCACGTCGGCTCAAGCGCTTCACGAAACATCCGTTCTCGGCAGACATGATACAGACTGTGTTCGCACGTCGGCGCATGCGCTTCACGAAACATCCGTTTTCGGCAGACATGATACAGACTGTGTTCGCACGTCGGCCCAAGCGTTTCACGAAACATGCGTTCTCGGCAGACATGAACAGACTGTGTTCGCACGTCGGCTCAAGCGCTTCACGAAACATCCGTTCTCGGCAGACATGATACAGACTGTGTTCGCACGTCGGCGCATGCGCTTCACGAAACATCCGTTTTCGGCAGACATGATACAGACTGTGTTCGCACGTCGGCCCTCGCACGTCGGCGCATGCGCTTCACGAAACATCCGTTCTCGGCAGACATGATACAGACTGTGTTCGCACGTCGGCGCATGCGCTTCACGAAACATCCGTTCTCGGCAGACATGATACAGACTGTGTTCGCAAGTCGGCGCATGCGCTTCACGAAACATCAGTTCTCGGCAGACATGATACAGACTGTGTTCGCAAGTCGGCGCATGCGCTTCACGAAATATCCGTTCTCGGCAGACATGATACAGACTGTGTTCGCACGTAGGCGCATGCGCTTCACGAAACATCCGTTCTCGGCAGACATGATACAGACTGTGTTCGCACGTCGGCCAAAGCGCTTCACGAAACATCCGTTCTCGGCAGACATGATACAGACTGTGTTCGCACGTCGGCGCATGCGCTTCACGAAACATCCGTTCTCGGCAGACATGATACAGACTGTGTTCGCAAGTCGGCGCATGCGCTTCACGAAATATCCGTTCTCGGCAGACATGATACAGACTGTGTTCGCACGTAGGCGCATGCGCTTCACGAAACATCCGTTCTCGGCAGACATGATACAGACTGTGTTCGCACGTCGGCCAAAGCGCTTCACGAAACATCCGTTCTCGGCAGACATGATACAGACTGTGTTCGCACGTCGGCGCATGCGCTTCACGAAACATCCGTTCTCGGCAGACTTGATACAGACTGTGTTCGCACGTCGGCCCAAGCGCTTCACGAAACATCCGTTCTCGGCAGACATGATACAGTCTGTGTTCGCACGTCGACGCATGCGCTTCACGAAACATCCGTTCTCGGCAGACATGATACAGACTGTGTTCGCACGTCGGCGCATGCGCTTCACGAAACATCCGTTCTCGGCAGACATGATACAGACTGTGTTCGCACGTCGACGCATGCGCTTCACGAAACATCCGTTCTTGGCAGACATGATACAGACTGTGTTCGCACGTCGGCGCAAGCGCTTCACTAAACATCCGTTCTCGGCAGACATGATACAGACTGTGTTCGCACGCAGTATATTCAGTTCAATCAGATTGCTTGCTTAGGATAACAGCGACTTACAAGTTTAGTTGACTTACCAAAAGAACGCGAAGGAGGCATAGTGGAAGCAACTCGGACTAACGTTCCACTATACATTAAGCTATGAGATGCGCATGTTGAAGATATCGTGTGTGCGTAAGGCGTCTAATATGGAGGTGTTGGATAGCTTGGAAAAAGTCTTAGAATTGAAAGTTGTATAAAGATTAAAAAATTAAACTATTTGTATCATGGCACGAGAAATGAAATATATAAAACACTTCAGCTAATAGCTCATGGCAAGATTATAGAGATAAGGGAATCTGAAGGACTTAGAGATCTTGAATGAAGCATATAAGAGAACGTACGGAAATTCGTCTAAATGTATTTCTTGCGACTGTGCTTTCAGAGTTAAATGTCCCCAACGTACTTGGAAAAGATGTAGGTTGCAACGGCCAGAATGACCGATGCAAATAAATCTGGTATTTGTACAGATAAATGTAGGCCTAACTAAGCCTAAAATAGAGAAATAGATCAATCAAATAATATTCCAATTATGTCATAGTATTATAATAAAAATGTTAAATATAGGGAAAATCAATGTAAACTAAGGTAATTAGAACTAAATAGACAAACTGGGAATGTTAGAATAAATTATAAACCAACACAACATTAATTAGGCTAACGGCTAATAGACCGATTTAAATAAAACAGTAAAAGTGAGGCCTATGGAACCCAGCCAAAAATGTATAATAGTAAATTAATTTTGACCAAATATAATCAGGGATAGTGAATATAAGTATAAAAATGTGCGGAAAGTAAATTAGGCATAGGTAGTAAGAGTAGTAGTTCTGTAAAGATGCAAATTTTAATTTAAAACATAATAGCATAAAATAGAGGTTATCCAGGATTGGAGCTATATTAGTTTCGGTAAAATCCCGGGTGAAGAGTAAGAAAAAGGCTAGTCGGAGGGAAAAGAGGCAGCGGAGGAAGGTTAGGTTCGTGAGAAGGTGTAGACAGAAGTTAAAAATGTATTAGCTTCTGAAAAAGGAGAAGTTTAAAAAAAAGTAAAGCATTTATCCGACTTTATGATTTCAAATAAAACAAAAAAAAAAAAAAAAAAAAAAAACAGTAGTTTACATTATTTACAATTGGAAATAACTTTTTGTTATCACTCTGTGCCTTTTGAAATTACCTATTGAAGACAGTTGTTGTCACAAGCTTCTTCGTTTAGAAAAAAAACACAAGTTCAGTCCCTATATATTTCAAAATAACAATAGCCTATTCTTATTTTCTTTTGGTTCTATGACTGTAAGCGATCGTTCATTAACATTTTGGCTACCATGTTCCTTAAGGGTTTTGTTGTTTCAATTCAAAACACTTATGTTGATTCTGTATCTAAACCAAGGTTCCCAACTAAAAGTTTCTTCTATCAAAATCTCGTTTTCCTGAGACTTTTCCTTGCATTATATCCTTGGAGCACTTTGGTCACATCACAGGGCCTCCTGAGAATATCCTACATTTTATAATGGGTAATTATTCCGACGTGCGACTACCGCTATTTTTGTGAAACTTTTATACTTTTCTTATGTATTTTTATGTCCTAGACACGAATCCAACATTATTTTTTGTCGCTGGCGCCGTTTTTTAAAAATATACTTTAAAAAACATAACCTAAACTAACCTTTATTGACATACGGCTAACGCTAATTTCGTGAATTTGTTTTAGCGGTAGTCGCACGTCGGAATAATTACCCATTATAAAATGTAGGATATTCTCAGGAGGCCCTGTGATGTGACCAAAGTGCTCCAGTTTACGTAAGGTCATGCACGATAGTTGCGTAGACTTCCCACTCGTCTGGCAACTAGTCTATATATATCTCAAACTTCGTTTCAACACAACGTCACTGAACGAGTTCTGCCCCACACAGAAAAATAGTAAAATTATTAACTAACCTTAACAAATAAGAAAGATGTAAAATTTCAATACCCGTATCGTAACGTACATACACCCATCACAGCCTATTACATTTTTATTTCACCCTCAATTTTTATGTTTTAAAATGTACAAAACATTAAGAATTACATGCAAGATCGGGAAGGGGAAATGGCACTCAACCATATCTAAGATTAAGATAACGGTATACAGTTTTTCTGGCATGAAGTTTGTTAAAGAATTTTACCTCCAGGTATATATACAAAATCGCATACTTGAGGTTTATATTCTGTATGATGTAACCTGTCTTGTGGACCCTCGCTGCCTCGGAAATGCCTTATGACTTGCAACTCGGGCAGCTGTTTCCTTATTGATTCACCTAATAACATCCCCACTAAGTAAATTAATTTTCATACATCACTTTAAAATTTTTATCGAATACTGGAAATGTAAGTAAAAGTATACGAATAAGTGTACTAAACACGACAACATTTGTTTATTTATATATAAACAAATATATATATATAAACTTCCACTGTTGTTTGGTTCAGCTCGTCAATGCTGGATGAGATTCTAGAGAAACATCAAAACTGCGATTTCAATCACTGCAAAATGAACGAATGTACTCCGGATATTATCTACTTATCATATTTATATAGGCGTAGCTTGTTTGTATAATGTAACAAACATAAAATCACAAAATTATGTGTTATTTATTGTCGTTCGTATCTTATTTTTACGTACTTTTCAAATAGTCGATTGAAATTTCAAAATTATAAGTAGGCTTAAGAATGTTATTTCTCTTAATGAGAATGCTAGTAGGTGACTGAAGGAGACAGTTGAGAACGATAAGGCACATCCGAGCTAGAGCGAGTCTGAAAGACAAGTTACATCATACAGACTATAGCCATTGTTCGTTAGGATTATACTGAGACCTCTACTACAAAGAAAGGTAATAGGTGTGTGTGTGTGTGTGTGTGTGTGTGTGTGGTGCGTGCGCGTGCGCGTGTGTATTCCAAGCCGATTGTAATCTCAGAAGTTCAAAGAACGTGCGTAAAGTCATTTCATCCTTAAATATAAACCATTTAAATAGATTCATAAAGATAATACGAACATGTTTGAGCAGCGAATGTAACGAGTAAACGAATTTAATAAAGCACGAATAATAATTAAATCACATCCTTGAAGTAGGCTACAACAGTTAATCTATTTATAGCCAGCTTCCCAATAATAAAGCAGAAAGAGAGAGCCAATTGTTTGTTTTCACAATAACGCTATTTTCGATTGATTTTTAGTTGTAAATATTGATGAGTGAGCACTTAAAAATAGACCTTTCTGAAAACTACCAACAAATAGTTTCGATTTCTTAGGCAAAATCCTTGGCTTATATAATTAAGATACCATTTAACTACAATACAAGATTCTTGTTAACTTAATAACAACAATTTTAAGTGTTCGCCTAGAGAGTTTAATATGTAATAGTAAAAATTACTTTTTTGTTTTGTTTAAATAAAAGACGGGCGATTTAGGAGACGTGTCCTGTCAACTTAGTCAATAAGTAATTGGTTTACGAGCCGAGTTGACAGTGGTACACATTTCCAAAATAAGGCCGTCCTCATTTGAACAAAAAATAAACGCTACTATAGGTAATTGTTATATTATAAAAATGTTAAAGTGTATAAATGAAAACTAGATCTTCAAGGTGAAGGGAGAATAAATAAATGTTAGTGTGTTTACAAAGCATTTAGATAGTTAGTACTAAATAACAGTTAGACATACTTTCTAGTAAAATATAACGTTAATGTAAATAATATAAGTTTCGTAAAGTTCATGTGGTAAATGATCATCTTTACCATGTCATTTATCAAGGAAAACATATTTCTATAAAAATTGAATCAATATTCGAATAACATTTATGAACGTATGAATATATATAAAAATTTCTCAATAGCTAGCATGTAAAACCCTCACATCAACATACAACGTGTACATCAGTGTTTTTATTGAAACGACGAAGGATATATTGTACGTAATGAAAATAATCTGTACATAAAAATTCCAACGCACTGAAATGTATTACGTTTAATAGTTCTGACATATGTAAGAACAGTTTTAAAATAAGCCACTTTAAAATCCATCAAACTTGGCATTTTTGTAGCCATTTTGTTTATATATCCCGCAGTAGCTTTCCGATTTCTAAAACCTTGGCAATTGTCAGTTATCACTGGTTAGGCACAATAGCGATCATAAATCTTCCACTTTGACGTCACCTTTAGCACTTCCTGTGAATCAATCACAGTTATGCAAGCTTTGCCAGGACAACATGAACAGAAATGTAATATGAACGATACGGAAAGATATCTTTGGAACAAGGTTACATACACAAGAATACACTAAGAAATATATAGACAAAACATAGATTACAAACTGTTTGGAAGATGCATTTAACGCTTGGGGTATATCTGTTACACGACTCCATAATCATGCTTATAAATATAATTAAGAAAATTCAATGAATTATAAGTGAAACATAAAAGACATTTTTATTAAAAAAGGGATAAATGAATTAGGACTTACAAGAAGAATTTAACCTGTAATTAATTTGACGAATTCCACAGGAGGACAGTAAAAATCTTTTCTATTTTACCGTAGAAATAATTATTTTTTAAAAATTATAAGCAAAACAGGGTAAAAAAATAAATATAATGGAATTACCAATAAGAGTCTCATCTAGAAAAGAACACGAGTATCCCTTAGATACGCTCTAAGACAATCTTATTCAAATTCCACGACACTAAAGGAATGTAATGAAGATTTAATATAATTTCCAAATCGTCCATTTCGTTTCCACGTTCCATTAATAAATTCAACATTTTCCACAGAGTTATGCTTAATTTCTGGAGATTCAAGCAATGCATGGACTCCTCCAAGACCCAGCTCCAAACTGCAGGCAGAATGTGGAGGGTTAAGGAGACAACTGTAACTTCGCCAGGTCTAAAGTCCAGTGCTATAAAACCAAATTCTGTACGACGGCTTCCAGCTGTCTGCAACAAGAAGCTGATATCGCCTCTGTCGACTTCAGGTTTTTTCAATAAGAATAGAGTTATTTCGAAGCCAGCCAACCGTATGACATTATGCATAAAAGTGGAACTTGTAAGCATTAATTCTTATGGGGAAAGAATTCATCTCCCCATCGATCTCAATTTTTATCCTGAAACTTTTATCAATTTAAGTTTATTATTTTGTATAAAGAACTTGGAACAATAATGTCATAGCAATTCTACATAGTATCGTAGCAGGAAAGCAAATTGGGAACATAAAACAAAATACTAGTCCCTCGAAACAAGAATAATGGACTGGTCTATAAGTTCATAAATTTTAATTCAAATAAATTAATTAAATACTTGGTATTATAATAGGAGTAATGGTGTAAACATAAGACAACTTTTGACTGGTAGAAGCCGCTGATACGCTGAACTCTACACAATCCTCACAAATAAATAGGTCTAGTAAGCCTTATGTGAGTAGGCAGGAATGGCAGTCAGCTACTGGGTTCCTTGTAAAAATGCGAATAATTCCAAATACGTCCGAGTGTTGCAAAAACTTACGTAGGCCTATCTGAAAATGGTAAAAATAACTACAAGTTACTTGCACAATTATACGAGGGGTTAGACTTAGTTGGATCAGTTAAGAATGGGAGACTGGTATTCTGAAACTTGTGTCCGAAGAAAGTGCATGCCAAGAGGGGGAGAAGAATAGGAATAAGCTACGGGAGCGGAGATCTGAAGAGAATGGGAGTTAGTAGATGAGAGATACCACCTGAAGATAGAGGATAATGGAGAGCAGAGATAAGGGACCAATGTCCTGCAATGTTAAGAAGTAAGTAGTAATTATTTTAGGATTTGCTTCCAACGTCTCCTGTAGATTGTATCATTGTCCCATAATTTCACCATACTGTCTTTCTCTCTCTTTTAGACTACTTATCTTTCTATTCTTATACTCTTACCATGTCAAACAATACTGCCCCCTTTTGTTGTAATTCAATATTTTTCGTTCTTCTGTTATTTTGTTTCCCTATCTCACTAAGTTTTATTTCTTGACCTATCAATCCAACATTTAAACCACATTGTATATTATTCTGTGTTACAATTTTTAAAAGACTCTATTTCAGATAATATAACGGTCCTGTATAGGTTGTGATATTAATCATGAAACTCCTTGTGCATAAGAGGGGAGGTAGCATGTGGGGAGCCGCTTACCGGAAGCAGATCTACTCTTCTATAGGTCGATATCTTAGTGACCACTCTATATATATATATATATATATATATATATATATATTATACCATAAAGTACGAGGCTTTAGATTGAATTAAGCTAGTTGCGAAATAAATCATCTATAATATTTTAGCAAAGAAATACAAATAGTTCTGGTGCTGGTAAAGCAGGTACCCAAGGCAGGTCATTATTCTTTCCAGGAAGTTTATAAGTGGAGTCCGGCAAATAGACAAAGGTCCAAGATGGGAAATTCCAGCGGCCGATATAGCCTGGGGAATTTTAAACATGTACCGTTAGGTTTAGAAAATTAAGAACTAGGGGAGTTGAAAAAGAGTCTCGGAGCAAGGCAGGAGGTTGGTGGGGACAAGGATGAAAGTGTAAAGGGAGAAGTTTGTTAGTTTAAATAGTTTTTTTTAAGTAAATTTTAGTAAAGTGGGAAGTAAAAGTTTTTTTTATATAAAGTAAGTTTATTGTGTCAAGTGTTAGCGGAAGTGAACAAGCCACGATTCCAGGGACTCGTCCGAACTATAAGTATATTTAAATTATAAGTGTAGCAACAGACATCTATCTTCTAGTTTAACCTAAATTTTAAATTCATCAAAATTTATAAATATAATTCTATTCACCATTTCAAGTTTAAAGCAACGTTCCCATAATAGCGACCCCGAGAGAAAGAATATAATTTTACTACTGTTTTTATTCTAATTGAATCTAAAGCCTCAGAAGTCCACCTTTTATACTGTAATTTAGTTAAGTTATCGAGCCTGTCACTGCTCAATATTAATAAATTTTTTTGAATAATTTGTAGAGTTAATTAAGGAAAATAAATGCAAGTGATGTTTAAAAATTGATAAAATTGTTAATTCTTTTATAAACCTGAAGGTGACTTCAATAGGTAAGGCAATTAAATAACATTTAAAATAATTTTAATTATAACCAAAGTTAAGTTATAATATGACGCCCAACGTATTGGCAAGTTAAGTTATAATTTGTCGCCCAACTAGTTGGCAAAGTTAAATAGAAATGGTGAATATAAATCATAAATTAATAAACAAAATTATTAATCTGTTGGCTTAAGTAAGTGTGTTAATTAAGGAAAATTAATAAAAAAACTGTGAACATTATTAAGACTATAGAACATTATTAGGGAAGAGACTTTAAATCATGAATAAGGTAGATGAAAAAAATTTGGGTGTGGGGACAGAGACCAATGTAGGGACTAGTGTTAACACCGGAATAGATATGCTACAGTTACTGCAATTATTAAGTGCGAAAATGGATCAAAATACACAAGATTTAAGAAAAACCTGTAGTAAATTATATGAAAAAATGGATCAAACTACACAAGATTTAAAGGAAACTTTAAATAGTAAATTAGATGAATTTAATGACAAATTAGATAAAATAATTAATAAAGGTAACGAAATCAATGAAGAAGTTAAAGAAGAAATTAATGATAATTTAGTTAAGAACAATGAAGACTTTAAGGTAGAAATAAATGATGTATTAATTGAGGATAAGGAAGAATGCAATTATGAAAGCTTAGAATTA
The DNA here is from genome assembly GCA_036971475.1 of Prosapia bicincta. NCBI lineage: Eukaryota > Metazoa > Arthropoda > Insecta > Hemiptera > Cercopidae > Prosapia > Prosapia bicincta. The sequence goes on along the minus strand of JBAIZL010000008.1, from coordinate 1,968,326 downwards.
AACAATAAAATTGATACAACACAAACTAAATTAGCGGACGAGGAATTAATTTGTGAAGATCAACAACTAAAACAAGCGGGAGATTTAAACATACTAAAAATTAACACGGGACAATGTATTACTGACAACATTGAGTTAAAAAAGTTAGACGACCACCGTAAACAAAACAAAAATCATTTGACGTCTGTAGAAATTCGAAAGGGACCTATCAACATGTTAGAGAACGTCGGACAAAATTTATTGTATGTTCAAGGGATATCGGAGGAAGTAATAATTAAGAAATTCGCACGACCCTTTGACCCAAATGTTACAGCAAATGTAATCACTAGAGGAATAAAAACTAAAAGTGCAGTCTTCAACCTAGTTACAGAATTTCCCTTTCAACAAAAGGAACACTTTCTGTTAACATCACACCATAGTCCAGGCCAATTAAGTCAAAGACACGGGATTAGACAACGGAATGAAATTAATCGTTTTGCGAAGGAATCAAAGCAGCCAAGTGTAATTAATGAAAAACCATCAGAGTCAGGTCAATTTTGCTGTAGAAACAAAAATACCCCATTTGAGAGAGGAAAACACCTGCAAGACTCAAGTACAATGATCTCGGAAGGACAGTGCGACCCTTTGTTGAACGTTTGTTGTAAATAACCAAACTCATATAATACTTCTTGTTTTATAAAAATAATAATAATAATATCTGTGCTACGAAAAAAAATAATAAACAATGAATAACGAACTTAAATTTAATAAACTGCGCAAAGGGAAAATTAATTAGGAAGTGATAAAATTATTATTTAGCTAAACAAGTAAAATGAATTGTAAAATTTCCACATTTAATTTTAAAGAAAGATTGTTAATTTGTATGTTGTGATTTGTAATTATGGAATAATTGATAAGAGAAATGATCTACACAAAATGTTCTAATATAATTTGGAGAATAATTATTTGTTTATGGTAACTAATGAAATTTGAGGTTAATTGAGAAGGTATAACAGTATTACAATTATAAACCATTTAGGAACGTATGCATATTAATTTTAATTTTTTTTATAAACTAGTAATGCTTTCAATTAAGTTACTGCATCTGTCAGCTATTTTGTAATAGTTTTAAGTGAGACATTGTCAACTAAATTATTTGATCACTAAAACAATTTCACAAAACGGAGTAAATTTAATCTATAATTATAACATTATATTTGCGACACTTTGTTTTGGTTAGTATTAATAATATTTAACAATTGAATTATTTTATTCAGTTTAATAATTAATTATGCAGCATATTGAATGACATGTTTAAAATTGTAAGATAATGATAATTAACTGTTAGTGATTTTAATATGTAATTTTAGCTAAACGCAATTGCTTAGTTGTTTTATTTAAAATGAATCTTAACCCTGTAAACAAAAATACTCGTCTTAGTAAAAGAAATTAATATTCTCCTTTTTTTGTAATAAACCTTATTAAGTTGGTTATATTTGTATTAGAAATTTAAGATTGGGTGAAGAATTTAAACAAATTGTTCTTTATGCCATAGCATTCAAATATTGTAAACAGCAAATTCTTAGAAATTTATGAAGGGCCCTACGAAATTAAGAAATGTTTTGGTAATAGCAGTTACCAACTTACTTCCATAATTAATGGTAAACTTAAGGGTAAATTTAATTGTAGAATGTTAAAAAGGTATCACAAACCCATATTAAGTAATTAAATAATTGTATAAAAGATTTAGATTTTCATGCATAAATAACTAATGGTTAGGATCATATGATGAACAATGGCATTGTGAACTTTCAGATTTAATTTTAAAGAAAGAGTATTAATTTTTATGATGTGATTGGTAATTATGTAATATTTATAAGTGAAATGTTTAGGATATAAGAGGTTTAACTATAGTAAAATTTAATGTATTAGAAGTTTAAGATTGGTGAAGAATTTAAAACAAATTGTTCTTTGATGTCAGCATTCAAATATTGTAAAATTTAAATTTAAGAAATCAAACAAAATTAATTTTAAAATTCTGGGGACTCTATACCATAAAGTACGAGGCTTTAGATTGAATTAAGCTAGTTGCGAAATAAATCATCTATAATATTTTAGCAAAGAAATACAAATAGTTCTGGTGCTGGTAAAGCAGGTACCCAAGGCAGGTCATTATTCTTTCCAGGAAGTTTATAAGTGGAGTCCGGCAAATAGACAAAGGTCCAAGATGGGAAATTCCAGCGGCCGATATAGCCTGGGGAATTTTAAACATGTACCGTTAGGTTTAGAAAATTAAGAACTAGGGGAGTTGAAAAAGAGTCTCGGAGCAAGGCAGGAGGTTGGTGGGGACAAGGATGAAAGTGTAAAGGGAGAAGTTTGTTAGTTTAAATAGTTTTTTTTAAGTAAATTTTAGTAAAGTGGGAAGTAAAAGTTTTTTTTATATAAAGTAAGTTTATTGTGTCAAGTGTTAGCGGAAGTGAACAAGCCACGATTCCAGGGACTCGTCCGAACTATAAGTATATTTAAATTATAAGTGTAGCAACAGACATCTATCTTCTAGTTTAACCTAAATTTTAAATTCATCAAAATTTATAAATATAATTCTATTCACCATTTCAAGTTTAAAGCAACGTTCCCATAATAGCGACCCCGAGAGAAAGAATATAATTTTACTACTGTTTTTATTCTAATTGAATCTAAAGCCTCAGAAGTCCACCTTTTATACTGTAATTTAGTTAAGTTATCGAGCCTGTCACTGCTCAATATTAATAAATTTTTTTGAATAATTTGTAGAGTTAATTAAGGAAAATAAATGCAAGTGATGTTTAAAAATTGATAAAATTGTTAATTCTTTTATAAACCTGAAGGTGACTTCAATAGGTAAGGCAATTAAATAACATTTAAAATAATTTTAATTATAACCAAAGTTAAGTTATAATATGACGCCCAACGTATTGGCAAGTTAAGTTATAATATATATATATATATATATATACACGAGTGTAATAGTATTGATTTTAGTGATGTGTATTTTTGTTCTAAGTGTTATTTGCGTGTTATTTTATTGGTATAAAGCGAGGGATAAATTCATTTTTAACTAAAATAATTCACTATCTAGGAACAAAGCTGAAAACCAAAATAAACCTCACATTACTTTTCAATCGCATTTTCAACGGTCATTATGCACTATAGAGTAACAGGCTTCTTGACATGCAAAGGAAGTTGAACCAAGTAGTAAATTATAGCATTGAAACTATAAGAATAAATATATACAATTTCGCTTAGTGTTACAGGCGAGCGATCCCAAACAATTCCATTTCCTTTCGGATAATGGCAGAAAAAGAAAGGAAAGTGGCGTCTGTAGGTTTTGTTGGCCCAGCGGTCGCAACGCCCATTCCGTAGCGTGACGTATCGTGATTTTCCACGCAGATTGTTTCAAACGGAGAAGTTAATGTCGTTCGGTTAACTTCGGTTTCACGGAACAAATAGCTTCCGCCAATAACGCCACGCGCTCAATGATCCCGCCCGAAGCACGTTGTCAGACCTGATGTTTTGTCTACGTCATTGTTCCGCCATTTTCGTTATTTATAGAGTTCACTCTATTATATTTTACTTTACACGGCTCATTGAAAATGAACGCCACTCAGAATGTGGCAACGAAAACTTTATGATGCAAGTTATCCTTTAAATGTTATATTGTGTGTTAAATGTTTGGTTGTAAGAGTAACCTTAAAAATGTTGTCTTTCATTTCTTTAGATAAAGCGGCTCACCACACCAAGGAACATATTACAAAGCTCTACTAATGTACCTTTGTTAAGATACATTATGTATAATAATATATATATTAAATATGGTGATATGTTTTCTTGTAATATAATTAATAAATTAAAAATATTTCAAAAACAAGAATACTTTTATTGCATTTATTTATTTAAAGTTTTTCGCCTATAAAATAGTACAAGCATCTTCAGGAAAATAATTATCTAACCCTGTTGAATAATAATTATAAAATAATTATATATACTTACTGCTAAAGATGTAGAAAGTAATATGACTACTTTTAAATACACTTATCTTACTGTTAATGTACAACACAGAAAGAGACATTATATCCGATTTATAAAAACGCTATGGTGAAAATCGTATATCTCAAAATTAAAAAAAAATAATATATGTTTGTATATATATAAAATTTTATTTGAAAATCATTAAATATTTAACGTTTTTATGATGATGTGCACACTCACTTTTTTAAAACTTTATAGGTTATGTTTAATATATATTTATATATATATATATATATATATATATATATATATATATACATATATATATATATATATATATATACATATATATATATATATATATATATATATATATATATATATATTTTAGTTAATTTGATTTGTGTATCTTTACTGAGGATGGCGACAAATTAGTCGTTGAAACGTGTATGAAATAAAAAAATTTATATTTTTATATTTGTGATTGTACCATATTATTATTTTTTAATTAAAAATATTTTTGTTGAATAAAAATGCGATAACAAATTTGTATTGAGAAAGACTCAATAACAAATAGCTATTGTTAAATTAGTAATGTTGTGTGTTGTGTGTTGTGTTTTTACTTTATTAAGAAATTGTAATTTTAAATGCTTGAAACATTGACATGTGTGTATATTTCAATAGGCCTGCATGAGGATAACAATACAGTAAACATTGTCCAATGTTTAATAACTAATACTTAAATAGCGTTTTGTTTGTAACTTACTTAAAACTTAGCCAATAAAATAAAATTCCATTCTTAGTTCCCAATTTACACTGAAGCAGAACTCCGTTAATTCGTTACGTCGGAACGTTGTGAATCCGACAAGCCACCAGGTCGGTCTGACAATCATGAAACCGAACCTAACAAAATTGTCTATTTAATTAAAGCATTGAAATGTATTTCTTTTACAATTGTTAAACAATATAACAATAATATATATATATAATCTTTATATTATATGTAAGAACTCAGTAAACCCGAGTCTAGGTGTGAGACCATATTTCCAGGTTTGAGGCCATATTTCTAGATTTGATGCCATATTTCCAAATTTGAGGTAATATTTTCGGGTTTAATGCCGTATGATGCTTTTTATTAGCTTCTTCCCTTTAACTATCACCGAATTTGACTTTAACGGAATCTAAAGATATACGTCCTCTAGAGCCAACTGCCTGAACAAGGCGAACTTGGGTTTTCTTTTTACCAAGTAGGCTATTTCCCGTCAAGCATGGGGGGAATTGTTTGCTTATTCAATAATTGATGAATGATCCGATGAGAGATTCTTACTGTTTGCTGTTTGTACGACCACACTCACACTCCACCCCAGCAAAACGTTAGATCAGATCAACAACTTGATTCGAAACGGTGGGTCAGTATTTAGCTTACTCCAAATAAGTCCTTTTACATTCGTTAGCTTTGAATACATTGAGTAGCCGCGAGTAGCACTACAATCCTTTCTAGTAATAAACACATTGTTAAGAGACGCAGTATAGTCCGGGTGTTTAAGGTTATATCCCGATAGGAGTGTGTCCAGCTCTACATGCATAACAATAAAACTTATCACAGCAAAAAAGTAATACATGTTTCAGTAACTACACTGCCATCATCAGTAACGTACACACCTCCCACCCTTTATATCGTATATGAGAGTGACGATTGCAAATTAGTTGACTTTATTGTTGGGATGATTGAGTGTTAAAGTTTTATATGTTTGCTAGGTTACAGTGTATAAATGTCACAAGCCGAGCTCAAAACGGAAATGTATTGCAGCTATTTTAGTTTCCTTTGACACTTTATATTAACAATAGAAATGTAAAGTCTTCCCTATTTCCGTGTCACGAAAGTAACCGCTTGAACGTCTCGTAGATTTTATCTGAACAGCTGAGCCTCCGTTACAACTTTCCGAATGACTTGATAACAGTTACATCATGGATCCTGATAACGGGAGTTTTGTACAGCGACATTCAGAAACCAAATAGACATCAATCAACCATTTAAAAAAAATAGGTTATAGCACTCGGGGAAGACAGACGTGAAAAGTTTATAGCCATGTCTACAGAAATTATGAATTGAGAAAAGCATTTAGCCTAATTTTATTTAATGAGAAATTACCTAAACATTTGTTATGATGTAAAAAAAAAGATTTTTCACATTTTACACCAAAATTTGAATTATAAATAACAAATTAGAGCCAATAGTTTTGCAAAATTTTCAACGAAAATCGCAGAAAGTATGAATGTATACATCTTTTTATTAAATTTCTCTATCTTAATTTAAGGTATGTATTCAATATTTACTGTAGTTAGTAGTAAAATAATCTAGGTAATAGAAAATATTTATTAGTTGTTGATTAAATACAATTTTTTTCAAATTCAATTTAAATCAACTCTTAAAAATATACAACGAGTCTAAAAATATTTTCATTCAAAAAGTTGGGTTAAAATACATAATTTATTACTATAGTTAACTGATCAAAACTATTTAATAATAATCTACCTATTAAACGGTTGTTCTACAACATAACCTAAACACAAAATCAGCTGTTGCATGAAATCATATCTCATCATTTCATTCACTTTGAGGTGATTAATATTATTGCATTGATTTATTTGTATTTATATTTATCAACATTTAAATAAATTAATATATTTAATTATTGATCAAAACTAATTAATAATAACCATTTCCCTTACCAATGTGCAATAAATAATGTAACACGTCCTACGTGTAAAACAGCTGTTCTACAACATAACCTAAAACACAAAATCAGCTGTTGCATGAAATAATATGTTATCATTTAATTCACTTTGAGGCGTATAGCGTAACCTGACGGAAATTATACGCTAAATTTTGTGTCTATTCAATAAGTTTATGTAGGCGTCACTATGACGTTTTCACTTAAAAAACCTGTGGTCCCTCTAGGTCAGGGGTTTCCAAGCTTTTTAGTTCCACGCCCCTTCCTCTTGAGATGAAATCCTTTAACGTCCTCCTTAACTTTACACTATAAATAAATGGTATGGGCATATGAAAAAAAATCAAATATTATATTTCAAATACTATAAAATCAAATATATATTACAAACAATTTATTTATACATACTTTCACAAAAAAACGATAGAACATTTCAAGTTTTAATTACAACGTAAATTTTAACTGATAAGAGGAAAATGTGTTAATGGGATGCTTGAGCTTGCATTTATTGAGGTTGTATTTTAGTAAGGGCACAGCCAAAGTCATTAACATCACGTTATTGCTATAATATTAAATATATTTAATTTATCTTATTGCTTTCCAACTGGTCTCGTGCCCCCTGACTTGCCTTCACCCTCCTGTTTTAGAAGCAATGCTCTAGGTGTTTAAAAAATCCATAAATGCCCAGTACATAAATTTTATTCTATTAATTGAAAATATTTCTTTTCCATCATAATCGATACCGATATCAACAATATTATCTGTAAGGCTGCCTTACACCAAACATAAACTGTGTATACTGCTATTCCAGGGAGAGTTGTGCTATTCGATTAAGGTGCAAGAGAACGAAGGCTTGAGAATAATACTTAAGGAAATTTCTCTAAGGTATTATTTGTAAGTTAATACAATGGCCATGGAACGTAAAGTATAGTAAGACAGCAGTTGTGGATGCATTATTTATTAAGGCACGGAGGGTTAAGGGAAGTAATGTAAGGGGAAGTAATGGTCCTGCGTGGCCATGAATGTCAATTGCTCACTACAAGCTGGAATTGGTTCATAGGATTTGCTTTGTTAGCTGAATTTAATGAGTACAATAATGAAATATATAAGAGTACAAAAGTTTTTGTTAAAGAAGCCTTTCTAAAAGTCAGTAGGCAGCACAATTTTATATATATAAAATAATTTTGAAGATATGACAGATCTTTATATAATTCCAATTATTTAGTGCACTATCATTTTATAGTATTATTTTATTGTTTGATTAAACACTTTGTTATTGACTTCTAAATTAATTGCTTTTTAGATTGAATTAATTACAAGGATTAATTCTACGCCACAACCTAGCAACCACGATTGTACTTGAACAAGAGGATGCAAGTGGAGGAAAAAACTTGCGCACTTTGATCGCAAAGAGCGCGGTTATGGTAAGTATTATGGTTAAACATTAGCTACACTTTTGTTGTAATTTTTAAAAAATGAAAGGAAAAATGTTGGTTCCCAATAAACTAATATAGTGTTTGTATTTCAGGAAATGGTAGACGTAAAGGAGCTCTTCTATTTAAATTAGATATTCCACTCACTCGACTTAATTTGTGTTTCTATTTATTAGGAATATACTGTGTTGAATTTAATAATAAACACACAAAAACCTCTTAACCACTAACTTTCTTTATTTTACCCTTATGTACATTTCAGTTACTAAGTAACCATCCTCAGTGGGATAACATTCAAAGACTGCAGTCTTTGTATGTTATCCCTCTGAGGTTAATTGGTAACTGAAATGTACATAAGGGTAAAATTAAGAAAGTTTGTGGTTAAGATGGTTTTGTGTATTTATTATTAGTTGGTGTTGTTTGTAAAATATTGTCCGAAATCGTGCAATTGTTTTAAAAATTAAAATAATCGAATTCATTCCCAAATATCTCAAAACGAAGTGACTTGCCAAAAAACATAGTAGGACATCTAATACTTGGAATTTGACGTTCAGTCGAGTTCTGCAATAATTTTGATTGTTTTAATTTTATCACCCATTCCTAAGATAAAATCACAGATAGTCACTGTACAACCTTTGATCCTTGTTTTATATAGGGCTATAGATTTCTTTATTATATCCAATTTTTCAAGCAATTTGTGATTCGTGTTATTTTAAATTCGTACTAATTCAGAAACCCGCCTCTGGAATGGGCGCAACAAATCACCGAAGATTCATCGCAATCGGATGAATGATACAGACACAAATATAGGTCAAACAAAAGAAACATTCAAATACTCTCGAGTTATGTAGTGTAAAATTGCACTAAATCAGAAGCCAACCAGGGCGTGAGCACAACAAATCACCGATGTTTCATACAATAGCATGAAGGATGTAGCAACAAATACTGGAAAACAAACAAACGGGTTTGGTTTTAAACTAAGCACAATAACAGGAGGCGCATACAAATTATTATTCTCAAACAAGGAAAATAATTTGATGAGGTAAGAAACTTGTCAGTTTATTTCTTTAACACTGTTTATGACGTATGCACTCGTTATTCATTGGAGATTGGTAGTTTTCAGTACTGTTTGTGTGATATTTGAACAGTCTGATACTACGCGATTCAATGACTGTAGTAAACTGAAATATTTAATATAATAAAATTGCATAATGCATTATGCATACTTGTATTTAGTTATGTGTTGAGAGCTGATAAAGAGAATAAACCTATTTTGAGCATCTTATTAATCTGTTTAATTTACTTATTGCGCTAAAAGTATAAAAGTAAGAAACACAAATAATTTTTTAAAAGTTTTATTCAATTTAACATAGCCTGAAAATAATATGTGGTTATTATTATAAAACGATTAGCTCACCCGTCTCACGTTACTGCGATATTATTAGAAAGAAATGGCAAGGAAACTCGTTATAGAAAAACTGAATTGAATTTTGTCATTTTTATTGAAAACAGTTTTATTTACATTGGAGAAACATTTAAAAGTGCAGTTTTAATTTTATTTATTTATTCGAGTCCTTTCCGATAAAATTACATCTCCTGAAATTTTCACTTTAACTTTGTAAATTTTAACTTAATAATGTATATACAGAAAATAAAGAAATATAACATATGTTGTAAATCCGATGCTATGCAAACTAACCTAACCTCATATAAAAATTGCTGTCACTTATTCTCACTTAATGGGAAAATTCTATAATCAACTTAATCACGCACAAAAAATTTAATTTCCTGTCTAGCCGTTTAGGAGGATGGTGTTTCAGTCACATACATACGGACAGAAGATATATATATATATATATATATATATATATATATATATATATATATATATATATGCATATATATATATATATATATATATATATATATATATATATGCATATATATATAAATAAATAAATATATATATATATATATATATAAATATATATATATATATATATATATATATATATATATACATACATATATATGTATATATATATATATATATATATATATATATATATATATATATATATATATATATATATATATATATAAATATCGCAATATGTAATCTTGTGTATTAATAAGAATATTTTTATACACATATATATATATATATATATATATATATATATATATATATATATATATATATATTAAATATGGTGATATGTTTTCTTGTAATATAGTTAATAAATTTAAAATATTTCAAAAACAAGAATATTTTCAATGAATATATTTATAGAATAAATATATTCATTAAAAGTATTCTTGTTTTTGAAATATTTTAAATTTATTATATATATATATATATATATATATATATATATATATATAGGGGCCTATATATATATATATATATATATATATATATATATATATATATATAAATATATATATATAAATATCGTAATACGTATTCTTGTGTATTAATAAAGAACTAAGTCAAAATACAAATACAAGAATACTTTTGATTTTTTTGATTTTGTATGAATTGTAAATTCATTTATAATTCTTGTATTTGTATTTTGACGTAATTCTTTATATATATATATATATATATATATATATATATATGATGAATAGTTACTATATGGAGTACATCCGTTCATTCTGCAGTCCATAAATTCACAGTTCCGACGTTTCGCTAGAATCTCATCCAGCATTGACGAGGTGAACCCAACAACAGTAGAAGAGCGAGTCTACTGTTGTTGGGTTCACCTCGTCAATGCTGGATGAGATTCTAGTGAAACGTCGGAACTGCGAATTTATGGACTGCAGAATGAACGGATGTACTCCAGATAGTAACTATTCATCATATTTTTCTATCCGTGAAGGAATACGTATCAGCATATATATATATATATATTATGTATATATATATGTGTGTATATATATATATATATATTATTTCCTTGGGAAAGTAATCGATGACCGACAGCACCCGTGACATGAATGATACGTAAAGAGCGCCAAACATTTTGGGCATCGGGCGTTCAAACTTTAAATGTTTGATTTAAAACGTCAAAGAGATTTTATTTAATGTTTTTCAGTATTTTGTTGGAACTGAATTACTTATTACTATTAAACTAGATTCTTAAATGCTTCCCCGATGGACGGTTTTATAAAACTTATTGCTGCTCAGGTTCAATCTATGACTAAAGAAGAAGCGAGAGATCTGTGAGTCATGAAGAAGGGTGAAACTAAGGGGCGCTTGACAGCTGACATGGCCGAACGATCACCTGACCCCAATTCACGCCCGACTGCTTTTCTGTTACAAAAACAAACTTTTTTTAAACCAACAAAATTGATTCACGATGACAGTGTGTAAATCTCCCCATCCCGTTCATGCTTTATTAGAAACGCTACCACAATTTTATCTTCCACAAAGTATTAACTGCTAAAGCCTGAGACTAAAATGCCTAGACCTGCTTTTGTTGTTAAATAAAGAACTTAACAAGTATTGTATAGGCATATAGGGTGTTGAAGAGGTTTATTTTCTAATGTTCTAGACCATCATTATTTCTGTAGCTAAACTACAAAAAAAAAACATATTTTTGACAGTAGAATGCGGTAAATTTGATTTAGTTTCATTTAGTCTTAAGCATCTTCACATTAAATATCATAGAATTTACTGTAGTAAGTACTTATGAAACCATAGCTACCTTACTGGAATTATGTGACAATTGATATACATCAAATATTTTGGATATCGGTCCATTTCAGGAACAACAAAGGATCAACACCTGACTTTCATAACATATAAAATCAATAAATATTACTCCAGTAAACATGGGATATTAATTTATAATCATAATTTTGTAAAAATAAATTTTATAATTATATTCCTTCGATAAATAATTAGGAATCACTAAAGTACCAGAATAATATCAGAGCTAAGACTCAACACGGTATTAAATTGTTTTTCGAATTCCCCCCTCTCTTTGCCTCCCTCACTCCCACCCTCTCTCGCTCCCTCTTTATCTCTTTTCTCTTCCTGTATCTCTTTTCTCTTCCTGTATCTCTTTTCTCTTCCTGTATCTCTTTTTATCTTCCTCTATTCTCCCTCCCCTCCTCTTTCTCTCTCTCGCTCTCATACATGCCTGTATGTATGCGCTTGTACAAGTGTTCAATACATTTCACTCGGTTCTCAATCTAGTGTCTAGAAGTAATTTTCATAAATTGATCACCAAGCCTGAATAAATTAATGTAACAATAGTTCAATCACGCTTCTGAAGATTGTTGCGTTAACAGAAGCAATGTCTCGAACCTCTGTCGCACTGCACTACCCCATAGGCATCACTTATGGAATTAGTTTTAACATGAAATTATGGTATCACTGAACATTACATGGTCAAGAAATTCTTCAGCTGCTGTTTGCTTTTGTTTATTGGTTTTTGTTTATTTTTATTTATTTATATTTTTAAATAACTTTCTCAGAAAAGTTTTTCGAAAATATTTTTCAAAGCAATTTTTTTATTTTTCTCTTTATCTTATTTTTTTGCAAAATGTGAGAGACTTTTGATGAAGAGTGTCTTTATTTTTTACCACAGACTTACTCTTGGTAATGCTCTATGACATTTCTAAACACATATCGACATATGTTTATCATACCTATTTGTGGGTCACAAAGTTTTAAAATAGACAAAGTCCTGCCAAGAAATCTATATTTAAATTCACCATGTATATGCAACTTTAGTCGCATCGTATTCGAACAGCGTTCGATTTCAAATTGCCGATTTTTAAAGAGAATTTCTTGAGAACAATAGGCATTTGTAAAGTGTATTTTATGGATTTATTTGTACCCCTTGTGATACTTACTGGGAGCCATCTATCGAAAAATGTTCAAAATGATAACGTAGGGCTTACAGATACGGGAAGTGATAGGTGATCAAGGTCCCCCATTATTAACTTGCGAGTGCGGACAATGTTTTTTTATTTAAAAAAATGCTATATTTCTACTGTCATAAGTGTTTTAACAATCTTTTCCTAAAACTTTTAGCGTTAGGCGTAGAATTACGAGTACTTAGTTTAGATTTATTTTATTTAGCTGCAAGAATCAGTTTTAATCAACTTCCTCTCAAAACTAATTAACCAGTGATTGGATAAATGATACATAGCCAATTGACTAGTTGAACGAATTCATTTAAATAGTTCAGTGGGTTGACTTTATTGTAATATTATTCAAACCACTTTGAACCTTTTATGAAGAATTATAATTTTACATAATGTGCTTTATGATTGGTAGAAGAAGGGTTTTGTAATTGGGTTTTAACTCACTTACCAGTAACTGATGTTACTTTAATAATTACTACCAGTAACGGATTGTCATTAGGTTACTTACTTTTTCATTCAAATAATGCAATGATGTAAACATGTTTATACTGTAAATTTGATAGTAAAAAAATAATAATAATAAGTAATAATTTATGAAAATATAAATTTAGTATAGCAAACGGAGGTTTTGATTTAAGAAATTTTAAAATTGAATTCTTTCACAGTTTATAGGGCTTTACAAAATAATAGAAAATTAAAACATAAAAGTTTAAAGTCAAGAGAGCGTGAGCAAAATCAAAACCGTTTTGAAATTTGTTTAAAATAAAATTGCAAAACGTTTTAGATAAAAGTAATATAGTTTATATGTTTGATATTTGTAAAAATATATTGCAATTTTTATATTGAAAAATATTGTTTAAACCCAAATCTAACGAACGAGGCTTTAGGTAGCCAATATAGTAAAACAAAAATTATTATTTTTATACTAAAAAAAAAGGATAGATGAAGGATGTCTCTGTTTTAAGTGGTACTGAGAAAAATGGATTAATATAAAATTACTGATTAAGAAGAAAATTTTTAAAATTTATTTAGTTTAAAAAATTGTAATTCTAACAATTATTAATAAAATTATGTATAAAACTTGTTGCTATAGAAATTGTACAACGTTCTTTGAATCTGCTTGAGACGAACATGATTACAAGAGATCCATAGAAGATGTCTCAATCATTTATTTAATTGTATTTTGCCTGCATATAGATAAAAATCTTTAAGTAATTTAACCTCTTCAAGAATTCTTGGATATTTTTAATTCGGTTCTATTGTAACAGTTTTATTTTTCCATTATACTTTGACCACACATTGAAGAGTATTTTGTGTCACATGGTTTCAATAAGCAATTTTACTTTTAAGAAATATTGGTCTAGATTTAGTTTTAAACATTTTCACTTCAGTGTCTACAAACATTGCATTACAAATGTCGGCACTTTATTCTTCACCTATCGTAATGTTTTGAACACTTGTAATTCACATCCATTTTTACGTAACCATCACTGGCAATAAAAAAAAAAAAAAACTAACTCACTAGCCAAATAAGGATCAAGCCTCTTAGCATCTTAGTTCAGTCCCGACCTCCAAGTCCCTAATAAAGATGGCCACCAATAAATGAGCCAAGTTTCTATTGCAGGAACTTTCGGCAGGAAAACGGTTGGGAAGTCTTGACACGGAGATAAAATTTGACCACCATATGCCCCGAACTGTTAGGATTGCAGCGTTCAGAATGAAGACGCATCTTGACTACCTTACTGCGCACCTTCATCGTATTCATGAGCTGCCGCCCTCGAAGTGTCTGTTGTGTGGTCATTAAATCATGAATACTGAACACCTTCATGATACCACAGTCTTATTATGACAGGCCCAGAATTATGACAGTTCCATCTTCAAGAACGCTACTGATCAGCGCGTCACCAATGGCTCAGTTGCCAAGGGTGGGCTTTGGCAATTCAGATATGAGGTTTGGGACTTGCATAAGTACTTTGATAACGTTTGGCCCATGAAATCGTTTACAGATATTCAGCATACTTTGAAATACTTTGCTTAAACGTTCTGGTTTTACGCCATCTTTGGTCATAAGTTTAATAATTCTAATAGTTGATAATGATCTTTTACTTTCCAATGATTCAGTTTTGAATACATTAAATATCTCATAGTTTAATAATTTTCACTTAACACTTGGACATATAATTGTATGCGACACTTACCTATAGTAGTAAGGGTTTTGTAGTAGTCATGGGTTTTGATTGATGAGGACGACGGTTTTGGATGGATCCCATTATTTATACAGTATCTCAGTAGCAGTCAGAGTTGACAATAGGACACAACTCCCGAAACGGCTGTCCTCATCAATCAACTTTGTGATCTTTGACAAGGAGGTTAGGTCAAAAGACTGCTACTCTTTGTCACCTTTCTTCTTTTCACCACCTTTCTCTCTTCTTCACTCTTTCTGCAAATACACTGACTCTTGTCCTCATCAATCAAAGAGTAAGTGCTACTATTGGCAAGAGACATACTAATATATGTCAAAGTGTTTAGTGTAATTTAGTAGCTCGAGAAGAAAATAGATTCACAAAATGTTAATTTTCCATTTTTACAGGGTTGATTTATGCCCAAACCATCATTAAATCCAACTATTCTCTTTAAATTCTTTTAGAACATGTGACTATCTTTCCTTACGGATATTTTGTATAATAGAGTGAATAATGTTCCCAATATTGGTTGATTGAGACAGCTGTCCATCAGGGATATTAAAATAATAGAATTATTTATACTTGATGTAGCAGTGAGTCTAAATTCAGTATTTTGAACACCAAATAATCACTTCATTTATTACAGTAATATTTTGCTACCAGAAAGGAGAGGGGCGTTAACCTCTTCCAAATAATCAAGGTGTCAATTGGTCAATGAGCACAGCAATATCAACTAACCAAGTTTCCCAGGAGAAAAGCTATGGCACTGGTTATGGTAATTATTGTTAAAAATTAGCAACATATTTGTGTTATATTTTTAATGAAAATTAATAATTAAAAATGCATTTATTTAATGAAATTATTAAGTTACGGTTAGCCTTTAGTTGAGGACCGTGCTCTTTTGATTAGTTGAAGTCGTGTAATTTGGTTAGTTGAATGATGCGTACGTTTTGGTTAGTTGAATTTTGGTCATTTGAAAGAGACCAAAGTTTATTAAAATTTAAATTATTAATTAATCTATTAAACTAATTATCATTTAATTACCGTTTTATTAAAATTAAAAAAAAATAAAATCAAACTAATAAGAAAATTACACTGCTACAGGGAGGGAAAACAAGGCGAAATGAAAGATGGTTTGAGAGTAATACTAAAAGATTGCTAGTAAAGGATGCTTTCGTAATTTCTCTAAGGTATTATTTGTAAGAGTTAATGCAATGACCATGGAACGTAAAGTAAAGTAAGACAGAGGTTGTGGATGCATTATTTATTAAGGCTCGTAGGGTTGGGGGAATAAACTAAGGGGAAGTTATGGTCTTGCATGGCCATGAATATAAATGGATCACTACAAACTAGAATTGGTTCAAGGATTTGCTTTTGTTAGCTGAATAGATTCATCCTAGTTGTAAAAGAGAAAAATAAATTTTTTTATGACCCTTCCAACCCTTCAAAATTTGGTTTTTCATTAGTAAATTTCGTATGATATAGGAAATAAGATGTGTAAAGTAATTTATAAACATATCTATCGAGTGTTCAATGTTTGCAAGATACACTCCTGAATTTTATACATGAACTGAAAAAACACTTAAAAATGTTAAATATGTACTAAAATATTTTCAACACAAAAATTTGTAATAAATTTTTCCATCCAAAATATTTGTTGGTTCTCAAACTATTTTAAAGTGTTACTTGTTAGTGGTTCATAAAGATAATCATATTTTTTGTTTTTTTTTTAATTACGTTATTTAAAAATACATTCTAAACAAGAAAAAATGATTATAAATGTGGCAAGCCAAAGGTAGTGGATATAATGATGTTAAAACAAAACCTAATCTACATTTACAAACTCGAAACTGGAATAGGTTTAATGAAAGAGAACATATGAGTGACGCAACATCGATTACTCTACGTAAAAACGTTAATCTATTAAAGACGCATCATAAGAGAAAAACATTGATACCGTTTTTCTTAATTATTACCAAACACACAATTGCGTGTTTGTCTCATGTTAGTCGGTTAACTTTGGGTATGTAACTGAAGCTTATTACAAATTTTAATTACTGAAGCGTAGCCGGTAATCACGCTTAAAGTTGGCCGATTAACATAACACAAACACGCAATAGTTTGTTTAATAATAATTAAGAAAACCATTTTGTTCTCAAATGGTGCTAATTTATTAGACTATCGTTTTTAAGTGGACTAATCGGAGATGCGTCACTAATGGGTTGTACTCGCCAGGGCGTCCCCGCCTATACATCGGTCGAGCAGTTCCTAATTCCCCTGCTACCTGGCTCGCCTCAACTTACCCTGGGTAGGGGTTCAGCTGAATTTGCAGTAGGTATACCTACATAGAATCTAGTTAGGTTAGAGTGAAGAAATATCTCAAGTTTGGTGTACGCTAGCTTTAGTGTTTGTTGGTGCTGAATAAAGGAAATGGAGAAATTCCTTCACATTAGCAATCGGTTAAATTTTGCCAAAGTTGACCCTAGAATTCAAAAACTTTCCTATATCTAACCCAACTGCCCAACAGGATACTTTATATTCCATTGTAGTATACCATTGTGTTCTGTTTTATAAAGAAATTTTCAGAGTCAAATTATGTTTGTAAAACGAGGTTATTTTGTATGACGGATATTTTTGTACGTTTAATTTATTGTCTATTGCCATTTAGGATATATAATACTTTTTCTACGCTCAGATAGCATACGTTTTTCCTGCTTAGTATTTTTTTCTTGTATATTGAAGTAGCATACTTAAAAACAAAGCAGAAAGTCGAAACTGGTTTGGCCCAGACTTTTACTCTAACCTTTCTACATATTTGTTTAGCTAGTGGTTTTTGTTGGTCGACCAAAATGTACTTTGGTGATAACATGATGTAAACAAAAACGTTATGCTTTATTTAATTTTTAAAATTATTGTAACAGTTGTATCATTCGTAAATTTACCAACTATAATGCAATATTATGTTTATAGTTTTTTTAAAACTATTGCCACTGTCTTTAAGAGAGCAATGCATGGAAATGAAACTTTCTCCGTTAATCTGTCCGACGGTTGTGTGTTGTGAGAGCCGTTAAGTGATTGATCCTAACGTATTGTTTCGTAAAGTCTCTCACTGAAATGAAGGAACACAGTGCGGTTTTCAAGATATTCGAACCCACGTATCAATCAAACTATCCTATTTTTAGAAATATGTGCATCCTTTTACTTCGGCTAGATGTTGCAGGCATCCGTGGTTGTTCCTTAACTAACAGTTATTTAAAGAAGTTAACATATACTTAACAACTATTGGCGTTAAATTTTATATTTGAGCATCAATTTTCTAAATACATTCATTGAGATGTGTACAAATATGATTCGTATTTATTTTCATGTTGGTCATCTTTATTCTCGGTGATAAACAACGAAATAAAGTACTAACAAAACCTTTTAGAGGTTCTCTTATTATTTGGTCACTTTTCTCTTTGACATTTTTTATTTCATTGTTACTGTTTCATTGCCCTCGAGTTACTACTACTACTTTTATTTATCGTCAACGAGAGAGAAATGAATCTTGTTCGTCCGTGTGTTTTATTTTCCCGACACCCAGCATATGTCAAGCATTGTCCTTATATGTCACCTGGGGGGAGGGGACAAGTTAACCCATCATATTGGCTCATATATTATAAGAATCCTTTATAAGGGATTCGTTATATAAGGGATCCTTTATAAGGGATTCTTTTTATAAGGGATCCTTTATAATAGTCTTTATTACAGTATGTTAGCCGTAATATTCCCTTATTCTACCTTGAAAGCTTGTTTATTATTTTATTTTATAATTTATTTAGTATTTTAGTAATTCGAACTGCTGTAGAAAATATTCGAGTTAGGTGAAGCTTTAGCTGGAGTCAAGGCATTTAGGTGAATCCTTATTAGGGATTACTAGAGTGATTGATCCAAGGGCTTAAAGATAGGTTTAAGCTCTTTTTGACAGAGTATTTACTGTTTACATTCTTTTGGTCCTATATTATCATTTTTGTATATTTAAAATTATTTTTAATATATTAAAAAATCAAACTTTAAAAAACTGGAAAAGTCTGAAAATGCGTGTTGCACCATTCAAAGAAATTTTATTAACATCAAGTAACATTATAATAAGGCATACAGTTTTCATAAGGATGAAAAATTACTCTTATTATCCGTTTATAGTTAGCAGTATGTGGCCTATAGTATAATATTGGCTTATAGTATTTTTCCTAGATAGTTATTTTATAAGTACTTAATTGTATAGAAAATGTATACTCTGTTAAAAGTAAGCTAAAAATAACGAAAATATTAAAATAATAAATCATGTAAAATAAGTTTATTTTTGGAAAATATTTTCAAAAAGTGGACCTTTAGACTTTACCTCAACTTTAGACCGTTAAAGTATAGAACAGTTTTATGGTAAAGCTGAATAACTGGATCTTTAACTGGTGCCGAGACCTGGCAATAAATATAGTTTCAATTAACCTGCCAATTGTCATTAGCTTTAAACGTCAACTCTCATTTTCTAAAAATAGTGAGATTGTCATTTACCTTTCTTGGCTCCTCAATGCCTTAATATTGGAACTAATGTCCGAAACGTAAATTTTATTAGGACGGCTAGTAGTGTGGTAACTCCGTTTTAAAAACAGTAGTATTGGTTGTGAAGTAATACCGCTAAATTGTGAACGTAGTATAGTAGTGGTCTATCATCAGAGACAAACGATGAAACAGAGATGAAACATATCACGTTTCAAAAAAGACACCCCAGAAACAAAGAACTTATGAATTGTTTGAAGACCGAAGCTGAAAACTAAGCGTACATGTTATGACATTACAGTTAAACTTGGAAGGAAAACGAAGAAAGTTATAAGAATGCAGATACAACTAATGAAAAAACAATGCAGAAATATGAAGAAAATGGTGACATAAAGGCTTGTTTCGCTCCTTCCTTGAAAAGCTGGATTACGTTGACGGTCATAAAATAGAAAAAATACAAAAATATGGAAATAATTTTAAACTTATGTAAAATTTTAAAAAAATATTTCAAAACATTATGAAACGTTACAGAAATTAAAAAACATAAATATACAAAAATCATTTACTATCATTTAGGCAAACCAAAGCCTGGTTGAAATGTAATGGAAATCAGACAACATACATAAAAAATAATCTAACTGTTCAAACTCTCTTAACAAGAGTATGGAAATAGGAAGGGCTGGTATATTCTGTATTATTTATATCGCAGTATTATTTCGCTTTTTTCGCTCATTTTACTGAAGATTAAGACTCAAGGAGCAGGTAGAAAATCCGTAATGGTCGCTAGTTTCTCTGGTCACTTATTTCACTGGTCGCTTATTTCACACCAGACTAACGGATCTATGATAATCTCCCCCTGTCTTACAGGTATAAATGTAAGGAGAAATATAGGTTAGGATTGAGAGAGAGAAACTCAATTCGCCCAAGATTGCGATTGCGGGAGAAATATGGCTAGTGTGGGTTTCTTCAATAACAACAACACGCGAAGAATAAATAGAATATTGCACGCAAGAAATTATTCGCCATATGGAAATTACTTCTAGAGAGTGTCCATATTAATTTGTAACACGTGATTTAAGTTATACAACACGTTCCAAAAATAGGCATCGCACAGCGTGAAAACACCTTCTACGGAGAACTTTCCCGTCGGGCCTTTTAACTGTAATTGGGCACTTACGTCTTTCCATCACCAGGTGAACCGGTATTAATAACATGTAATGCTTCCGTAAAGGGTCTGACGTACCATTTGCCACGGTACGGTAAGCCGGACGCATTTGTGAAGGGTGACTACAGTAAATGATTTATATACTGTCGTCTTTGATCGGATTCATGATTGAATTCGTAAACATACATTCAGAATTTTGATTGGTTTGATATTGAACATTTACTATAGAAACTCTAGTGTGACAAGTTTTTTAACTGTGGCGACCAATTTTCAGTCACTTTAAGTAAATATATGAGTTGAGACATGCACTCTGAATATAATTAGGTGATTGTAAATAAGAAAAAAATGAAACATGTTTCTAAATGTTTAGTACAAAATAAGTGATTGTAACGTGTTATGAAGAAAGGGATAGGTAGAGGTGGTGGAAACAAAAGAAGCCAGCTAACAGTCAGAAGTGAAGACTAACATCTGATCCTTTGTAATCCGAAAATTGCTTCATTAAGATTATAAATGTGTAATAGAAATAGTTTAAAGAGTCCGTATCTAGCCGTAGCCAGTCTCACCATAAGTACAAAAATAAATACAATTCGCAAGTGAAATCGTGTGTATCTATATCTCTCTCTATATTAAAATGGATGTTTATATGTATGTAAGTATGTATGTATCTATGAGCCTTATGCGTTATTAAACCACTGATCCTGTCACCAAGAAACTTTGGGAAATAGTAAGTACATTCCTGGGAAGGTTTTTGGCGACAATTTTTCCAATATGTAATTTTTAAGTTCCAAACAAACATAAAATATGACTTTCTACCGTAAAACATTTCATTCAATTCATTCCAAGTTTTGGTTGCTAGACAACACTCAACAATCTAAAATTATTTTAAAATATTTCAAACCATACACAAAAATATTATATACCCAAATGCTCTTCAATAAATAACATTCAATCAAGAACTTTTACTGTCACACTCCTCGATCGACTACTTCAAGTTCAGCTATTATTATTTTAATGAAATATCTAATTAAGTTTAGCTAATGTTAACACGCCATTCATTGACCTTTTGGCGATACCAAGTTAGCCGGGTCGGCTAGTATTTCTCTTTCTCTCTCTCTCTCTCTCTCTCTCTCTCTCTTTCTCTTTCTCTTTCTCTCTCTCTCTCTCTCTCTCTCTCTATATATATATATATATATATATATATATATATATATATATATATATATATATATATATAAATGAATGTATGTATGAACCTAATGCATTACTAAACTACTAATCCGATCGCCATGAATCTTTGGAAAACTGTTGAGTACTTTCCTGGAAATGTTTCTGGTGACATAATGGTTTTCAATATGTATTTTTTTCGTGCCAAAATAGCATAAAATGTTACATTCTATTTTAACTTATCTTAAAGACATAACTCATCTATAAGACATTTCATTGAATTCATTCCAAATTTTAGTTGTTAGGCAACACTCAACAATCTAAAATTGTTTACTAATATATTAAACTGTGGTTTAATGGTGGTATTTTCACCCAATAGAAATTATTTGAAAAGTTTATAATTTTCAAACTATTTATACCTATATTTCATCATTAATAATTATAAGAATCACTTAGAAAATGTTTTAAAAAACGGTTTATCTTATTTTAAGGTATCCAAAATGGCCTAATATGCTACGCCCTAAAAGTTCGGAAGAAACTTTAGAAAATATAATATATATATTTTATAATTCTTTAATCGCTGTTTTATTAAACGTTGACTATTTACAAAAATCAAATATTATTCCGTAATATCTAATACTAAGCGTTTGAATACTTCCAAGCTTGTGATTTGTTTTTTTTAATACAATATCCGTATAGTCACAAACCACGCGTTCGTATACTACAAGGAACAATCATCTTCCAATAACTATAGGCCATACTAAATGTTATCTTAGCTTTTGATTGTAATATCCACGTATCATTTTTATCGCCAAAGCGATAAAGGAAAGGATTGTGCGTATAGGTCTAAGTAGGTTTATTGTAAAGACATAAAACCCCCTGAGACATAATATCATCGGATGCTAAGGTTGACTATTTATAGAAGGCCCTTTACACTCCTCTTGTAAGAAGAAGCGAAAGGAATGGTAGATGGGATTAGATAGGGGTGAGAAAAGGACAGGATTCCGTAGTATAGCTGGTCATACGTACAATGGCGCACAATCTCGAAGGGGGAGCATAGACGGGGGGAAGGGTAGGAGAAGCAAAGACCGTTCCACAAACATTATAATATGAGGTATAGTATTTATTTTACACCAATGTAGATTTGACAAGGCCCAAACACCGCTATAAATATTATTTGAAATATTAAATAGATCATTTACATAAAGTTTAGAATAAATATACTTATATCAGTTTTTTAAACGATCGCAACGCCTACAATTTCTTAGTGATAGCGTTAGATGCAACACGCACTACAAAAACCGATGTTTTTAAATAGGGCTAGCTTTTTGTTTTCTATCGATCGATCGCACGCCAGCTTTGCCTGAAAGAGACCTACTCTCAGCTGGATGAAGAGACTTCTCTACCCTCTATTCGAAACTACCTTGAGTGCAGTAGCTATAAAGGGTATTAAAATATTAATTTGCATTAAAGACGGACGGAAGCAGAATGTCAAAGCGGTTCGCCTTAGCCAACGCTTTGCGATAGTAATGGTTATAGCTTTAAAATTAATTCATAGTAATTACCGTGTTATGTTAATATGCTCAGAGCGGTACGCTTTGCATTAGCACCTAGAAACGTGACGTCATCTCATTTTAAAAACAGCTTTAAATAATAAATTCTGTACTAGAATACTAAAGAGCTTGTATTTTACATTTATTAAAATATGTCATCATAGGGTAGATTGAGATTTGTAATGAAGGTACGCTAAGTAGGCTATAGTAAATACGTTATACTCTGAAATCCCGATCATCTACGATTAACATCGTTGTTAATATCAACCAACGAGCTGTAATTGCAAAACTCTACTAAAATGCCCTCCGTACTATTTGTGACTGATTTGTATTACAATTTGCTGTAACAACAAACAAAATCAATTTGCTGTTTGTTTTTATGGAACAATCAGTTTTCATCACTTAACTACAATGATGGTCTTAAAATGTAAAAAGATTCGTTTCAAGTGATGTTCCTTAAATCTTTTAAATTTAATCTTTCTAATACGTTCATAGTCGCACTTGTACCAGAACAACCAGTGTTTATCTTCTGAGTTCCGGAGTATTATTATTACTAAAACTCGGAGGGACCTTATCAGTGTAGAGCACTTAGCTGCAGCTTTTGTACTCTCTTCCCATCCCTACCACAGGACTAGCTTAGTGGATACCTACCTCTTTGTACCAAGTACCTCTTGGTATCTCTTTGTATCAAGTACCCACCTGATGCTAAATCTTCTGATATCCTCTGGTGTACATACCTGCCAGCCAAACCTCTTTCTCCTTCCAGCTCCCAAAGCAGGGCACTCACAGAGTACGTGGACTGGGCTTTCCTCTTGGTCCTCATTTCTTGCACACAGGGGACCTAGATTTCCCAATTTTGTATTGGAACCCCTCAGATTCCCATGGCCTGTGACCAGCTCTACAGTAACTCTGAGTTGAGGTCTACTTAAGGAGAGTTGTTCTTTGCCCCACAAATCTCCTGAGTAACCCCACAGTACCTTGGATTTGTTACACTCCAAAGCTGTATTCCATTCTTCCCTACACATCCTGTCTATATGTGCTGTGATCCTATTGCGCCCCTCCTGAGGCGGCATGCCCACTGCCCTCAGCAACGGTCCTTGAGTTATACACCCTTGTTTTGCTAAGGCGTCAGCTCTCTCATTCCCTATCCAGCCAGAATGTCCTGGAATCCAAGTTAGGTTGAGCGAATTATACTTACTCAGCTCTGCTAGAGAAGCTATAGTCTCAGCGACCAGCCTAGAGCTGATACTAGCCTTACCTAAAGCCTTCAGAGCTGTCTGACTGTCCGAGCAAATCCAGATGGTCTTGCTCCTCTTGCCAGACCCTATTATTTTCTCAGCACAAAGTTTGATCGCGAGCACCTCCCCCTGGAAAACAGAGTTGTAGTCTTCCAGGCGATGACAAAATCTGTCTTGGTGTCTCGGTCCACTAAATCCTGCTCCCCCTCCTTCCTTCATTTTGGACCCATCCGTGAACCAGATTTCACCATGTTTGGGCCTACACTCCGCCCATGCCTCTCTTGCAGGAATATGGATTTTGTAATTTCCTTTTTCCCTTTTACGAGACAGTATCTTATCCTGAGGTTCTATCCACAGCTCCTTCAGTGAATCCCTAAATAGCTGTTTATGACGTTTGCTACTTGTCTTCCACTGCCCGGTACAACTTAGCCGGTATGCAGTTTTCATTGCCTCTATCCTAATTTGAAAACTCAAGGATGGAAAACCCAACATAACCCTCATGGCCGTACATGGTGTGCTTCTCCTTGTAGCTGTTATACCTCTAAGGAAGAGCCCCTGCTCGCGGTACAGCACTCTTTTACTTGTTTCTTTCTGTGCCCTGTCCCACCAGACGATTGAGGCAAATACCAACCTCGGCACCACCATGGCGGAATAAATCCAGTTCATCTGACGTGGACCCAAACTCCATCTCGTGCCTATAGCTCCTATGCATTACCAGAATGTAGCTATGGCTTTTTTACACTTATCCTCCAAGTGCTCACGCCAGAGTAGCTTCCTATCCAGAATAACTCCCAGATATTTAGCGCTCTCAATGTAGTTTCTTTTGGTATTACCAATTTCCATCATCTCCAGCGATTTAGTTTTATATCGCCTAGTGAAGATGAGTACCACAGATTTCTCTCCTTGAATGCATAGTGCATTTTCCCTGCACCATGCTTCTGTTACCTTGAGTGCCTCTTGAAGCGTACTTGGATGGGTGAGTTCCGGAGTAACAAACAAAGGAAATTTCATTTAAACCCTTATGTCTATCACATGGCTTTGCAGCGTTGAGTTGAGGGTATGTAACTCTCACTAATACTTCAGATATAGGGCTGATATACAGCCGATTACTAAAATCGCCGGATTACTAAAAACGCCGGACTACTGAAGGGTCCATTGGGAGCACAATGCAAATTGAACAGTAGTCATGTGTATTGCCCAAAAATAAAGAAAACGAAAATACTCTTATACTGTACTTGAAATGATAAAACGAGAATGGATGTACTTTACAATAAAAGGCTACCTTATCTTTAACGGTAAAAATTTAAATATGTTTCCATTTACATTGCAAAGACATTGTTGTCTTGCACTTCAGTAACAGCCACTGTACATAACTACCGTAACAGCATACGGCTGGAAATAGTTTGTAAATCACGAGCTACACAACTAAAATCGGGCGGCTATCTTGAAGGTCATTCGGTCACTGCCATCGACATGCAGTAAAAAATATACAAGTTATGTTTACTTATCGATTATATTTACATCTTTTGTCCTTGACGAAAACGCCGGATTACTGAAAGGGCCAAATTGGCCGAATAGGCGAAGGTCCGGATTACAGCGAGTTTAGTGGTTTCCTAGTTATTTTGTGGTGTGATAACGTTTGGTATACCGTATTATGGTGCTTTTATGTTGCCTGTAACATGACTTGTATTATATATGATTTAATGTGGAATTCGGATATAATAATGTTACACAGAATAATGATAATCTTCTAGAGGAGAACTATTCTAGTAATTGTACAGACGATCAGGTGTATGAGCGGTACGACCGACTTTGACGAAAAACCTCTCCTTTGAATGCCTTACACAATGCAATTTTGAAACGACCTCCTTCGGCTTGCTGAAGGCTTTCAGTGTTTCTATTCTAGAAAAACCCCTTTAGTGTATTTATCATTGTATATATTGTGCTTTTAGAACTTAAGCGAATAAACAAAATAATATCCTTTTGTAACATATTAAATTAGCAAAAATAATTTTGTAGGTCAAACACCAGTCGTAATATGCCTGTAAATAAAAAGATTTGACAGTATAAGTATTGAAAATATTACGGTTTATTGATTCCACTGTTATATACAGGCGATCGTTGGGAAGCAAAGAAAAAAATTATGTCAGCCTGTTAAAGGGAAATGTATCAGCAGGGACAGTTTCTGCTGATTATGCGTGAGAAGGCAACGATCCTGACCATCAAATTTCAAAACTGACGTATTTAGTAAACTATTACAGTAACAGGAGTGGGAGTTTTGTATCCACAAAGCAACTTGTGTTGATGAGGCACTGGTAGTGTGGTGAGGGATGTTGTAGTTTTGGGTTTGTAAATGTTCCAGAACAACTTCTATGAAAATTCGTAAGTCTAAATATTTTATTTATTTGGTGTGAAATACGATAGCATTTGTACTTATATTTTCTGTGGAGAGGCGTGAAATGGGGGTGTTGTTTCGGAACAACCCAAAAAATATTCCAAATACCAAGGTTTTAAAGAGAAATGAATAAAGAATGAATTTTTAATGAAATTAACATTTAGATAATTGTCAGCAAAATCAGTTGACATGATCTAGACAAGAAAGAGTTTTATACAATACAAAGAAAAATTTCTTAGGTAAATTTCGTTATTGTGAAATTATATTTTAAAACGTATAACAAAACTCGTGTATTACATTTCCAACGTATATAAACAAATGTAATCAACATCAAGTTAAGGTAGGACATGAATTTCCCTTGGGACCGAGACACGGATAGAATCTGGCTTGCACGGGGAAATATCGAGTCGCTGAAGTAGATCGGTACGCTGGTTGTAAGAGCCCGCCTCCAAAAATTAAATTTGCGATTAGACCATACATTTATAGAAAAAGAAATTTCGATTCGTCTGAAAGAAAATTGTCAAAAGGGGGGAATCTAGGCGTCAGTTGTTTGACATACATAGTACACGCACGAAATGTAAGAATAGAAAATAGTTTCTTTATTTAATGTCTGTTAATAACTATTATTATTAATATGAAATAGATTATATTTGAAGGCACAGAAAATTGAAGAAAATTGTAATGTCGAGAGATTTTTGCGGAGTAATAAAGAAAGATAGGGTAAGGTATAAACACACGAGTGACTGAAACATTTACTTAATCTATATAATTTAATGTTTATATGGTTGTGCATAAAATAAAGGGCAATGTGTAAAGGGTGATTACGGGCAATGGAAGGACTTAATGAACGTCGGGTAGTAAGGTTTTAATACGATACAATGTCGGTAACACCATACTTGAGAATATGTATGCAGCAGCATATTTAAGGATATATATGTTTATTTGGATGCAGCTTATTAAAATAAGAGGAAAGTTTTAAACAACGAATGAAAAGTATATCATATAAGCTACAAAATGCAAAGAAAACTATATTTTAAACATTTACTATCATCTGTATGCAACACCTGATATAAACAACACATTTATCATTTAAACTACAAAGATGTTGTAATTCCTTGCATTAATGTGAAACACGCCGAGAATAAATGCGTAGGTTGTTTTCTCAATTATATACTAACATGTCCATGATAGTAGTAAAAATTATTTATTTACACGCGATAATTGTAGCCTTCAGTTGTAAAATTACCTCCACATATCTAATATCAAGACGAAATACACTCAACTACCGTTATAAATTGGCTCATTTATACGTCACAATATGTATAAATAAAATGCGCTTGCTCGGCATACCCACAAGCATATGCCTGCATACGCACGCGAGCGCGGTCGCACAGATTACTAAAAACAAATTTAACAATCTTTCAAACATTGATTTGTACTAAGTGTTTAAGTTGCGGATTTACCGCAACTGAATATTCAAACTGGGTGTCGTATAGACAAATTTTGTTGCACGCTATTTTCACTGGGAGCGAGTTTCATTTCGACCCTCTGCGTAACTCGGTAAACACAGGTCCCACATATCATTAAATTTATATTTATGTTAAAGTTAGGTCTATGACAGTTTAAAAATTTTTTGTCATTTAGCTCTCAATATTCTGTCCAGTGGAGTAGAAGCCTATTCTGTTGCTTGAGCTTTGGTTATAAATCTGTCAAACTCAGTTGTCATTGAATTCACTGAGGTTGTCGCGGTTAGCGATGTTAAGGCTCTTCTAATTTCAAGGTAAAATACTTTTCTAATTTTAATTCTACTATGTGGGTTAATATCACAAGAAAATCTTGTTTTTAATAAATACAAGATTATTCGAAATGTAGATGTTTTAGAGTAAGCTATAATAGCATTAAAATTTCAGATATCTCTAGTTTATAAACGATGTTCGTCACCAAAATCAGTGATGATTCAAAGGTATTAGAAGTGATTTGTCAAAAGGCTGCAGATCTGTTATAAACCTTATCTTTTTAATTTATTATTTGTAATGGCGTTACGTAACATTACTGCTTTTCTTGAAATAAGAACGAATCTTGCACTGCCTAACAGATATCGATTATATTACAAAGCAGTCCACCGACAGATAATCCACTGCCATCAGCATCAACATGTTGATAACTGTATGCAGCTATAAACGGCGCGCGTAACATTCGCTCCTCACGTATGCAGAGCAAACGTAGGTTTCCTTATTGCCAAGTGTTTATTTTCGTGTTAAAACTTGACTTTCCATAAATGATTGTATTCATATCGGTCAATCAATCAGTTTGACAGGATACGTCATGAAAACATAGGCGTGACTTGTGTACGTTTTGCATAATCGTAGCTAACTAGGATATGGACTCGGACTATAATTATTGATTTATGAGCACGATGTAGGTGGGGCGATAAAAGTCTGTCCGGGGGTTTAAGGTTAATGATGGACGGCGGCGGTGAGTTTTTCTATTAAATGTTTAGAAAGACTAATTCTAGCTTACCGCCGGTTTTGATACAGGTAGCGCTGGAAACACACTGGGCATGCTCAGTTTCATTACATCTTTAAAAAACTCGCATTCATTACACTGAGTAAACCTGCTTTGATTGATTGTTGAGCTGACCTAGGATCCTTTTAAACGTGGTATGAGGTAGAATATAGTATAGTTTTAAGTATATGTATTGACAACATTAAACATTGTTTCTTTCTTACCAGGTTTCACCTTCTCCCTTCTACACGCGAAACACCGTCCTTTTCCCTTTTAATATATTTAGGTTATTAATGAATAAAGCTTAAAAGCTTAAAACATTCCTGAATTCTTCCATAGTGGTTCAACTACCAAGCATCATACGCATGTTAGACGAAGATGGTCACTAGAGGCTGTGCTGGTTTTAGAAAAAATGAAGGATGATGAAAATGGATAATACGAAGGACGATGTATATGTATCTTATTTAAACGCTATCTAACAAGAAATGAGCATATTCACCCTCACACGCGCGTGCGCACTCAAGCGACCAGAAATATCATATGAAGCTCAGTAAATTAGAATTTTCGGAAAATAATTTTTTTGGCTAAAATACATTTTAAAAATTTAATAAAGGCAAGGCATAAAGTTTTTAGTATGAAAAATAATTTATAAAGAGTAACAATGAATCATTTAAGCAAAAAAGATTTGACTGCTTCATGTAGACAGGTTTCAAGCTGAGCAGTTAGAATTAGGATTCTGCATGATAATCAGATAGCAAAACTCAAAATACATGGTTTCAGATTCGATAAAATTATTTCTTTTGTTAAGAGCAGAAAATTTGAAATGTTTAAAATAAATTTATTTAAATTACACAAAAAAATAAATAAAAAATTGAGGGTTTAATTGAAACATGTAAAAAATTTAATTTTGGAAGGTTAATAGAGGTAACAATAATCAATTAAACGATAAAATATCAAAAATTGCGGTATATGTGAGGTAATAACCAAATATTAAAATCAGCAACGGACAGTATGAATGAGAAATATTCTAAAGGTGTGAAATCTTTAACAAGTAACTTATAAGTTTGCAAAGCTCATAACGCGAAACAACTTACAGAAATAAAATAATTCAATTGTTTAATGCTATTAAATAAATCAATAATAAATTTCAATCGATTTTTTAAAGATATTTGAGCTAACAATTAGTGCGTAAGCAAAGAGAAATATCGGTAGTGGGATGCACTGGCAGCCAATAGAAGTAACACGCAATGTTCAGATGATAAATAATAAAACGCTAACGGGAACAGCGAAGAAGGAGGTAGCAAGTGAGAGATGTAGGAAGAAAAACTGGGACGAGTGCAGAGCGTTCCGACGGAAATCTCTATTACAATTGTTTTCAAAATGCTTGAGGAAACCCTGGGAGGCTAAGATTTCAATTTTTCG
This sequence comes from Prosapia bicincta, assembly GCA_036971475.1. Classification (NCBI taxonomy): domain Eukaryota; kingdom Metazoa; phylum Arthropoda; class Insecta; order Hemiptera; family Cercopidae; genus Prosapia; species Prosapia bicincta. The sequence continues at coordinate 1,937,129 of JBAIZL010000008.1, read as the reverse complement.
TCCTGCCAGGTAAACTAACATGGAGTCAGTTTATCTGAGATTTTACACTTTATGATTTAAAATACGAATCGACACTATTTTGTAAAGTAAAATTTTAAAAACATAATTATGTATAAAAGTTCCAGTTTTTTAATTATAAATTAAATACTTAATTATACCGACACCTTAAAACCGATGTAAGATTAAACTGCCATAGAGAGGATGTATTTAAGGTCTTCAATACTTCAACCGATCAATCCAGGATCTATGTACCGGAATGGGGAGGACGACAGCGATCTAGATTTCCCAGAGACTAGAGCCTACTACAGACTTGAAAGGCAAATAAAAGTCAGAAAAAAGTACTTAAATACTTATTTAAAAACTTCCATATATAAATACAAATTCATTTAAAGCAAACAAACAATTTCACAAACATATTTGGCTTTAGCGGTAAATTTATAGAATTTCAGTGTTGAATAAATTAAACAGTTTGTCTAAATAATAATGTTTGTTATGTAGTAGATTGTAATGAGGAATAAATTATTAATATTTGCTAAATAATACATAAAATAGTAGGCCTAAAAAACATTGTTTTAGTACATTTTTCATATATTTAATTTTTCATAGGTAATAGTTTTGCCGATCCACGATGACATTTCTGTCTAGTATTGAAACCAAATTAGCTTAAAGAGTAATAATGAAAAAATGCATTTGTAAAATAGAGAAATTATTTCCAATATAATTATATACCTTGGCAGTATGATACGCTAATAATAGTAACAATTTCACGATACATAAAACTGTACTCAATCAATTTCACCATTCAACAATGTTGTGGCTAATTAAGTGTGAAAGTAACAATATTTTCCATAAAGAACTATAAAACTTTCTAAATACCGTATCTGGTTTTGACCCGGTTTAAATGTGCATAAATTAAAATCATTATTTTCCGTAATAGGTATTTCATAATTGCAATTTACCTTCGGTTGCACCGTTCATTGCAGTTACAGTTACGCCTGTGTAATTCGTTGATTAGCGTGTCACTAATCAACTCGCGCCGGAAATTGACACAAGTGCGATAAACATGTGCAGTTAGATTATTTCCGGTTGACCGTGCAATATGACTGCAAGGTTTTCTTCACTCCTATCGGTCGCTGTGCTGTGTGTAGATTATAATATCTTAGCCAACGTGTGTTGCTGACTATCTCACCGCTTTGTGCGCGCGGAAGACTATTACTGATAGCATCTGTGTACAAGCATGTTTCTTTAAAATCGATTCAACCGTTTTAGATTCATATTTAGTGCCAACACGCCATTAGTCCTAAGGATGCACCTCAGGAGTTAGGCTATCTGAATGTATTACAATTTATTTACTAATAATTTTACTCTGCCCCAATTTTAATAATCTTATATGAACGAAATAAATTTACTTTTATAATCATATATATTTAATTCAGTATTTTCTGCTTGTGTTTTGAGGTAAATCTTTCATTTTTTAAATTCAGAAATTCTGAGAACTTAGTAATGTCAGCCACGAAACAAACCCATTGATTTATATAATCGTTTTATCTATTTCTTAAGTCTGTTATGCTTGCTATTAATTATGATCTGATTATGTGACTTAGCATTTAGCACGCGAAGAATAAAGGACGTAGAGAGCAATTATTTTTAATTTCAGAATTATATATGCTCATTGTTCTCTAGATCCAAGAAGCGAATTTCTATTAAATATGAATATACCGATTGCTCTCTAGATCCAAGAAGACGAATTTGTATTAAATTTGTGTATACCGATTGCTCTCTAGACCCCAGAAGAATTTATAATAAATTTGTATATACCGAATGCTCTCTAGATCCAAGAAGAAGAATTTATATTAAATATGAATATATCGATTGCTCTCTAAATCCAAGAACAATTTCGGTTAAATTTGTATATACCGATTGCTCTCTAGATCCAAGAAGAAGATTTTGTATCAAATATGAATATATCGATTGCTCTAGATCCAAGAAGAACAATTTATATTTAATTTGTATATACCGATTGCTCTCTAGATCCAAGAAAAATTTATAGTAAATATAAATATATAGATTGCTCTTTCTAGATCGAAGAAGAAGAATTTCTATTAAATATTAATTAATCGATTGCTCTCTAGAGTCAAGAAGAAGAAATTCTATTAAATTTGTATATACCGATTGCTCTCTAGTTCCAAGAAGAATTTATATTAAATATGAATATATCAAGTGCTCTCTAGATCCAAGAAGAACAATTTCTATTAAATATGAATATTTCGATTACTCTCTAGATCCAAGAAGATGAATTTATATTAAATTATTATACACCCATTCCCCTCTAGATCCAAGAAGATGAATTTATATTAAATATTTATACACCCATTCCCCTCTAGATCCAAGAAGAAAAATTTCTATTAAATTCCAATATATATCTAGCGCTCTCTAGATCGAAGAGCAATTTATATTAAATTTGTATATAGTTATTGCTCTCTAGATCCAAGAAGAACTTCTAATAAAGTTGTAAATACCCATTGTACTCTAGATCTAAGAAGAGTTTCTGTTACATTAGTACATTTCGATTGCTCTCTAGATCCAAGAAGAAGAATTTGTATTGAAACGATCAATTAAGCTGAATGATATTGGACATTAATTTCGGAGAAAAACTGCTAAATTTGTAATAAATAAATAATAACACTATTTACACAAACATTTTAAAGTATTAACATATCTATAAATGTACAGCAAAGAACTTTTCGAATACGAACGAATTGTATGGAATATTTCCGAAATCCAATGTCAATTATATTGGAGCAACGTTCTTTATGTTTACATTTGAAAAGCGGAACAAACGGTCTTAAGTTTATGCATGAATTACTGTCGCACACCAATAATATTCGTTTATTACTTTTTTTATAGAAAGTGTTTTGATAACCCGAAGACCAAATAATTTTGTCCAGAAGATTTCCGAATACAAAACATGGGGTAAAATGCTAATAGCTGTTTTTATTTTCAATTAGAGGTTATGTTTGGATGATTTTCAAATGCAATATCTTATTTATTCAAAACATTTCTGAAAGACACAAGCATTTGTTTGCATCCTATATAGTTCCATTTTGTATTGATTACAATTAGGATAAATCTATTTAGCTAACATAGCAAAACCAATTCCAGCTTGTAGTGAGGCATTGGCATTCATGGCCATGCAGGACCATTACTTCCCCTTACTTTATTTCCCCAACCCTCCGCGCCTTAATACATAATGAATTCACAACCTCTGTCTTACTTTACGTCTTACGCTCATTGAATTAACCTTTACAAATAATACCTTGGAGAAATTTCCTTTAGTAAGGTATTATTCTCAAAACTTTTCTTTGTTCCTAGTTTTCCTAGTTTCCCTGAAGTAGAGGTTTTGTTCATATTCGATTGATCTTGTTTTTTTACATATTTTTATATTGTATTGAACTTCTTCTCTTAGTGCTTTATGTTGGTTTGTACTTGTTATTTTATTTGCGAATATCAATTTTGAGGCTTTATACTATTTGATTAAAATAATATTTACAAAAAATAATAATTTTCACTTCAAAACTACAATTTCACGAATGTTTACTTGATATTTACCACAATCGAGCTCAGGGCTTTTAATGTGCTGGAGGGCTTTCGTAAATCATTAATTTCACGAGTTAGAACGCGCTGACATCTATAATGTTGTAATTAGTTAAAATAAATTGAATCTGTTGTTTTGTATGCAGTAATGACGAATAACACAAGGCAACAAAAAGTTGTGCAACTGTTTAATTTAATATTTCAGTGGTCGTTTCGGCAATAACGTTAAGTTATTTTCAATTCTCAACCCCTAAAACTATTGGTTACTATTAAGTTGTTTTAAATATTAATATTAGATCTTTTGATAATGTTCAAATGGTTAACTGTAAATGGTTGAAACGTCAACTGAATAATTACATTAATTAGTCGTACAATTGTTGGTCGTCGTGAGTTATTCTTCAGATAATCCTCCAACAAAATTTTTAAAAAAATAAATATCACATTTGTTAAACAAATAAGACAGACTACTCTGTAAAATATGCTGTGAAGATATTTATCAATAAATGTGTTACAACATAGGCCTATGTAAAAGTATATAAGGAGGGAATTCATGTATAAATTATAGTACTCACTCTTTTTATTTGCAAGTAAAAGGCATTAGAGAAAACCTAAGTGTTTTAAAAATGGTCTACAGAATGTTTACATAAGCGTGTTTATCTTACGCAAGTTAAAAGAAGCATGATTTAAGTTTCTATAGTAACAACATTTTTATATTTGGATTGTTAGTTAAAATTAATTGTTAGGTTTAGCTTAGTTTTATTATTTTTTTAAAATAAATTAATTTAAAAAATTTTATAATGTCATTGTTGTTTTGTTTAACTAATTCCTCATTCTCTTGACAGATTTATATATTTCAGAAAGTAAAGTCCACTTTCTTACAACGTATAAACCATCACAGATCTGTTTTAAAGAAAGGGTTATTTATAAATTTTTTATTTTCTCTTTCTTTTACTTTCTTTATTTTTCTAGGTAGTTTTTAATTTCATAAAAAACAATTGACGTAAACTTTTGTATTCTGAAGTCAGAGAAGTCTGCTGCCTTTAAATTGATATACATATTGAGTACAATTTGCAAACACTGAAACAATTTTGTTCAAAATTCTTCAACTATCACTGAAATGTTAAAGTGCAAAATGTGAATCTCCGGTCTCCACGAATCTTTCGGTCCTAATCTTTGAGCAAATCTTCTGTGATCGCTGATGGTAAGCCCGCCAGCAGTCGTCATGGACATTTTCCCGTTTTTCATAAAAGTACCTACACTTTACACTCTTTCTACAGCAGCCATGGCAATGGGACATTAGTGTGTAATCACTCTTTGGGTCATACAATACTTTTTCTGTAGATGAATTTTTGCTGTTGAAATTTCCCTCAGTGTCAAAAACTGAATCTCTAAACGTATTTCACAGTCGGCAGAGTGATCGTATATCTCACTTATACTTTATTATATTTTAGTTCTTTGGTTTAAGTTATAATGAAAATTTTTTTTTATGGTATAATACCATTCATTTATACTACTTCTTTATAATAAAAATAATTACATTTTTCTATTGCTATTTTTAGTGTAGCCTAAGGCCTAAACATTAATTAGGTACATATAGGCTAAATTAACGTAATAATAAACTATCATCACAATTAACGCAGTCATAAACGATCATCACAATTAACGTAGTAAAAAACTATAATTAGAAATACCTTAATCATAAAAGATCATTACCATTAACGTATTATTAAGGATCATCACAATTAAAGTAGTCATAGGCTACAATTACAATCAACGTAGTCATAAACGAACATTACAGTTAACGTAGTCAATAAGGTTCACCACAAAATAGTAGTCATATACTACTAGTACCACCAATTACCATTGGCTCAGACCACCAATTAAAGTAGTCATATACTACTATTACAATTAGCACAGAGATAAGCGATCATAACAATTGAAGTAGTCATAGCTGATCATAACAATTGCAGTAGTCATAGCTGATCATAACAATTAAAGTAGTCATAAACGATCATCACAATCAAAGTAGTCATAAACTACAATTACAATGAACGTAGTCATAAACAATCATAACGTAGTCAATAAGGTTAACCACAATTAAAGTAGTCACACACTACAATTACAATTAGCGTAGAGATAAACGATCATAACAATTGCAGTAGTCATAGCTGATCATAACAATTAACGTAGTCATAAACGATCATCACAACTAACGTAGTCACAAACGATCATCACAATCAAATTAGTCATAAACGATCATTACAATTAACCTAGTGAATAAGGCTCACCACAATCAAACTAGTTATAAAATATAATTACAATGAACGTAGTCATAAACAATCATAACGTAGTCAATAAGGTTAACCACAATTAAAGTAGTCATACACTACAATTACAATTAGCGTACAGATAAACGATCATACCAATTGAAGTAGTCATAGCTGATCATAAAAATTGCAGTAGTCATAGCTGATCATAACAACTAACGTAGTCATAAACGATTATCACAACTATCGTAGTCATAAACGATCATTACAATTAACGTAGTGAATAAGGCTCACCACAATCAAAGTAGTCATAAACTACAATTACAATGAACGTAGTCATAAACAATCATTACAGTTAACGTAGTCAATAAGGTTAACCACAATTAAAGGAGTCACACACTACAATTACAATTAGCGTAGAGATAAACGATCATAACAATTGCAGTAGTCATAGCTGATCATAACAATTAACTTAGTCATAAACGATCATCACAACTAACGTAGTCATAAACGATCATCACAATCAAATTAGTCATAAACGTTCATTACAATTAACCTAGTGAATAAGGCTCACCACAATCAAACTAGTCATAAACTACAATTACAATGAACGTAGCCATAAACAATCATAACGTAGTCAATAAGGTTAACCACAATTAAAGTAGTCACACACTACAATTACAATTAGCGTAGAGATAAACGATCATAACAATTGAAGTAGTCATAGCTGATCATAACAACTAACGTAGTCATAAACGATCATCACAACTATCGTAGTCATAAACGATCATTACAATTAACGTAGTGAATAAGGCTCACCACAATCAAAGGAGTCATAAACTACAATTACAATGAACGTAGTCATAAACAATCATTACAGTTAACGTAGTCAATAAGGTTAACCACAATTAAAGGAGTCACACACTACAATTACAATTAGCGTAGAGATAAACGATCATAACAATTGTAGTAGTCATAGCTGATCATAACAATTGCAGTAGTCATAGCTGATCATAACAATTAACGTAGTCATAAACGATCATCACAACTATCGTAGTTATAAACGATCATCACAACTATAGTAGTCATAAACGATCATTACAACTAACGTAGTGAATAAGGCTCACCACAATCAAACTAGTCATAAACTACAATTACAATGAACGTAGTCATAAACAATCATAACGTAGTCAATAAGATTAACCACAATTAAAGTAGTCACACACTACAAGTACAATTAGCGTAGAGATAAACGATCATAACACTTGCAGTAGTCATAGCTGATCATAACAATTAACGTAGTCATAAACGATCATCACAATCAAATTAGTCATAAACGATCATTACAATTAACCTGGTGAATAAGGCTCACCACAATCAAACTAGTCATAAACTACAATTACAATGAACGTAGTCATAAACAATCATAACGTAGTCAATAAGGTTAACCACAATTAAAGTAGTCACACACTACAATTACAATTAGCGTAGAGATAAACGATCATAACAATTGCAGTAGTCATAGCTGATCATAACAATTAACGTAGTCATAAACGATCATCACAACTAACGTAGTCATAAACGATCATCACAATCAAATTAGTCATAAACGATCATTACAATTAACCTAGTGAATAAGGCTCACCACAATCAAACTAGTCATAAACTACAATTACAATGAACGTAGTCATAAACAATCATAACGTAGTCAATAAGGTTAACCACAATTAAAGTAGTCACACACTACAATTACAATTAGCGTAGAGATAAACGATCATAACAATTGAAGTAGTCATAACTGATCATAACAATTAACCTAGTCATAAACAATCATTACAGTTAACGTAGTCAATAAGGTTAACCACAATTAAGTAGTCATACAGTACAATTACAATTAGCGTAGAGATAAACGATCATAACAATTAAAGTAGTCATAACTGATCATAACAATTAACCTAGTCATAACGATCGTCAGAATTAACGTAGTTATAACCTAACATCACAATTACTTTTTAAATATTTAATATAATGTTTTAAAAGTTGTGTCAGAGCATGTGTCAACCCGGAACGGTAATCTTGAAGTTACGAAAACATTCTCCACTTCCTATAGCTAATATTAGTTTTAACAATGGTTAATAACAAAATCGTATTTTTTATAACCACTACAACTCTTTGTTGTTTTGTAACGTTAGACATTAAATGCATAAGGGACGCCAATCTTCGTACCTTCACTGTTTTGTATAGTTGTTTTCCTTTCTTCTCTTTGAGACGATGAAATCTCGTTTTTTAGGCATTTGATAAATATGGCACAGTTAATTTATAAACTACTATTATCACATAAGTAGATCATACTGAGCAATTATTTAGTCTTAACGAAAATATATGTAGTCTGTTTAAAAGCTATTATGGACTACATTTATATTTCCTTCCATTTTAAAGTTCATCACATTACTTATAATTTACTTAACACTGAAGCAGCATTTCAATTAATTCTTATTGTAACTAAATTGCTAACTTTTAGTTCGGAATAGTGTAGAAACTTTATTACCTACTAACCTTAGTGTTTGTTTACAAAAACAGCTCATTCTCCCCATAAATCCAAATGACATCATTAACAAAAAAAAAATCAGCGACAAAGAAATATATTGGGGCCAGGTCAATACAAATCTTGTAAATGGTTTAAAATGTTAATGTTTTTAGCAGTGTTATATCAATTTGGATTTAAAATCTCTTAATGTTCAATATTAAACCTAATAATATAATTATAAACATTATTATAATTCTAATCATGTTCTAATTGTAATTTTTAAATAATATTCAAGCACTTACTATTATCAAATTTCCCGTATCTTTAAAATTGTATATTTCCAATTTCCTTTACTTTTTGGGGCTTTTATAATGGGGGATTCAGAGTTTCTAATTTCAAAACTAATACTTTCAGAACATTTGATTATTTTCTAGTTTTATAAATTTTTTTAAAGTTACTTTATTTAATGTGTTCAAATACTAAATCCCTCACGATTCGTTACTTTTTATAGTAACTTTAATAACTGATTATAGTTCGTTACGTAGTGGCAAATCATTGGTTAAAATTTCGCTTACAGGTTTTACCACTAACCGGTTTCTTCTTGTTTTGGGATTTATTAGAATAGCAAGCTATGTATACTAAGACATATCCCTGAAATAAACTTTGCATTGAGTGCATAAGGAACTGCCTAACCGTAGAAGAGGAGGGAATGAAGGATAATAGTGATAAAGTAAGGGACATAATGGTCAGCAGAATAGCAAGCTATGTATACTAAGACATATCCCTGAAATAAACGTTGCATTGAGTGCATAAGGAACTGCCTATCCGTGGAGGAGGAGGGAATGAAGGATAATAGTGATAAAATAAGGGACATAATGGTCAGCAGAATAGCAAGCTATGTATACTAAGACATATCCCTGAAATAAACTTTGCATTGAGTGCATAAGGAACTGCCTAACAGTGGAGGAGGAGGGAATGAAGGATAATAGTGATAAAGTAAGGGACATAATGGTCAGCAGAATAGCAAGCTATGTATACTAAGACATATCCCTGAAATAAACTTTGCATTGAGTGCATAAGGAACTGCATAACCGTGGAGGAGGAGGGAATGAAGGATAATAGTGATAAAGTAAGGGACATAATGGTCAGCAGAATAGCAAGCTATGTATACTAAGACATATCCCTGAAGTAAACTTTGCATTGAGTGCATAAGGAACTGCCTAACCGTAGAAGAGGAGGGAATGAAGGATAATAGTGATAAAGTAAGGGACATAATGGTCAGCAGAATAGCAAGCTATGTATGCTAGGATATATCCCTGAAGTAAACTTTGCATTGAGTGTATAAGGAACTGCCTAACCGTGGAAGAGGAGGGAATGAAGGATAATAGTGATAAAGTAAGGGACATAATGGTCAGCAGAATAGCAAGCTATGTATGCTAGGATATATCCCTGAAGTAAACTTTGCTTTGAGTGTATAAGGAACTGCCTAACCGTAGAAGAGGAGGAAATGAAGGATAATAGTGATAAAGTAAGGGACATAATGGTCAGCAGAATAGCAAGCTATGTATACTAAGACATATCCCTGAAGTAAACTTTGCATTGAGTGTATAAGGAAATGCCTAACTGTGGAAGAGGAGGGAATGAAGGATAATAGTGATAAAGTAAGGGACATAATGGTCAGCAGAATAGCAAGCTATGTATACTAAGACATATCCCTGAAATAAACTTTGCATTGAGTGCATAAGGAACTGCCTAACCGTGGAGGAGGAGGGAATGAAGGATAATAGTGATAAAATAAGGGACATAATGGTCAGCAGAATAGCAAGCTATGTATACTAAGACATATCCCTGAAGTAAACTTTGCTTTGAGAGTATAAGGAACTGCCTAACCGTGGAGGAGGAGGGAATGAAGGATAATAGTGATAAAGTAAGGGACATAATGGTCAGCTGGTATGAAGAGTAGATAATTACAGCAGAGTCGACACGGGTCAGTTACGTGAGCGAAACCAACTTCCTACCAAAGAATTACATAAGGTGTCATTCCATTACTGGATTCGATCTAATTAAAATAATCTCTTTTGGAAATTACAGGATTGAATCTTGTTGTTATTTGGATGATTACTAGAGTTATTCTTGTAATATATTCCTTTGAAAATGATTGCTTTGCAATCAAAATGTACACAAGGATTTGGATAAAAGTATTTGTGTCTAAGGGGTTTTATTTTATTTAAAATTTAAAAAAAGGTTTGTTTATATTAATATTAAATCATTTTTGTTTAGGGTTTTGAAAATAAACTGTTTAAAAACTTCTTTTATTTATAAAACTGAAAAACTTTCATATATTTAAGAAATTAAAATTGCCTTTTAGTAACAATTGTTGTCTTGTTTGAAAAAAGGCAGCTGTCGTGAAGTGAGTCATTAAATAACATGGTTATTGAAAATGTAAGTTACATTCCTAAATGACTATTGTAGAGTTTTATTAAATATCAATGTATAGCCTACTCTAAAATTATTCCAGTGTTGTTATGAATTATAGTATATACCACAATGTTGTAAAAAGTATTGTAGTATTTACCGCTAATTAGTTATTAAATAATATAATCACATGGCTAGACATATTTTAATTTACTGGTAATGTACATAACAGAAATTAACACTCCTTCAAGTAATAAAAACAACTGTGCATGAAATCATACACTATCACATAATTTAATCAAATACATGATACTTTCGAATATATAGGAAATCACATTTGAAAATTATTCACACAAAACCTCTAAATAACCTCTAAGTGAATCCGAAACAGCTGTACACTAACAGCAATGTTTTGCATTTCTTAAATCTTCCGTCCATTTTTATTCACTTTTGTGTGATGACGTCACCGCCTTTCCATTCATTCCCATGTAAACGTTTTTTTATGCTCCACGAAGAAAAAATTACTCTCGAAAAATCAGTAAATTATTAATTCTATTGAAATGCAAGATTAATTCATTCATGAACCTAATATTATTACCTATCGTCTTTAGATATAAACACTTCCTTATAAGAATCTTATCTGATATATACTGCAAAACGTCTTGTTTTGGCTGATTATTGTCAGATTGTATCGAGCACGTCAGAGGTTAGTAACGACAGTTTCTCACGTACAGTCCTCGACACCAATGTAGGTAGGCTTCGCTCTATCCAACAGACAAGCTGATTTTACCAAAATCTATCCTGTTTGCGTCATCTTACAACCAGTGGGTGTACTTGAACACCTGCAGCTACCACTTTTGGACTTGCCGTTGAGTGAACGTAAACCTTTCGATATGGGACAGATCGAAATCTGCATGTTTGCGTAACGCTGGCACTGCCTTTTATTCAGATTTCTGTTGACCGTGTGGGAACGCCGAGTGTTGCGATACATATCGACTAGTAGTGAGATTCGTGAAAGTTAATACGGCAGTTAGCTAATAATATAATTCAGATGTTTGCCGTAATGCTCGTGAATAAAAGATAAACATTTAATCAAAGGAGACAGAGATGCTGCGAGGGGGTTTGAAGGTTATCCTCCAGGAAGATTTATAACTTTCCAAAATCACCTAAAAATTACTTGAAATTAAAAGGATTTGTAACAACTTTTATATGTTACAAAATTAATAAAATATCTATTCCTGTATATTAATAAAAAAATAGAGAAATACAAATACAAGAATAATTAATTGAATCATACAACTCATAGCTTTTCGCTGGCAAACAGTACTACAGTGTGTGTGTGTGTGTGTGTGTGTGTGTGTGTGTGTGTGTGTGTGTGTGTGTGTGTGTGTGTGTGTGTGCGTGTGTGTGTGTGTGTGTTCTATATATACTGTATATATTCAATGAATACTTATTAAATACAATTACATTTACAGAATGGTATCTACATGTATTTAGAAAATTGGGTTAAAAGTTGAAAGTCGAATTCAAGTTGGACTGGTTACTTGGGTATTTTTAAAATTATATATTATTTACTTTCAAAACAACCTAAATAAACAGTTCAATTTGAATTCAATATTTAATACGATGTAAAAGTTAACGTAATTCGAATATTTGAATATCTTATTAGCTCATCTTTTTTAATAATACACTTTTGCATCTTTCTAAAACATAGCCATTAAAAATACTTTTTCATTTGTACTTATGATAGATACTTTGTAAATAAATAATTTTGCAATCATTAACTCCAATATTGGTGTAGGTTACCCCTAGTGAGGCTATAAATACCTGCGAATGAGCCATGCTATACTGTTTACAAGGGGTTGAGCTAAGACCGGCATTTCACCCTTTGCCAGTTAAGTCGATACTAATTCGGTAATAGCATGTCATGACATCGTACACTCCGCGAGAAACGAGGGTGACGCAGCTGATGTTTCACCACTCGATGCTATAAGCTGTTTCTCGCTTCAGCAATCTCAAATATATGAAAACCACGATAAGATATCAAGGAAATGCGCAGCGAAGGAAACATTTTCTCGTGGGAATATTTGTTTATATGTAAATCCAAATACTTTGCGTAACTTCATTTAAATATCACAAGTGTTATGAAATTGTTTATAGTTGTAATGACAGCATTAACAAACATTGAGTTATATCGATTTCTTTCGAATTTACTTATGATTCTTAACAAGTAATAACAACAAATTAAAGTCAATTCCTACTGAGGTCAAAAAAAAAAAATTTATTTCTGTTACCTTTTAATAATTACAAATAATATAAATATGTATATGCATATGACAGAATCTCAATATTCAGTGGCAAAATAGCAAATGTAATTAATTTTAAAAGTAATTAATTCAATTTAATAAATGAACTATCATTTGAAAATTTTGAATGAACATCAGGTTAATCCATAAATAATATATTTCAACTTAAATGGATAAATAAAAAGTATTTTATTAGTGATTGAAAATTTTAACAAAATACATACATACATATATATATATGTATATACATATTTTAATATATATAATATTTTAAATAATAAACCCAATGACCACATAAATACATAACCTCAATATCTTTTTGCTATATATCTTACGTTTTAAATTAAATTAATTTTTTGTTCAGTACTTCTGAAGATGGTTACCTTTTAACTGAAATGTACATAAAGTGAATAAATAAAGTTATTTTGTGGTCATTGGGTTTATTATTTAAAATATTATAACATAGGCCACAGTTGCTCAAGAAATCATTATATATATATATATATCCTCTACATTATTCTACATTACTAGTTAACATTTGTATAACATATATGGTTAGGATGAGTCTCGTAAAACAATCATTTTTTCTACTGAAATTAATCGGTTGCTGAATTGAATTAGCCCCCATTTTCCTAGGTCTTGCAACAATATTCGTCAGTTGGGACCTGACTAGCTTTCGTACGTAAACTTTATAGCCAAACCCATCCGAGCCTGATTCATTGTATAGTAATATAGCTGTATAGTAGTGTATTATAATATAGCGCTCTGTTTCATTAAGACGTTAAAATATACAGGTTCGTTTTTACAGCTAAATGGATATTATATTTGCATTTCTCCTAATTTCAACCACTATATAAGTTGAACTTCTACATTGGTTTGTTCGAATTTATTTTCAAGTAACATGTGTAGTAATCCACTTTTCAAGTATCTGTATAACATAAAAAAATCAGTTTGTGTCAAGAGTTTGTAGTTGTAATTGCTATTGCTTAAAAACAACTAATTTAATTTTAGCTTAAGTTAAGTGGTAACATATGATTCCATACAGAAGCTGATTTTACGTTATAGGCCACGTGATGGAACAGCTGTATTAACATATGTTATACTTTACTTATTATATATTATTAAGTTAAATATTAGGAATTAGTTAAATATTTTTATCATTTAATAAATATAATAACTTATTTAAATTTCGATAATTTTCGAATAATTCAATATAATAATAGTGCGTTATATATTTGTATTACAATTTTTGAAATGAAAACCTTTTAGGCACATCTGACACTTTTTAAAAACCATATAAATTAAGTTCATTAAATAAAATATGTATGCAGTAAATGTTTAACTTCTAATAAAGGTTTTCTATCAATCACATTTTTTTATTATTAAATACATTAAATAAATTCTACTTAAACCTATATTAAGTACAGTCTTCAAATAAAAATAACGTCTGTCGGCCAGTTCTACTGACTAGGTTTTCAGAATATATTTCAATAAAAAACACAAGTCAAATCCTACTTATATCAACAAACAAAAATTTATTTTAGTTTCTTTTTATTTTATAATTACAACTGATATAAATATGTATTTACGTATATCAGCATAACAATATTAAGTGGCAAAATAGAAAGAAAATGTCCTTTCTAGTTTCCATTTTTCTTTCTATGTATGGTGTTGGCTATTATTTTTGTTTGTTACTAGATATACGCTTTTTTTTGTCGCTTGTATTGTCTTGTAGTTTCTTTTCACTTTCCTTTCGAATTGTCCGTTTGTAAAACAAGGTCCCGTTAATCCAGTTTGTTTGTCTATTTCATTCATTTTTAATCCTAGAGCTTTATAAATGATATTGTGGTAACCATTTCAACAACTTAAGGTTGTGCAATGCGGGTTTCAACGACAACCAGAAGGAGGCAAAAGAATAATTCACATACATCTATGAGAAGTATTTTTCTAGCTATGGGAAAGTTAGTTCAGTGCCAAAGCGCTAGACTTCGAGCTTGTAGATACTCAGTTCAATTCGGACTTCGATCCAACCAATTTTTAAAATTTAATTATGGAATAAATATTTGAAATAACTATATTAACATCAATTGTCATCCACTCTAGGTTAAAAGAAATGTATTTGAACTTGATTGGATAAATTGAAATGTATTTTATTAATTTGTACAAGATATATGTATTTCAGGAGAGTGTGACGTAATAAATGGAATTAAATAAAAATACAGCCTGTGTCGAACCTTTGTAAGTGCAATTGCTTGAAAATAAAAAGAACTGAGTTGAACAATCCAGAAATATGGTTTATAACGAAGTGACAGTTTTTACGGAATTTTGGCTTGGAATGTTCAACTATTGAGATAGTTACTCAAGGTTGCAACGCTTCAGTAGTTGTTTTTACTATTTATGATTTTAAACGTTATACCTTTCAAATATATGTTTATTAAATGGCGGTCTTTTTTAATTCATTTCTTTTACTTGTCCATTAGTATCGCGCTACTCCGAGACACTACGTTGGCCAAGAGGTAGAGAAACATTTTTCATTTTTGATAGAACTTTTAAAATTTTACGATCTCTGGAAAATGCACAACGATGAACCATTGTCTATAAGCAACACAACAGGCGGCTCCAATGAGCAAGGCACGTAGCCAGAGTGTCAAATCCCGAGTACAAAATGCCCGATGACCTCTCTCACGTCCTGAGATTAACCTCTAAAAGACCTTTTGGGTAGAACACGTAAAAGATGGTAAGATTCACTGGAACGAAATTTCAAAGACTTCTAGTCTTTGGTTCAAAGCGCTGTCTCAGAACGTATTTGCCTAAATGTTTTATTCCATTCGTAGATTGAATCTGCATTGAACATTTCAGTGTAGGCCACTGGTTAATCGCACAAACACACTATTATAGACGAGTTTTACATAGAATTACATAAAACCATACACATTTTGTAATAAAATAATACATAGTGGCATTGTTTTAGTATGTAGGATAAATAACACTGTAGGGTAATAGGCCAAATTTATTGGAAAACTTAAAACTTACAATAAACGAAAAATTAATTTAAACCTCCTTAAATTCCAACATCTAATTAGATGGAATATACGTAAAATGAACTGGAGTCTTGTACCAGCAATATTGGTCATAAAAATATTATTATCGTTATACGTAAACTTAACTTTATCTAATAGCAATACAGAAATTAACAAGTAATAAAGAACACTGTTTTAAAATATTGTACTTTATCACAATTCAATCAAACGTACCAGAATATAATAGGATTGCAATTGGAAATTATTTAAACATAACCTCCAAATAATCTCAAGTGCACCTCCACAAAAGTGAATTAAAAAAACAGCTGACAGCATTAACCGCCATGTTGATAATATTCCAAACAACATTCCTTCGTCTCCAGATTGTTATACAATGTCCTGTGAGTTGCTGTGGTGAAGTCATATTCTAGCGATTCATGCGGTTTCTCTAAGATTTGCCATAAAAACTCACACTTTAAAAATAATCGATAAGGGAATCGCTTAGGATAACAATGATTAAAATAACAAATAAACGTTGCCAAAAGATCGTTTTGATTTAGTAGGTACATCACTTTTGTATACACCTGGAAATAAGATATTCGTCCATGATGGATTGATAAAACTAGATTTATAAAACAATTTTCTGTGGTAAAACGACATAAAAATTTATTGAAATGAACTAAACAGAGACATAAATAGACGACTAACGTTTCAACGTTAATAGAGATAAATTTAAACACATATATTACTCGCAATAAATCGCATGAATGCAATAGTAACTTGCCCACATCGTATAGTACTATAAATCACAGAACCAGTTCATATATGAATGTAATTTATAGAACGAATAATATAAAACTGTGTAAGTGATTAGCTAATTATATTTACATACATTATTAACGCAGATTATTTATCACGCTTAGATTATTATTTAAAGAGTATGTCAGTAAGTTTAAATTTAAAATGAAACTGTAAGGTACAAAGTATTATATTTACAAAG
>JBAIZL010000008.1:1907500-1917500 GCA_036971475.1 Prosapia bicincta | reverse complement strand
CTCTCACTGTCCAGTTAGTAACGAATTTTGAGTAATGAATGAAATAGGTTTTAAATTAAATATGAGCATTTAAATAATTTTGCATTGATAATGTAGCGCTACACATGTAGCCTAACAAAAATTATTTAATTTCTTGAACAGTGTGGGCTAAATTTAACCCAGTAAATAAAAACCCACAAACCACAATACAAAACTCTTTAATGTTACTAAAAACTACTTTATGTACATTCCGTTTACATGGGAATCATCTTCAGAAGTAGGCTACTCTTTTGAAGTACTGAATACACAATTACTTCTGAAGATGATTCCCAAGTAATCTAAATGTACATGAAATAATGTTTAGTAAAATAAAAGATTGTTATCCTGTGACTAGTGATTTTTTATTTATTGAGTAATAATTATTTATCTAAAAACATGAAATATAAATTAATTTATTACATACATTTCATCATATGTTTCGTCTATCATACTGGCTGTTAAAAGTTGTAGAACGACTTGGAGTATAAAGATTATACTCAAATCATATAACGGCTGAAATAATTTCAAAAACGTTTTAAATTTTAATAAATAAAACCTCTTAACCACAAATAAAACTTTTAATATGAAACTTTGAATACATTTTAATTTGTAAAGCAATCATGTTCAGAGAAAATTATTACCAAATATATATTTCAGATATTTGATATGTACCTAAGGATTTATTTAAAAATCTTTCATTATTAGGTTTTATTCATTTAAAGATAAAAAGTCACAGATGCTTTAAGTTTTTATACTAAAATATCTCTGTTTTATAAACTGTAGTGAAGTTTTAATAAATAAAACCAATCACCCTATAAAACCAATAATTTTAATAAAAGTCATTTACGTTTCGCTTGCAAATTACCATTTTCAGAGGTAACAAAAACAGAACGGCTTTTTTTGACTCCGAGGTTGGTATATTTACAATATAAATCCATATAGCGTTAGTATAAAGTTATTGTAGTGTTTTGTATTATTTATTACATTAAAGGTTTTTTAAAATATTAAACATTACAAAATTAATTGTCTATTGAAAATCGGATATCGTGTATAATGATCCGACATAGATAAACATGATCTTAATATGGATATATTTGGAGACTGAAATTCGTATTTATGATTTAGTTTGAAAATTCTTCTTCTCTAACGTATAATGACCTGTCTGTCACTCTGTAAGATGTATCTAAAACAGTCACCTAAGCTAAAGGCGGTCGCAAGTTTGCGGATGTACGAAAGTAAACTTCAGTAGCCAATATTCAATCATAAGAAAATTAGAAAGCTACGATACGAATACCTACAGTGTTCTTGAATGTATAAGATAAAGTGCGCTTGCCCACGCTTTCTGTGATCCAGATTGATTTTACTGGTTCTTCTCTACTGGATTTACAAAACTTAATCATTCATCATTTTTTCAAAGACGTAATGTTTTTTCCTGAACACTTCTATCTCCATCAATCTACATTAGTCATAGCACATCAACTTCTGTATTTCTGCTGTTCTCAAAGATGAGTATAGATAACCGTACCTTTTTGTAAAAATGTAATTACGGAAATAAGAAAATTGTAAACATTTATACAAAGGATGACCACAAATTACCGGACGAATTTTCTCCAGATGAATCTTTCAATCAATATTAACAAAATCTTTCTGATAAAGTATTCCCTTCTACCTAAGCGTTTAAGGAATATTCAAATTTAAATTTTTCATCAATGCTGACAATATTGAGTTATTAAATTTAAACTTTCCACAAATTTTAGCCTAACGAAATTAGGTTTCTAAAACAGTTTCAGAAACATATACCTTCCGGCTAAAAATGGTGAGCGTAGAAAATTTTCAAAGTTTAGTTGCTTGAAAAGGAACAATTGTGTAAAATTTATAAGATTATGGGAGACTGGGAAAAAATTGTGCAGTAGGAAAATTCGCGCACTTCCTATTAAAAACATTTTTCATTAAAAAAATTTTTATATATTTTTTTTTACCTGGTTTGGGCCCCTAGAGGCCTCTAGTGAGCTGCTTCCGTCTCACAAGCGCATGCGGTTAGCATCCCTAGCACGAGTGGAGGAATCGGGATAGATTGCTCATGTACCAAGCTGATGGTTATAGCAATCAAGCCAAGCTGATGGAAAGAGGTTTCTTTCCATGGATAAATAGGAGAGGGTGAAACGAAACAAAACGGTAAGTGTTGCGTTAAGTGGGGGATGAAAAATGCTGTGCCAGATCATGCAAGAACCCTGGGGACTAGGATATCCTGGATAAGGAGTATTACCTTACAAATGCCTTGCTAGTGAGCCTATCGCAGGAATAACAAGCACCTCTTCATCCGCTGCCTACTCGAAACTGAAGTGACATGCAAATCAAAATTAGTACTTCCGTTGAAGCTAAACTGCGTCCCTGGGGATGTGCCCTTCGTCACCTGGAACATAACTGTGAAGTATATTAATGTAAGTATGTGCATTTTACTTGGATATTGTGGTATAGCTAGGTGAACAGTAGTAGCAGCGGCCTTCTGTATATCATGGGTGGGGTTGTCACCAGCGAGGAAATGAGAGTGGATGTTATAACCAGCGAGAGAGAGTAATAAATACACAAAAACCTTTAACCACAAACTTTCTTTATTTTACCCTTATGTACATTTCAGTTACAAAGTAACCATCCTCAGAGGGATAACATACAAAGACTGATTAACGCTAGAAAAATACCTTATTTATAATCTACAGAACTAGTCACTCCCACTCCGACCGCCGCGGCCCCACCGTTAAACAAGTCACGCCCATCGAGTGAAAGCAAGATATCTTACGTCAACTTACTAAAATATAAATTAAAAATACAATAAATACATAATTAAAATTGTTTTTTGAAATTATAACCAACACAAAATTTAATATAAAAATCATAATCCTATTTAACAAATGAATATAAAATTGAATGAGGAATAGGACCTCTATCAGAATTTAATAAATTCTCAGGTTTATGTTCACTAATTTTTAAACTTTCGAAACTATTCAACAACTTATTACTTTCTAACATTCTTAATTAACTTGACATTATTAACATCTAGATTGTGATTGGTCTCTAAAATATGGGCAGCAATACTAGACTTATCAGGTCTTTGGTATTTAATATCCCTAATATGTTCCTTAAATCTAGTTATTACTTTTCGTCTTGTCTGCCCAATATACATTTTATCATAATCCTAGTAATAAGTTGTTAAATAGTTTCGAAAGTTTAAAAATTAGTAAACATAAACCTGAGAATTTATTAAATTCTGATAGAGGTCCTATTCCTCATTCAATTTTATATTCATTTGTTAAATAGGATTATGATTTTTATATTAAATTTTGTGTTGGTTATAACAATTTTAATTATGTATTTATTGTATTTTTAATTTATATTTTAGTTGACGTATGATATCTTGCTTTCACTCGATGGGCGTGGCTACGCCTTGTTTAACAGGTGGGGCCGCGGCGGTCGGAGTGGGAGTGACTAGTTCTGTAGATTATAAATAAGGTATTTTTCTAGCGTTAATCAGTCTTTGTATGTTATCCCTCTGAGGATGGTTACGAGGAAATATTACTGAGGAAGTTTGTGGTTAAGAGGTTTTTGTGTATTTATTATTAAATTCAACCACAGTTCATTCCTAATAAATAGTATCAGTATGGCTTCTCGGTCCCAGGAATATAATAGATTCCAAAAGTTGAATTTGAGAGTCAAGTTTTTGTAAGACATTAAATTTCTTAACAAATGTAGAAAGTTTAGTGTGTTATTCCGGAGTTAATATTAAATTGAAGAATTCTAGAACTGATAAAGTTTTATTATTTGCCACAAAAAAATGGTTAGATTTGGAGATTAAATTTTTGTATGGCAAATTAAGTAATACAGAACTGGAGTTGTATGATTTACATTTGAAATTAGAAAAAGAAAATTATAATGATTGGGATGAATTTGGCAGAAAAGTTTATATTGTAAATGAACATAAACTTGAGAACAAGGTTAGGACATTAGATAGTAAATTTAGTGATTTAACCAAAAAGGTGTCAGTTGGTTATAAAGGTTGTACTACCGATGATCAGAATTCTAAGTTAAATAAAAACGAAACTGATATCGCTTTCTCCCAGAAGGAGTTGTGCATGTTAGGTAAAGGGTTTAAGCTTTCCGTTTCTAATAATATCAAAAATAACTTAGAAGAATTAGTGCCACACGTTGAAAGTGGTATATCCTCATTAAATGAAACTAGCAAGAACTATGTTAGGAAGGCTTGTAAAATCAAGATTGAAGAAAATTTGGAGGTTCTAAGAAGAAAGAAGATGTCTACTGGATTCAACCACGAGTTAAGTTTAATAAAACAGTTAAAAGGAAAAGATTATTATTACCTCAAAGCTGACAAGAGTAACACTGTTGTTGTTTTGAAAAAAGAAGATTATATTAATAGAGTTAACAATTTGTTAGAAACGGGACCTTATGATAAATTGTCAAAAAATCCGTTAAATAAATTTGTTAAAGAAACAGTAAACGTTATTAAGGAATGTAATTTAGTCATTTCAAAGAAAGATGTCTTTAAATTTCATGTTTCTAGTCCTGTTTTACCTAGGTTGTACTGTCTCCCAAAAATACATAAAGTAGGCGATGCCGTGAGGCTAATTGTGTCGGGAATTGATTCACCAACCTATATGTTATCTAAATGGTTAGTTAAAGAATTCAGTTTTTTTAAATGTAAGTTGGCATCATTTTCGGTTAAGAATACACTTGATTTTGTAGAGAAGGTTAAGAATATTAGATTAACAGATGAAGAAATTTTAGTTTCTTTTGATGTTTGTTCTCTGTTTCCAAGTATTCCGGTAACGGAAACTTTAAATTTGTTAAAAGAGTTTTTAATTGAGAATGATGTTGATATTGAAAGAGTTGACCAGTTTGTAAAATTAACTAATTGTTGTATGAATAATAATTATTTTCAATTTAGTAATAATTTTTATAAATAAAAAGATGGTACAACAATGGGAAACAGCCTATCACCTTTTTTAGCAGAACTCTTTATGAGTCATTTTGAATTAGGATTGAAAAAGAAACTTAAATATTTTCCTCGTGTCTGGATAAGATACGTTGATGATATTTTCGCTATATTTAATATTAAAGAATTTCAAATAGATCCATTTCTAAGGATCATCAATAATCAACATCCTAATATTAGATTTACTTATGAAATTGAAAAAGATAAACGTTTACCGTTTCTTGATGTTTATTGTATTTGAAATAGAGATAAAATAGTTTTTGATATTTATAGAAAGCCAACATCCAATGATAGATTTATTCCAAACGAATCTAATCATTGTAACCAACACAAATTTGCAGCTTTCAATTCTTTAGTTAATAGGTTGATTAATATTCCTTTGAGTAAAAGACGTTTTGATATTGAATTAGAACATATTAAAAGTACAGCAGAATTTAATGGTTATTGAACGTAAAATTATTGATAATATCCTTAGGAAGCAAAAGATTAGGATTTTTCGGAAGAAATTAACAACATTACCTTTGGAAACTAAAGAAGAAAGCCGTTTTATTAGTTTACCTTTTGACAAAGTTTTAACCAAATGGCTGGAGGGAATTTTTAAGAATGTTAAATTGAGAGTTGCGTATAAAAATCATAATAACCTTAAAAATTTATTAGGTAATGCAAAAGATAAAGTAGAAACACTTGATAAATCAGGGATTTACCAAGTTAATTGTAAGGATTGTGATAAAATGTATATTGGGCAGATAAGACGAAAAGTAATAACTAGATTTAAGGAACATATCAGGGATATTAAATACCAAAGACCTGATAAGTCTAGTATTGCTGCCCATATTTTAGAGACCAATCACAATCTAGATGTTAATAATGTCAAGTTAATTAAGAATGTTAGAAGTAATAAGTTGTTAAATAGTTTCGAAAGTTTAAAAATTAGTAAACATAAACCTGAGAATTTATTAAATTCTGATAGAGGTCCTATTCCTCATTCAATTTTATATTCATTTGTTAAATAGGATTATGATTTTTATATTAAATTTTGTGTTGGTTATAATTTCAAAAAACAATTTTAATTATGTATTTATTGTATTTTTAATTTATATTTTAGTAAGTTGACGTAAGATATCTTGCTTTCACTCGATGGGCGTGACTTGTTTAACGGTGGGGCCGCGGCGGTCGGAGTGGGAGTGACTAGTTCTGTAGATTATAAATAAGGTATTTTTCTAGCGTTAATCAGTCTTTGTATGTTATCCCTCTGAGGATGGTTACTTTGTAACTGAAATGTACATAAGGGTAAAATAAAGAACGTTTTTGTTTAAGAGGTTTTTGTGTATTTATTATTAAATTCAACCACAGTATATTCATAATAAATAGTAGCGAGAGAGAGAGAGGCATGTGCTTGGGCCTGTTTTAGAGCCTTGTTGCTGTGTAGGAGATGTTGTTTGATGAAAGGCACTTTGAAGTCAATGTGAATCAGTATTAGTCATGTACATACTAGGTACCCTCGTGATTATTAGCAAAACCTTGTTTTGGAATAACTGGAGCATGCTTGTGCGTCAATAACCTGTATGTCCCCAGACGGGTGAAGTATACGTGAGTATGTATAACATTGATACGTTTATAGTAGTGGCCGCCCGTAGTGAAAGTGGGCTCGTTCTGTTAAGCATAGGATATAGTTGTGTTAATGTAGTTGTTGCTATCTTTAACGTGTTGGTAATATGAGGGTCCCAAGTCAGGGCTCTGTCGAGTATGACTCCCAGATTTTTGACCTAGATCCCCCAGTGAATGCCCCCACCAGTAGTTTTAGTGGGGTGTCGAGTTTGTGTGTCCAACGTTTGGAGAGAAGGAGAGAGCCTGGAACCTGGCCACGTTCACTTTAACTCTCCAGTAGCTCAGCCACGATTCTCATACTGTAAGGTGGACCTGTAAACTGGAGTGTATGAGATGTGCTTGCCATGACTGAGGGGATAACGCGGTGTCATCTGCAAAAATGACCACTTGTGTGTTGAGTGTTGTCGGTATGTCGTTGATGTAATGTTGAACAATACCATGTCGCGAATAAAGCGCACAGGGAAAAAAGCGCACTGCGAAGAAAGCGCACAGCTAACCCCTATTAGTTAGAAAAGGAATCCAGCCCCTTTTTTCTTAGAAATATGTATATATTATATATATATATATATATATATATATATATATATATATATAATGGTATGAAATATATTTAGTTTCTCCTTGATAGAAGGTCTAGCCAAGTTTTTGTAAATAGGAGACTGTCTTTTAACACGTTTTGATGTTGCCATTTTCTTCATACTTCTTCACAGTTTTTTCCAGTTTCTTATCTAACTCGACGTACGTTTTCTTCCTCTTTTTTCCAGCTAAATTTAGATCTAACCTCATGTACATACAACAAAATTCCTCCGCTTCACTCTTCAAACAAAGTATGACATCTCTGATTTTGGGGTTGGGTCGTCCAAGAAGATTGTTGATTTTGTTGTGCCAACCTTCTACAGCGTTGGTAGTCCTGTGGCGCCTAGCATAGTAATTACATAATTCAATAGGAATTTCGTCATTATGCAGCCATTGTTCGACGAAGTAGTCGAAGAAGAGAGTTAATTTCGGGTTGTCAGGAGCCTGTGAGTGAATTTCAACTCATCCGTCTTGGACATCTTCAGTTTTCAAGAAGGCTAACACAACACACATTTGAGTGGACATTCGGATTTCTTCATTTTCTCTATATTCACATGTCAATCCAATTTCTTGTGTTTTCTTCCACAGACATTTTTTCAAATGAAAGTAGCACCCATGGATTTCAGCCAGCTATTCTACTGCGTGGTGACTCACCTCCAAGCGGCTCCAATTAGTCACTTCCTGGCAACGCAACCCCTACCCTAATCTATCACATTGGCCTCTGTGCGCTTTTTTCACAAATATCAGTATGTGCGCTTTATTCGCTGTGCGCTTTTTTCGCGAAATCGAACAATACGGGCACAGTAATTGAAGCCTGAAAAACTCCGGCCCGTGTAGTCCGCAGGGTAGATTGAGTTTAGTCTAAACTTTAGTCTAAACATCACGCCTAAGCTAGCGGTTGGACAGGTATGGAGCTAACAAGATATATAAGCCCGTCTGGATAGTAATAGCGCCGTAGTTTCACTGAGAGCCCGCTGTGCCAGACCTGGTCAAAAGCTTATTAATTGTCCAGGAAGACTACCCCAGTTGAGCAGTAATTGTTGAACCACTTGGTTGCAAGCTTCAACACTGTCATCATCTGATGCGTGGCGGAGTGTTTTGTCATAAAGCAAAATTGCTCAGTATGTTGTGCGTGTAGATATGCTTGTTGATACGTTTGAGTAAAATGTTTTCAAATACCTTCCCCATAGTATTCAACAAGCTTTTCAGTCTGTATGAGTCCAGTTTGCTATGGTATATTCCCGGTTTGGGTAAAACCAAGATCTTGGCCTCCTTCCAATCGTCCGGGAAATGTTGAGTTCGGAGTATATCATTGTAGATGTTTGAGAGATAACAAATTATTTTTCCGTGAGTTGTTTCTGCGTTGTGTTGGTGATGGTGTCTGGTCCAGGAGCTTTTCTGGAGTTTGTTTGTGAGATTGCCCACGTTATCTCCGTCTTTATAGTGTCACGGTTTGGCTCTAATGTAGGGTAGTAGGCAAACTATGCTGTTTTCAAATCGTACTTTAACGGTAGCGACTACATCAGCTGGTTGATCTTTTGGTTGGTAAGCGCTCTCACGTATGTCAGCAAACAAGTTAACCTTGTCGACTTGGTCGCTCACCTGCCTCTTCGGGTTGATGGGTGGGAAATAGAGCAGCGGTTCTCGAGTGAAGGGTTTAACCATCGGCCAGATGGGTGTATCTGTTGTGTAAAGTCAAAAATTCTGTTTGGAAGCCATCCAGTTGTACTGAATTAGTACTAATTTGCCTCTTTAATTGGATAAAAGTTCTATGTGGAACGCATTTGTTTACACCGTGTTGCAATGCCCACCGAATCTTATTTCGCAGGTTGATTAGCTGTAATGTGTGCATCGGTATGTATTCGTAGTGCCTGGACTGACATGTAACTGGCAACGCGTTAGTAATTGCAGTATGTATTGCCGTCGTAAGGCTACCGACGGCTTTGTTTATGTCCAGTGGTGTGTCGACATTTAGGAATGCAGATAGAGTGTCTAGCTGGGTCCTGAATAATTCCCAATCAACCCGTCTATTGTTTACAACCCTCCTCAACGTTTTTCGTGGTGGGCTTCCAGGGACCGCCATTATCAAGGGGTAGTGATCTGAATTCAGACCCCTATCAACGTCAATATACGGTGACAATAGCAGAACTTTCGCAATAGCTATATCGAAAATGTCTTCCGTATGGTAAGTGTTGGTTCAGAAGCAGTATACTTGTGTTTTGTGTGAAATTGTAGAGATCCCGGCCTCCTGTGTTTGTAGATTTGCAACCCTAGCATGTGTGTTTAGAATTGAAGTTCCTGGCGAATTTTACCCCAAGTAGGCTATCACACGGTATTCCCCCCGCATGTTGGGCAATATCGTTCTTATTTAATGTCACATTTAAACCAAATTTATAATGTATATGAAAGTTATAATAGTGTAAGATTTTATTTTGTGGTATTACATATAAGCATGTTTGCAGATTTTATTGTTACACAGGCGTTTTTATGTGATATTAAGCGAACCAAATATTTTGTTTCCCCAAATATTGCTTTATATTCCCCCAATTTCCGTTAACAATAATTATTTTATATAAATAATTTGATTATTATTAATATAAAAAAGTAAATTTCCCTTCAACAAACAGCTAAGAGAAATAACGCTTTTACTGAGTAGCCTTGTTCAAAATGCTTCTCGTTCGCTCAGATGTTTATTTTGACATCATTCTGATTACGTTTGATCACTTAATTCGAGGAAAATATAACCTTAAAAAGATCTCGTAATTCGTAAAAGTGTATATATAGCGGAATGTA
>JBAIZL010000008.1:1822500-1902500 GCA_036971475.1 Prosapia bicincta | reverse complement strand
ACCAAGGGAAGCACACCATGGAGAATCAGATAAATTTCAGATAGAACAAATTAAATAGTAAGGGAGAAGTCGAGAGAAAGGAAAATAACAAGGGATAATAAGATGGTAACAACAGGAATGACTCAGGATATAAAAATATTAGGAGAAGGAAGCGAATGTAGGAGGGATAGATAACAAATAAACCGGAAATGACAATGGACCAGAAATGACTTAATAATTAAACAAACACTTGAAAAAAAATAAAGAAATAAAAAATATATAAATTTAAATAAAATAGGAAGGGATGAACAAATAAGAACAAGGACCTAACCTACAAACAACCTAGACATGCTATGACTCGGTTAGGCTAAAATTAAGAAAAAAAAAACACTGTGTCAGAAGATAGATTATATAGATAAATAAAAAGACTTATGATTGGAAAGATTCCATTCTATTAAAATTAAAATAAAGAAAGAAAAAGAAAAAGGTTATAAAATAGATTCTAAGAATCAGAAAATGATTAATGTATTAGATGTTAAGAGTATAAGAGGATTGTTGATTAAATGTTAATTGTTAATTTATTGTATTGTTAGGAGTTAAGTATATCATATGTAATTAGAGGGCAGCAGACAAGCAAGAAGGATAGAGTAAGAGTTTACTCCCAAAATGTGAAAATTGAGATAAAAAAAAAAGGAATTTTGGAATCAAAATTTTTTTTATCTAAATTTGGGGACTATGTAACATTTTGAAGTAGTATATATATAAAAGGCACTTACAAAATAAGATAAATATATATATATAAATTCAGTATGTAAAAAAATTACTAAAACATACCAGTAACGAAATGTAAACATAACCTAATTTCACTTGTGTAGAAAATGCACATGGCCACATTTTAGATCTAATCACAAGATTTATATAAAAAGAAAAAAAAACACACAAATCACTATTTATAAGAAAATGTATTAGAAGTAATTGATAGATAACAATTTGAATAGAACAATAGAACGATATAAATACACTTAAAACTTTCAAACGGCAAGCTAGTGAAATGTTCTGAAGTAAACAAGATGGGAGAACGAATTTGTGGAGTTGCGTGCGCATTGACCGGCAAAATATATTCGTTTTAAATATTTCTCGTGGAGATATAATCTAAAACAGTTTGGGAAATAAGATTTAAATGCAATTGTTTTGCAAAGAAAATTAAGTGCAGTTGTTAAGAAGAAGAAGTGTATCAGAGGCGGTGAACATGACATCCGTAAAGCTGTTACAAGGAATAAACGAGAAAATAGCGGAAATTGACGACTTGGCCATTTTATTGCTAAAAAGGGAGCGTCAGTTAGTTGGGACAGAGCATTTGAACGAGGCAGACGTGTTTCAGAATTGGCTGTAGAAATTTTATTTTTTTAACTGGTGCGGAAAGTGCAGTATGGTATTCAAATCATAATTACAGAATAACATTAAGCCAAATCATTGAACTGATCGATTAAGAAGACATTATTCAGGAAATTATTTAATTAGAAACCAAATAACTTGTAAAAAATTTTAGCTTGTAAGAATTGTAACTTAGATATTTTTTTGAAAGTGCCAACTCAAATTTTATTATTCAAAATTTAGAAAACCCACCTATTAACCCGAGATAAGGAGAGCTCAAGCTCAAATTAAAGTAATTAAATCAAATTCAATTATTATTAAAATTTATAACTAAACTTCTTGCTGCCATAAACAAATTTTAGACTTAGGCTAATAAAGCTTAATTTTTGTAATTCTTTGTGGATGAAATAAGACTTTGTAATTAGTAAGTGACTTTATAAAAGAAAATAAGGAATGTCATATTAAGATATTAAAATTTTTGTAACAAAAGCAGCATTGAATCGTTATTTCTTTTAACTTATAAATTTTTATTAAGACTTATAAAAGTGAAATTACCAATTATTACAATATATATATATATAGTTTAAGGTAAACACACACACACACGCACACACATATATATATATATATATATATATATATATTTGTGTGTGTGTGTATGTTTACCTTAAACTATGAAATGAATAATTTTGACATGATTTATTAAATAATTTACATTTATCAACACTGTTACAGTATAAACTTTCAAGGTGAAAAGTAACCCGAGATGTTTCGTCTAACATTTCCTGAAACAAATTGTCCAATTAAATGGTTTGCCGTAGTGATTGTGTCGCGTAGACAATGCCAACAGCCTTGAGAAGACTTTACGCCGTTCGTCGGCTAAATATCGACAGCTCAGTTGTGCCGAGATGAGCAGAACAATGCACTCTGTTATTAGAACACTTCTTTTGTCTCCTCTCTCCTTCCTAAATGGGTTACAATTTCGCCAAACAATGAGCAACAATTATCCATTCTTTGTCAACAAAATAAGCTCTTGACTACTCCGTAGGGTTATAATCAACAAAACTAAAGGATGTGAAGTAAAAAAAACTATATTCGCCGAACTAATGAATGTGTTTAGTTCTTAGAATAATTTAGCTATGTCGACACCTCTATTTGACGGTTTCGGATGTCTGGTATAGTTTGTAGGAGTTTGTCAATCACTGCATCTTTCGTAAGAGATTTCATATAGTTGATGAATAATTGATAAAATGTATTTTCTTCATTTAAAATAATTAGTGGGGACGGGTGAGAAATAGAAAAACTCAGAACTATGCCTTATACGGTGTGGGCAAGAAACAACAGAAGATTAAAGACAGTTGAAAAGAGGTTGATAAAATCAAGTGGATTCCAATTTAACAGTATTTCATTTAATCTCTCCTTGAACGTTAAAGGCTGATTTGTATTAGGTCGGGGTTTGTGCATCACGACTGTTATACGGGGCAGATTAAGAACTATATGACATGAAATTTCAATTTACAGTATATCATTTAAATTTATGTATGCCTTGCAACTCAAAAGAGTCGACTATGTGACTCATGAATAATCTCGACGGACTCTGCAAAAAATAATAATAATAATAGTGAGAAACTATCTAGTATCCGTCGAAAACTTGTCTCTACGAATCAAACCTCAAACTCTTGGTGCCTGGAATAAGGCTAATAGTGTTCACTATAGTTGAAGAGGTTGTTGCCAAACGTGGTACCAGTACGTAGTAGATCAAAGTTCTGTCTGGATGGGTCATTTGCATACCTTTGGGAAGAAACGAATTTTTCAACCATACACTAATAAAGTTGCTTGATGTAATCAACTTGAATTCACTGATTAAACTAATTTTAAAAATACTTAACTAAGTGAACACGTAGTTGCTTACTTGCTGACGCGTTTCAAAACATCAGTTCCGTTTACGAAGCTTCGTAAGAGGAACTAATGTTTTGAAAAGCGTCAACAAGTAAGCAACTACGTATTCCCTTAGTCAAGTATTTTTAAAATTACCATACACTAATGTTTCGCAAATACCTCTTTTGGATAGTTAGGTCCAGATAGTGCAGTCGGATCTTATCCACTCTCGACCGGATCTTCGGAAAGGAGACTTGGATACACGCAAAAACTACTGCAGCTTACAGCTCCTAACCTGATCACTATAGCCATTGTGATAACGCCAGAGTGTTTTTAAAAGAGTCGAAAAAGAAGAATAGTGGTGAACATGAAGAATGTGAAAAAAGAGCGCCTAGGCTCTTGCCTTCTATTTCTATCTTCTAAGAACACAAAGATATATAATAATGTTGGGGTTATCTACAGTCCAGCATATGAATCCAAGTACTCAAGCATAACCTCCCTACCGTGTGACTTCTAACAGACCTAACCTCCACTCTGCCTTTTCCTCGACTTCCTCCGGCTAACCCCTGTACTATCCTCACCTCGATGACCTTTCCTCGTCCGCAAAAAAGTAATGGTTTTGTCCCTTGACTACGAACCCTGGTTCGAGAACTGTATCTCAAGGAATAAACCTCTCAGGGAAACCAAGCTTCCTCGTTACCATGGTAATCATACTATTTATAATAATTCTCCAAACCATTCTACTTCTAATAACTCAAGTTATTTCTTCTCAATTTTTATGAAAGTCTTTTCTTTAATATAATGTATTACTTTAACTTTTCAACTTTCATTTTAATTTGCCTATATTTCTTCTAATTTATTTAATTTACTGTTCCTTTTCATATATAAAATTACGACGGCCGCTCTGTTTCCTGTGTGTGGTAAGATCTTATAAACAATCTCTCCACACGTTTTGAAACCGAATCAAATATAATTTTATTCCTAACCTCAATTCTAGTCTATATCATTTTAGATTACGATTGTTGCCTTTAAAGAATTACAATTTTCCCTAGCCAGGACTACTCTCATTACATTTCCTATTCTTAAGTGCACTATTTATTATTATACTTGGTTAAAATTGTTGCAATATTATGCCTTTTGGCCTAGTCCCATAGGCTTCACTTTTATTGTTTAATTCAAACCGGTCGATTAGGATTTGGCCTTTTTCGAGTTATGTTTATTTATAACACATTTTAACACTCACAGTTTGTCCAATTTAGTTTTAAGTAGATCTGTTTACACTTCTTTTCCCTATAGTTACCTTTTTTTATATCATTAATTTAAAATAATTTCAATATTAGGCATTTTTGCCTAGATACATATTCTGTACTATTACCATACTTCTTGCATCGGTTATTTTGGCCGTTGCAGGTTGTAGTCATTCCGAGAGGGAGTTGCTGATTGTCTACAGTTCAACACATGAATCGAAGCACCCACAAATTTAACTTTAGACTCATGGATCTCGAACAGGATATCTAGTGGTAATTCAGAGCCTGGGTGGAGCCTTTGTACTAATATGTAAAAGCCTGATAGACTTAGTGTAAGACCAGAAATAGTCGCTGGAACACCCCTGGGACGAGACGATACTCTAGCCAGACACTACGGCTTTGCTCGCTTTTCCAGAACTACTAGGGATCAGTAGAACATTCAGACATTTGTTCAGACGTTACCTTCAATGCCCCTTCTGATTGGCTCGGTCTAGGTAGCGCAATCGAACCGATTTTTTACCCCTATCCGATACCTTACCTTTTCGCTTCGTCTTGACATAACTCGCTTCACGGTTATTTACTATATAACCCATACAAAGTACTAGGCTTCAAACTCCATTGCTTCAACTGCATACAAACCTTGAGGAAAGTTAATATCAACTCAAGAAATATCTGAAACCGTTAAGGAATCATATAAGTTTTCAATTAGGATATCATTGGTTAAGTTATTAATGAAGAGGAGCGAATGGCGATACATCTATAATGAGGATCAGCACAGTTTAAGGTGCGTTGTACTACTCATTACTCTGTACTAACCATTCTAAATACATTAATCTATACGAATACATATTAATTCATATATTTTAAGCACATTATATGCTAACAATGACCCATATACACAAAGCGTATATATAAGGGTATAGGTTTGAATTAACATTATGTTTAAAAATACAACGAATACTTTTTTCCAAAAAGTGTGAAATGTTCAAAAAAACCTTTGTAATGAGAGGTAGTTTGTAAAGTTGATGTTTTTGGTCCGGAAATATGAGTGTAGGTAGGAAAATGGGTAAAAGCGCACTAACAATGTAGTATAGTTGTGACAGGTTGACACCATTGTTCCAATGGTCTAGGATAGCATTAAACGGACCAAAATGAATCCACTAGGATTTAAAAAAATAACTATTGATTTTCAATTTAATATTTAAACTTATTAGTTTCATTTTATTTTAGGTGTTTGGTCTATAAATACTTAAAGTCAGGCATAGATATGTTTGTGAGTTTGTAATTTCAATTTTACAGAAATTTGTACTTAAAAGAAGTTAATTGTAAAAGTGAAGTTAAATTTAGTTGTAGTGTAACAATGCAGGGAAATTTTTCTTTAAAAGTCAAAAGCATTGAATATTTGTATTATTTATCGACTCCACTTTAGTAGAAGTTTATGTTATTGTCAGAGGTTATACAACCCAATAAATAATCTGGGGTGAAAACATATGAGTTGAATCGTGTATATAAATATATGAATTAACTATACGCGTGTATTATGAAGTAATTAATAAAAGTTTGTAATATTTAGACTTTAAAAGAAAAGTTTATTAATGTTTTTTCATCCTTACCCGAGCTATAATTTGAAGAGAAGGGTATTAATGGTATGAAATTGTGATTAATCAACAACAGATTTGACAAGTTTAATTAAATAATTAGGCCTTTCAACAGTTTTAAATAATTAAACAGCTGCCCCATGCCTTTCAACATACATTTTACATTCCCCCATGTTCTCCCATATTCGCCAATGAAACTCAAAAAACCTAATTTAAATAATTAGGAGGCTGCCCCATAAGGTAGAAATCGAGACACTGGTGGCAGACGTACTCGAACGTTTATGCTATTGTGTCTCCAAAATAATCCAATGATTGTACAAATCTCGGCCGCCGGAAAGCGGTTCTTTTTGATGTTACAGTTTTGTTTGCCTTCTTAGTTTGTTTTGTCTGACTATAGTGTCCGGTAATCCTTTTTAGTCTTTGCCTACGCCGAAGGTACAATGAACTATATATCTCTAAAGATTTCTTCTGTCTTGTTTATTAAGGTTATATAAGTTATAAGACTCTAATGTACTACTAGCATGTAGTATTTACGTATTTAGTTTGTGCCTTTTATCGTTGACGTTTTGGTAGTAATAAATATTTTTGACAATATATGTAATTGATAATTTATAGAATTGACTATTTTATGTTGTATTCTATGAGTCTATTATTTTAATTTACCCCTTTTAATGCCATAAGTTATTGTGTATTTCAAAAATGTCGACGATAAAAGGAATAAATACTATTGCTGCTCATTAGAGTCCTGGATTTATATAATAATAAATACATGACGTCAGAATCTTCTCATTATAATAAAGGTTAAAATTGACAATGTTGTAAAGTAACAATGTCAGACAGTTACAATACTTGAAGTTTGTGCAAAAAAAGTTTTTAAAAGTTGTCTAGTTTGTACCTCGGAGACGTTATCACATTTACTTTAAAAATTCACAGAAAAATATTTTGATTGTTAAGCAGGGATGAAAAATGAAATAAATGGGGCTACCATAATATATTTATAAGCAGAAATAATGGCAAACGTTTGTTTTTAAAGGGAGAGAAATGTTTTATGCAGGCTCATTAAAAATGTAGCAGAACAGATTCTCAAGAAGAATCTGCATCTGAAAAAATCAGAAAATATAATTTAATGATTTGAACGAAGAGCCCAAGGGAACGTGATTAACACAAATAATGACATAAACAAAACTATTGGGGAACATTTTAACTATTCACAATGTAGACATTACTAAACAAATAATGCGACGAAGAAGAGACCACAGAATTTAAGAAAGAAAGAACAAAAATACATCTAAATATATTTAAAAAAATATAACGATGAGAATAAGCATAATGTATTGGTAATTTTATTTATTGTAGACTAAAACGGATTGTCTGAGCGAATAAGTAGCTTAAAATCTACGTTTTTCCTCAATTTAATTGTGTCACGAAGTAGTCTATGCAAATGTTGTATTTGTTTAAACAGAATAACCAATTAATAATAACTGGAAAAGAGTTCACTAGTTAACGAAGCAACAACTATGTTTGAAATGTAAGCATAGATATTACAGATGCTCGGCCATGAGGTGCCAGTTGCGAATTATCATTAGACAGTTTGTTTGAAAATGTCAGGCGCGAGAAAGACGGTGAAAGTCGAGGGTTTCTAAATAGAAATATCAACATCTTGATTGAGACACAGTTGTATCTGATTCTGTTGTCAAATTTAACCTACCTTGACGATGATGGATACGCCACACAAGACGCCAACGGAGAACGCAGTCAGTTTGCTTTCAGTATCCTTTTGGTTTTGTAATGCTATGCTTGCTTGCTCGTGAAGCATTATATTCATATATAGCTTTATATATCTAGCTTATAGAACAACAAGCTCATGAAGGCAATGAATTATATAGTTTTATATTTATGCTTATAGAGTTTGTACCTAAAAGAATGCATTTGAATGAAACTTACTAGTACTCCTATTGCTGGTACTTGCTGGTATTGCTATTGTGAACTCAGAAAATTAGTACTAATTTTACTAATTAGTACTATTCGCTACTAAATATATTTACCTTATAGCAATAGTAACAGTAACTGATAACTTCATGTTTCGAATAAACCGCTAACATCTTCAAGAAATCTTCTTCACGTCCCTTGTCGATTGCGAACTTTGGCCATTAATAAAGCTGTTACGATCTAAATATATAATCATATGACAATCTGACGCACGTTATATCCAAGAGTGTTTTCTGAACCATATTCTAAGTTAAGTTTTTCCTTAATGATCATCTGAGCTATCCTGTATCATCGAGCTGTTCACACGTAAGCTGGCGCGTGACCTCAAAGGGTGAACAAGGGGAGAGCCAGGCTAGAGGAAAGAAAAAACCGTTCCACAACATTATAATACAAGAAGTAATATTTATATAACAATGTAGATTTGACAAAGCCGAAAGACTGATATAAATATTATATTATTTGTTTTGTCAAATTAACCAGACCATTTACATAAGTTTTGAACAAATTTACTTATATCAGTCTTCTAAACGACCGGAACGCCTACAATTTCGTAGCGATGGCCATTGATGCAACACGCTCTACAAAAACCAATGTTTTTTAGTAGATCTAGCTTTTTGTTTTCTATCGATCGATCGCGTTCTAGCTTACCAGTAAACAGTTATTTTTATCATACAGTGACTCATAGGATTAACTAGGTACTCCTGCATTCTTTCCTTAATCATCATTCCTAGCTCTTGCTCCTTCTTCGATCCAAGCGTTACTTATTCGATAGTAAAGTGTTTGATCAAGATTTCACCAAACATTTCAACGTTCAAGCACTCAACGTTTTCGTCCGCGTTCTCTTTTCAGTAATTCTCCATGCTTTTATTTCTCGTACCAGAAAGAAATGAATTGGAAACGCATACAATTTGAGAAATGTGATTTTGAGAGATAGGGTTATGCGTTTTGAGTTAAATATGAATTTCAACTTACTGGGTGATGCTCTAACATTTTCTATTCGCTTAGAAAATAGCCAATGCAAACAGAAATCTTTAGGTTTATAAAAAGTACTACCCTATACCTGAATAAGTTACTGGTTACACCTGAATCACCTTTAAAGGTTACATCTAAAATCCAACCTGATAACCCGATAGGTATCAAATTTTTAAATATTTTAAAAACCCACCTTTTACCAGACATAGTGTTTACATTATGCAGGTCTTAACAGCATTCCAATTCTCTGAAACCGTTACTTAT
Source organism: Prosapia bicincta (assembly GCA_036971475.1). Classification (NCBI taxonomy): domain Eukaryota; kingdom Metazoa; phylum Arthropoda; class Insecta; order Hemiptera; family Cercopidae; genus Prosapia; species Prosapia bicincta. Next base: position 1,893,199 of record JBAIZL010000008.1, on the reverse strand, counting down.
GTATTAATATTTAAACAATTGTCTATATTTATTTTTAACTTCTACATTATTAACACTTTTAGTGATTACTAAAAATGTAAGTAGCAAGAATAGGTTATATAAAATTATATTTCTTGTCATATCTGTACGCTTTATTAACTCTTTTAGTGGTTATTAAATATTTAAGTAGCGAGAATAGATAATATTGAAATCTCCCTAGCTTGGCAACACTGTACGCATATTTTTACGCCTAAATTGACTCTTTAGTGATTAATAAAAATGTTAATAACAAGAATAAATAATAATAATATGTTTGTGACTTGGCAATACTATAAACATATTTGTACGCAATTATTAACCGTTTTAATGATTACTAAAAGCGTTAATGGCAAGAATAGATAGTGTTAAAATGTCTCTAGCTTGGCAACACTGTAAATTTATTTATACGCCATTATTAACTTATTTAGTGATGTTAAAAATACTAGTGGCAAGAATAGATAGCATTATAAAGTTTATAACTTAGCAACACTGTAAACATTTTTGTATGTCATTACTAACTATTTTAGTTATTGCTGAAAATGTCAGTGACAAGAATTCATAGCATATCTCTGTAGCTTGGCAACACTGTAAACATATTTGTATATCATTACTAACTATTTTAGTTATTGCTGAAAATGTCAGTGACAAGAATACATAGCATATCTCTGTAGCTTAGCAACACTGTAAACATATTTGTATGTCATTACTAACTATTTTAGTTATTGCTGAAAATGTCAGTGACAAGAATACATAGCATATCTCTGTAGCTTAGCAACACTGTAAACATATTTGTATGTCATTACTAACTATTTTAGTTATTGCTGAAAATGTCAGTGACAAGAATACATAGCATATCTCTGTAGCTTGGCAACACTGTAAACGTATTTGTTTGCCATTATTAACTCTTTCAATGATTGCTGATAATATAAATAGCACCAATTGACAAAATTAAATATCTCTGACTTGGCAACACTGTAAAGCGTGGTAGACTATTGTTAAGAAGTCTAGTAACATGTGATCGGCTTGCTGTGATGTTTTTCTCTGCAGTATAGTAATACGGAACGAATTATTATGAACGCGAGAGTTGTTAGGCTCGTGTAGATAGAAACGTATGAGTTTAATGGTAATTGTTTCCTGACGAAAGAAGGAAATTGTTTTAGATTTTTTTGTCCTTGGCACAAAACATTATATTACCCATACCGAATGTCCGTAATTCACTCCTGAACGATTCCTAAGTCGTTTAGGACGATAAAAATCTATAAACCTGAAGATTACGTACCTTACCATAATCATTGACCACAACAGATGTTTAAACACCACAGAATTTCCGTCTTTGAAACATTGATAAAAGCTTACTATAGAAAATCACTAGAAATAAAAATATTATAACCCCGTTTACTTTGTTTTTCTTAAAGAGTATCAACTGATGAGTGGTCGTTGTAAAAAAATCTTTGACTGAAATCTTTGATTGAAAAATTATTTTCAATATTTTTCACTTTAACTTAGAACTTTATTATAAATATTGTACTATGAAACCCCTAGTTAAAAAGATTTTTGCTAATAGCTTCACAAAAACTGTAAAATATCACTCTTACTTTTCTCTTACAGTGTTTTTATCAGTTTTAAGACATTACCCAGTAGCCCTATTGTTGTCAACAAAGGACAGTAAAGGATTGTAAGTTAGTATTAACAATATATCAATGATTAAGATACATCACGTGTGCAAGGGTCACGTTTTTGAAATAAACCTACTCCCTATCTGGGCCGTAAAGAGGTATTATTCCTCCAGTTTTAGGAGTAACCCTGAAATTCACTCCGCGAAAACACGCGTTCTACATTTTGGCGTCACCTCCAGTCTTTAGCCGCACATTTTCTACTAATCACTCACAGTTTTAAAAACAAAATTCGAGCCTGACATCTCGTTGTTCAGTTCCCTACTGCTTTACATTGGCGTTTCTTACGTTAGCGGCTTTTTGATATCACTTACTCTGAACCTATTATAACCAATCAGAATTTGCTTCAAATCTTATGCCCGCCTGTGCTCTGTTTCCGCTTTCAAGGTCTAACAGGGTGGGTTCCTGGTCTGGGGATCCGGCTAATGATTCGGTAAGGGCACCCGAAAGTTGAGAAAGGTATGATTGCACTATCTGGACCGAACTAATGAGACGGATTTGAGGTACTGAAACCTGAGTGTTTGGAAAGTTCTACTGGTCGCGAGTAGTTCTGGAAGAGCGGTCGAACTGCTGTCCCCGGTGACCAGTCAAGGTAAAGTTATAGTAAGGTCGAAAGACTTTTACATACTTGTACCTCGGGTCGTGTCACCAAGCCTACGCCTGGGACCTGACGCTAGTCACCCGGACGGGAGTAACAAGTTTGAGGTTGGATTCGGGGTTGCAGTGCTATCATTAACTGGATTGTAAATCTCCCAAAACCTTATGGCTAAAACTGTGTTTTTTGACAAAGGAGATGAGAGCCGAGAGGGTACGTACTCCTTTGCTACACTTTTTAACTTCGTTTTTATTCTTCATCTCTTCACAAATCATGACCACACTGTGCTCCGTTTCCCCTCTCTCTTCTTCCTTATGAACAAATTCTTTATGAACGTGAAAATTATGAACGTTTTTGGCATAATTAAACACAGCTTTCTGGGCAATTAACATTGCGTCTCTCTCAAAATAACTTTTCTTTTACGTTTTAAGTAAAGAAAAAAAGGTTTCCAGTTATTTTTTAACATTACTCAAAACTAAAATATTTACAATTTCTGTAATTATATTTTCCCAAGTGCTTGGGACCGTTATAGTACGTGGCAACCCATTACAAGATTATTATTACCATTATCAAAATTTAAAAAGTCAACTCAAATAAAACTTCAAAGAAATTAAAACATTTAATAAAATTGTTGTATTTACATTAACAGAACTGAAACTTTTAAATAGAATTTGTAGCATTGATTGTGTTTTCGTTTAAAAATTCTTTCTTATTCTTAATTATACTATATCCTAAAACTACGAGTAAGCCTATTAGGAAATACCCAATAATAAATTTACTGATTTAAATACTTGTTCATTAAGGAATAAAACAAACCCGTGCATACGTCCCACGTAAAATAAACACTTTATATCTATCAAAAGTTGCATGAATTATTTCAAACCACATTCATTTCACAAGCCGCCTATAAGTGACTAGGCATCTTAATTTATATTTCAATATGGTTTCGGCTTGATAATTTGCATATTAAAGAAGCGTTTGTTTTTTGCGCCTGGTCCCCATTGCGGGCTCACTTTTTTATCCTTCCGTCCATTCTCTCGTGTTGTACGACCTTGGTTAACAAGTTCTCGCCGTTAATTTAAATACTGTTCTACATTTTATATGCGCATTGGTTTTATACTCAGCATAATACATAACCTGAAGGTGTGTACACTTATTCTCAGTAATCAGTAATGTCTGTTACACGAATAAAGGGTGGTAGAACGAACTCTATGCATTTACTTTATGTCTACACTGTGTAGCAGCGTATCTGTGGCGACCGACCGTCAGATACAATCTTAAACTAAGCACATCCATTCCTATCAGGAAACAGAGATTCACCTGCCAAGGTTTCTCCGCCGCACTGTAATCATTTACATAATCCGTATTTATCTTATGAAGTCACATACATATTCACGTTCAAACTGTGTTGCGAAGAGCATTACTATAGCATGATCTATCCTATAATAATAGTCCTCATGTAGCTACATGTAATTCTTGTATAATTTCCGTGTTTGAAAATATTGTGAAAGATAAACAACATTAAAGCCAGTATACGTAAGCAGTATAAACGTTTTGCTTAATTTAAAGCCATATGTGATATAGTGTTACAGAAACCACCCTTAGGACTGGAGTATCTCGCCGTACTGTTGTCGAGAGACGATATATTTTATTAAAATAACCGCATGGCTTGTAATTTCTTGCCAATGTCAAATATCTACGTAATTACATTGGCTTGCCTTTCACATATATTCTCAGAAATAAACAAAGTAAATCTTTCACTTCAAAATAATTCTTCAACTGATTTCAATGCTCATTAGAGAATATAGGGGTTTTCAGAATAAACTTGATATTTAGGTCAGTTGTATAAAACGGGCTAACTGTTCACTATTTCCAACCCTGGAGTCTTTTTCAGATTAGAATTATTTCGTCATTGAAAAGGAAATATGGAATGACATCTTCGTATCTCGAAACTCGAGTTCTCGAGTTGGAACATATTTTGCACCACGTAAATATATATTCTTAGATTTGTAAAACTTTCCACGTAGTATTGAAAACGCGATTTTAATGGATCGAAGTTAACAGTTAATTGAACTCAAGAATGGCAACTGACTGAAAAACAAATTTTAAGCAGAAAGTATGGTAATTTTTGACTCTTATCACCTGTGAAAAGAGAATATAGGGAGTTATATATATGTATTTTCAAGATTCTAATACGGTTTGATTTTGCAAACCTGTATAAAAAAGGTTTTTTCTACCAATTCAAATAAAAGTCAAGAACTGAATTCTATATGAATGTAGCTATCTACTTACGTCTACCAGCATAAGAGTATAACATTCTATACAGCTACCATACAAGATTCGGAAAGTTTGTCCATCACATTACTGAGTGTAAGAACGCTTTCTTACGTAAATATTTGTTTAAAATACGTACTACTATATTAGTATTAAAATACTCTAAAAATGGTATATTTATTTCGAAAAAGGTAGGAGTAAAGTACTCCGTAGAACCTTTATGACTTAAAACTTATCATCAATTCAAAAAGAATTGAGAAAAGATGACCAAAGCTTACTATATTCTCTGAGCCCTGGATCCGGGACTACCTACGGACACAACCAACACCCCTACTCGGGACCGTCCTGCACCTGTTTCGCCAATGAGCCACCTTCGATATATAAGCCATTGGCTATGTTATTATAATGGTATATTTTTTCAGTATAAAACGTAACATGAATATTTTCATCAGTTATTTGGAACTTACTAAAATAATTTTATGGAAAATGATACAAAAATCTAATATGGCGTCAACACATTTACTCATATATAATTTTGGCTGCTTATAATACTCAAAATTTATTTATGAAGGTTGCAAAAATATCTGTCCTCTTGTTTAAGGTTATTAACCTCCACCTTAGCATTGAAGTTATAACCCAGTTGAAATAGTATACGAACAGTTTAAGGAAAATGTAGCATAACTGAATACAATATTGAGTTTGAAGAACACACTTCTGTTACTGGAGGCGGTGAACTGGTGCTATTCTCCTCCGATACATGGTAAAAATGCGTCGATCAAGAATGCTATGAAGGAAATGACCAATAATTGGCAAAGTGAGGTTTTTGATGTTAGTAGAGTCCTGATAATAAGTCTGGCACCAGGATAGTCGGACGAAGGTGACAACAGCTGGAACAGTGTGGAGGAAAGCAACTATACTATGTTTTTAAATTAACTTGTAAGGTCTGCATTATTCGATTCCATTATCTAAATTATTGATTTTTTAAGGTTGTGCTTTGAATTCTTACTACATTTATATCCAATAGTAATAAAAAATAAGTTTTTACAATTTAAAATGAGCCGAGATACAATTATTTAAACTGAAATTTCAATTATTCAGCAATTATTCAATTATTAAAATTTATTCAAGCTGAGATAGTTTCAAGTTTTTTATAGTGTTTATAGGAGGTGGCCGTAGTTAGTTCAAGCTCCAGGGCTCAACCTAGAGCTTGTACAGAGTATAGTGCCGCCTTATTATTAAGAATGCTATATAAAACCCCCAAAGTAATAACCTTGGTTGTAAAGTGCAAGAATCAGTAGTATACTTAATCTATTGGTGGATGGCGTTCGGACGCGAACTATCTGCTGCCTCGAGCCTTTTATCTCTCAGTCTGGGCGCGGGATCAGGTAATTATCGCCTGAGTAATATGTACCAAACCTCCACTAAAACCAATTATTTTCTTTCTCTCAATATTCCTAATATGAGTATATACTGGAAATAAGAATGTTAGTACGATAATAATGTTTCCAAACTCGAATTAAAAATATTTAAAATTGTATCATGAAAATATTTTCCTTCAATGTTTTTCTGATAAAATTTTCAATATTAATAATACGTGTTTGGTATCAGTATTATGATCCTTATTCAAGTATCTTAATATTTGAAACAAAATAATTTTGTTTTAGTAGAGAAGCATTAGAAAATTGCTAAGGCGGTAACCCGGACAGAGTGAGTGAAAGTAGATCCACACAACCACCAAAATTGTGCCACAACCACAGTAAAATAATAGTAGGCCTACAAGCCAAAGGAAAATTAAAAGTTGAATGAAATCGTTCGAACACTTTAAAACTTATCATGGGTAAAATTAAATAGTTTTATTTTTGTCGTGACATCAGCGTCATCTAATTAGCTGCAAGTAATTGTTAAGCTACACCCAATGTTTTTTCTTTGTCCAAAAACGGCGAACCGATCTATTTGCAGATCAATGAAGTCATGAAAACCTTGTCTTAGTGTCGCGGAACCGGTTTTTTAAGAGCTCTTTGATTGCGCCCCCTCGCGTGAATGAATGTCCCCGCATCCAGTATCTAGTAACGTGGCAACATCGGTGGAAATTTGACCCTTGAAATAAAACTGGAACTTGAGGCAGACGGGTGATTTTCAAGATGTGTTAAACGTTGCAATTTCAAATAAATTACTTTTTAAAATTAATTTGTTTAAATAAACAACCTATAGTAATTATTTTCTTTGGTGTTTCTTTTTGTACAGTTGAAGAAGAACCTTTTAAGAAGATTATGATTTTTGTAGACATAAAATTTAAAGTTATTTTGGCAATATCCATTCTCTGTCTCCTTCTCACTCGCGCACGCGCGCGCACACACACACACACACACACACACACACACACACTGTAACGGTCCAAATAACCGTTCAAATTGAAAAATTAATGATTTAATTTTTAATAACAAATTTAATAATTAAATAATAAGGTTTTAATTTATTGTAAAATGAAACGTTGTGAAGAGTGAAGAAGCCAGTAAAATCTTGATTAATTATTAAGACAAATTAAAATAAAATAAAACTGTAATAACTAACTAAATTTGACAAAAGGGAGTACAGTGAAAATTTTCTAAGTGTCGAAAAATGCTAACTTAAGAACTAGGCCACGTAGAACTATCACTGAGATTTTAAAATGACCAGAAAAATCCAAAAAGAACAATAGTGAAAACCAAATCTAAAAAACTTAAATAACAAAAAAGTTATTTAACCATTTTAAAGAAATAGACATTTTTCAGTATTCCAAAACCGAAAACAAAATTATGCAGGTTGAATTGAATACGTTGTCCAACCCGCCCGTACAAGAAAAAGCACGGAGATTGCGACGAGCTAAGAGCGGGTGGGGAAGGGTTACATAGCCGCAATAAATACAGAAACTTAAGGACCTGTAAGGGGGTCTGTGAAAAATAATAATACGAGGTGCTAACGGTCACTATGCCGGTCCGCGCATAGGATAACCACCATAGGCCAGATGGAACCAAAACCGCCACGTTTCTGACGTCTAATTCGATCCACGGACGAGGGCTTTAGACTCAGCCTCCGGGACGTGAAGATCAGGAGAATGGAGAAGGACTTCCATCGACTTACCAGGGATGCTACTTCCAGCATCCAGGGACCCAAAATCAAGACGAAAGGACTTTAGGACCGGCAGGGAAATTCTTGGCAAGTCATTTTCTCTATTATATTAATTAACGTCAAATTTAGTAAGTTAAAAATATTAAATTCAAAATTAGCAATACAAATTAAACAATGACTTCACTCTATGTTGAATTTTTAAATAAATATTAAATTCAGTAAAATTAATTTGTATAATAAAAATGCTTAAGTAATGAATAATAAATATTAAATTCACAAAGTGGTTTTGGCCATAAGCCAATCATTTTTAGGAAAACCAGATTTATAGAATTATAAAATTTTAATATCATTTGTTATAAAATGTAAAATTTATCAATTCAATCTTAAAATCAAAGGATAAAAATTTTATTGTGTTAAATTAGGAAAGACTTTTTGTTTTAATATGTAATTAATGGAATATATATAAAATGTAGAAATCAAATATATGAAATATAAGAAAAATTTAAACAATTATTTGTGATTACAAGGAAGACTAAGAAATAGTAAAGAGAGAGTCAAATGTATTTCAGATGAATATATATATATATATATATATATATATATATATATATATATATTTAAAACAAGTAATTAAATGTGTTATAAAAACTTTTGGTATTTAAATTTATCCTGTGTTGAACAACAAATAAAACTTTTAGTTTTTTCCAACTAATAAATAATAATTATTAAATCTAATAAATATATATAAAATTCAGAGCCTAATGTTTCTTCAAACGAGTTCTCTCCTGAGAACAAATTTATAGTAAAATAAATGAGCCATTCTAAAAACTAGTTGGTTTTTTGTATTGAAGCCCAGAGACGAAGTCTACTGGCAGATCATGTTTAAAGAACAAAGGAGCATTTAAAAAAGGTATCTTACACATGATCATATTTTGCACGTCCCCTTGCTGTGCGTGCAGAACTTCTAAGATGCTAAGATTCTTTGGAAATTTTGTGTGTTCATATTAATATTGTTTCTTTCCAGCTGACTACTTTACTGACAAGTATGACTGTTTAAACACCCGACAAAATATGTTATCCATTGGGGGGGGGGGGGTTCATACAAGTTTTAAGGTAGCAATCAGCGGGTAGTGGCTTGCGTTTAGGCAAATAACAGGTGAACACAAGACAAATTTTAAGAACACTCGAGGCTACATGAGCCCGAGAGGCGGGACGGAGATAAGCAAGCGCGAATAAAAAGTAACAACTTCGTAACACCATTAACGTTACAAAAAGTAGAAAATAAAAAAAATAAGAAATTAGAAGAGATGGGAGGGGACGTTGCAACACACACACACACACACACACACACACACATATATATATATATATATATATATATATATTAAATATATTAAATATGGTGATATGTTTTCTTGTAATATAGTTAATAAATTTAAAATATTTCAAAAACAAGAATACTTTTAATGAATATATTTATTCGAAGATTTTCGCCGATAAAATAGTACCAGCATCTTCAGGAAAATAATTATCTAATAAAATATTTTTACAAAATTAAATAATCTGATGATGATTTAATTTTGTAAAAATATTTTATTAGATAATTATTTTCCTGAAGATGCTGGTACTATCTTATCGGCGAAAAGCTTTGAATAAATATATTCATTAAAAGTATTCTTGTTTTTGAAATATTTTAAATTTATAATATATATATATATATATATATATATATATATATATATATATATATATATATATAAAATTGTTGAAATTCAAAAATAGTTTTAATTTATATATTATTCAAAGCTTTTCATCAATAAAATAAGTATAAGCCTATTGAGGAAAAACAATGATATAACCAAATATTTTTTTCAAAAATTAAATCATATATACAAAATTCGACCTTGTGTTTATTTGTATTTATACTTCTATGTAATGTTTGCAATGACATAAATGACCTTGTAAATAGTTTGGTGTTTTGATTTCATTTTAATTTGTTCTTTAATTAATTTGTCTTCAACTTTATGTTTATAAATTTCTAATGTTTCATACATATCCATTTCCTGCACTCTATATAATAAATTATCAACGCTAACATTTTTTGGTTATATGATTTCAATAATTTGGTATAAATGGATTTGTCTGCGTTGGTTTTCTATTTACGTTATACTAAAAATTTGCATTGTTTCTAGTAATTCTAATATCTAATAATATCTAAATACCAATGAACAAATATAATATTTCATATAGCATTATACGATGGATATTTAAAAAAAATTAATAAAACTGCCTAAAAATTAAATAATAACATAATAATAAAACAGAAAATCAACAATAAATTTATAAATAATACTAAAGAATAAATTTTAACGTTTACATTCACAGGTAACAAAATAAACAAAACTACAAGATTACTTAGCGAAACAAATTTGCAAATTTCTTACGAAACTGATTATAAAATTAAAAATATATTTAACAATAACAATAATTAAAATAATATACACGGAAGAAATGATGTATGTAATAAAGAAATGTCAAGATTAGGCCAATCAAAGGAGAAAAAAGAATGGTATAAATAACATTTACAGGCTTATATAAAAAACTGAACATATGCAAATAAAATTTGGCTACTCATTGTATCAATAATGGACATAGATTTCCTGAAATAGGAAATATGAAATTAATAGAAGAAATAAACAAATGGTTTTAAAATGGACATATATGAAACATTAGAAATTTATAAACGTAAGTTAAAGCGAAATTAATTAATGAACAAATTCAAGTGAAATTAAAACACCAAACTATTTACAGGGTCATTGATGTCATGGCAAACATTACATAGAGGTATAAATACCAATACACATATGGTCGAATTGTGTACATATGATTTGTTTTTGTAAAATTATTATGTTCTATCACTGTTTTTCTTGCAGATGCTAATTCTTATTTTAATGACGAAATACATAATACATAAAATAAAACTATACTTGTAATTGAAAAATTATTTTTATTTATTAACTATATTACAAGAAAACATTGATACGTTTTCTTGCTATATAGTTAATTAATACAAATAATTTTATTAAACACACACACACACACACACATATACATATATATACCCATGAATATTCCTGATGATGTTGGTACTGGTTGCCAACGAAAAGCTTTGAATTGTACATTCAATAAATTATTCTTGTATTTGTAAATTGTCTTATTTCTTTATTAATAAACAAGAATACATATTATAGTATATATATATATATATATATATATATATATATATATATATATATATATATATATATATGCTAATACGTATTCCTTCACGGACGGAAAAATATGATGAATAGTTACTACCTGGAGTACATCAGTTCATTCTGCAGTCCATAAATTCGCAGTTCCGACGTTTCGCTAGAATCTCATCCAACAGTAGAAGAGCGAGTCTACTCTTCTTGGTAACATTGTTTACTTGTATTCTCTTATCACTTACACTTTCTTTAATGTACTTAAACAAGAATCTTACTTGGTATATTTTCGAGACGACTTTCGAGACTTTAATTTTCCTGATTTTTTAACATCATCTGAGACTTACTGTCTACTTGCATATATACCAAATAATATTCTTGTTTAAGTACATTAAAGCGTAAGTTATATATATATATATATATATATATATATATATATTACTTAGAAAATTCAATTATAATTCTTGTATTTGCATTTTGACTTATGTTCTTTATTAATACACAAGAATACATATTGCGATATTTATATATATATATATATATATATATATATATATATATATATATATATATATCCTCCTACATACGATTTCACAGTACAATATATTTCTTAGAGAAATGTTTAGGAATTTCAGGATTATTAATATTTGTTTTTCAAAAATTGTAAAATTTCAGAAGGCAAAATTATTTGTTATTACACTTTTTGCATTTGGGCATGGCTTTTTTAATCTTATGTTCAAACAATCGGATACCGGTATTGAAGGCTAAGTACAAATTTATCAATAATGTTTTAAATTCATTTCCGATATTTTCCCCAGCGTTGAAGTAGTTGTATTGTTTCTTATTAATTAGCATCTGTGATATTGAGAAAACAATCTAAACAGTACAGTATAATCAGAACCATTTCTTAGGGTTTCTTAGGCAAGAAATTTAATTTAACAAAATACGTATCAAATTCCAAAAGGATCGACTCATAACAGCTTTAATATCATTCAATTAGGCAACAATCAATTACTCCGAATTAATAACACTATTACAAATCTAAAATGGTGGAAAACGTAAGCGAGACTAAAGTAGCGCAGACATTGTTTCACTGACTGTAAAAAATTGTCTGTCATTTCCGAGTGACAATGAATTGTAAAACAGTCACGGGCCGATTCTGCACCGCTTGATTAGGTCGGCTTGATTATGCCCGTGAAGAGCAGGGTTCAGTCTCAATGTAACAATGAATCGTCTATCTTGGGTTATTTATGCTCTTCTAGTGCCGTACTTAGTATTCAAATAATTTTTAAAAATTATGGATTGTAATTACCCGGTTGTAGCTATTCGCTTCGACAGTAATGACCCAAATGAAAAATGCAACCGTTAAACTAGGTTCTAGGGCAGGGATATCCAACTGGCGGCCTGCCATGCAATTTTACGCGGCCCGCGAAATCTTCTTAGACAAAATATATCAGAATATTACTTTAAAGGCTTTTATTTCGACATGCATCTAATAGTTTAATGAAAACAAATTATACCAAACATGACACTGTCAGAATTTTAACTTCTCAGAAAAACAGGACAAAGCCTAGTTAAGCAGTCGTCAGTCGTAGTGTTGCCCTTTTACACAGACAACTCAAGCAGTTTTTTGCAAGAAACAGAAACTGAGTATGTGCACTTGCTATTATACAACCATGTAAGGTGCATGGAACGATAATTTGCAATAAGAAAGGATATCTTTGAATTCCTTAATAAACGTGTGCCATCTGACACAACTGAACTTGGCAAGAAGTTTAAAGATCCAGAATGTTTGATTCTAAAAGATCTGACTAATCACCTTAACATTTTGATCTTGAGTCTCCAAGGAAGAAATCAAACAATATCAGATTTGCCTGAAACCATCAATGGATTTTGCAGTAAACTAAAATTGTTCAAACAAACTTTGGAAAATAAAAACTTCATACACTTTCCTAGCTGTCCTCAGATAGGTGACTAATACCAAGATAATGATTTTACAAGCAACATCTGTCAAATCCAAGAAATAATTGACGAGTTCAATACTAGATTTGAGGAAATTGGAAATTTCAAAGTAGTCTTCTGCTTTGCAATCTTGGAGTTACAATCAAAGACCAACCGCCTGACGTACAACTCGTATGTGATATGCAAGCTGACATGTTTCTAATGACTAGGCACGAAAACGCTCATGATATTTTAAAATTGTTTCCTAAAGAGAGATTCCCAAACTTGCGAGATTTCGGACTAAAAATGTCATCACTTTTTGGTAGTACATACTATGTGAAAGTGTGTTCTCGTCTATGGCGTTTATAAAAACCAAAATAGAAACAAGCTTTCTGATGTATCTCTACTTCATCACATGAGGTTGGCTACAGCTGAACTAGGAGCGGATATTCGTTCTTTGGTGGATGCAGCTGATCGACCACAATGTTCACACTAAAATAATAATGCATTTCTTTCGTGCATATTATTTTGATTTTTGTTATTGTTTATTGAATTTTTAATTTTATTATCAGTTTTATATGTAATTTGTAAATTTGTTTCTTTAAATAATCTTGTAATTTTAATTATTTCGTTACCAGTGAATGTAAAAGTTATCCAAATATTTTCTCTCTTATTAGGTACAAAGTTATTTTCGAATTTCTGTTTTCTTATTATGTTATTATTTAATTTATCTATAGTTTTTCTTTTATATCCATTTTCTAAACCAATTTGATATATTATATTTTTCTCTTTTATTTGATCATTTAAGTTCATTGGTATTTTGTGCATTCTATGTAGTAAATTATAAAGCGCTGCCATTTTTTGGTTGTATGGATGATTTGAATAATTAGGTATTATTTGATTTGTCTGCGTTGGTTTTCTATATATATTATATTCAAATGATTCATTATTTCTAGTAATTGTAATATCTAAATAATTTAGTTTATTTTTTGATTCAAATTCATTAGTAAATTTTATATTTTCGTGTATATTATTTATACATTTTAATATTTTGTCAATATTTAAACCATCATTATTTGATATGTATAATCCATCATCTACATATCTAAACCAGTGTCTATTTTGATCATATGTTTTTATAACCTTATCTATTTCAATGTCTATAGGCCTATTTTGTAAAAATATTTCCGATAATATGCTGGACATTGAAGAGCCCATTGGTAATCCATCCTTTTGTTTATAAATTTTATTATTATATAAAAAAATACTTTTGATTTAATATGATTTTTAATGTATTTATTATTTCTTGTGTTAATGTGTTATCTTATTCAAATGTATCTATATTATGTTTTATCATTTCAAGTGATTTTATTATAGGTATGTTATTATACATGCTAGTAACATCAAATGATATTAATTTTGTATTATTATCAATTTTAATATCTTTTAATTTTTCAATAAACTCAATCGAGTTTTTTATATTATTAGTAGTATTTAATTTTACCTTATCTTTAAGTAATAAAGCCAAATATTTTGAAATTTTATAAGAAGGAGCAGTTGTAAAATTAACTAATGGTCAAATTGGTTTATCTTATTTGTGCAATTTAATTAGTCCATTTAATCTTGGAATTTTAGGATTCTCATTTATGTAATTATTAGTATATTTTTGACTAAATAATTTAGATGATGTTTTTATTATATGTTTTATTTCATTTTGATATTTGTCTGTGGGATCTTTATTTATTTCTGTATATTGGTTTTTAGATATATAATTTTCAGTTTTATTTATATGTTTTTGTTTATCAATAATAACTACAGCATTACCTATATCAGCCTTTGTCATAATAAGATCATTAGTTTGTAATTTTTGTTTAATTTGATGAATTTGCGAGTATAGTTTTATGTGTGTATGATTAGTTTTATTATTTTTAATTAACTTTATTATTTCATGTGATGTTTTTATTCACATATTTTCTTGTTCCTCTACTTTTAATTTATTGATCGTCAATTCAGTATCTATTATTATTGTATCAATATTTCTTTTCATATCTTTTTTAAGGTTGATTTTATTATTATTTTCTAAACTTTTTATTTCATTTTGGCTAAATTTTGTATTTGTTAAATTAACAAAATTGGGGTGAAACTTATGATGTTGTATGATTACTTCATTATTTTTATCTTTATTCATTTTTAATATATGTAGTTTTTTGGTTAGAGTGTTTATTTTTCTTTGTCTATATTTAAACAAAAAGATATTAATTTTATTAAATTTTTCTTCCCATTTTCTTTTATCCATAAAAAATGCTATTTTAAATGTAATTTATAAATTTCAAAAGTTATTTTATTTGAAATTTAAATATTAATTAAAAGTATTCTTGTTTTTGAAATATTTTTAATTTATTAACTATATTACAATAAAACATATCACCATATTTAATTTATTATATTGCCTTACTAGGCTACTGGTGTTGTGAATATGTGCTCTACAGAGGTTAGTTCTATTAGTAATCCATCTTTAACAAAAGATTTTAATTTATATCAGAAACGTAAAATTCCATTAACGAAAACTAATTGTAATATATTTTTTAACAAACAATGTATTATTAATAATATTCTTCCTAAATATGCACGAATTAATATTAAAAATAAAAGTAATGTAGCACAAAAAACATGTAAACAAGCAGAAATTCTGTGGGTTAGAAATGAAATCAATAATTTTTATAAGAAGGAAAAAACGTGTATAACCTCTCTGCTCTGCCATGCTTACTTTAGGACACACATGAAACCAATGTCCTTCCCTGGATCCACAAAATGTTAGGACTTCATGACTTTACCTCGATTCCTTTCTGGATATCTTTTATAGTCGATAGTAGTCAAAATAGGGGGTTTTAATAAATAAGCTGGTTTCACTTGCATAAGCTGGTTTTACTCCATAAGCTGGTTTTATTGCGTAAGTTTTTTTTTTAATTCACAAGCTGGTTTACTAAACATGCTGGTTTTACTACATATTCTGGTTTTACTGCGTAATCTGGTTTTACTGTGTAAACTGGTTATGCTGCAAAAGCTGATTTACTACATATGCTGGTTTTACTCCATAAGCTGGTTTTACTGCATATGCTGGTTTTATTCATAAGCTGGTTTTACTGTGTAAATTGGTTATGCTGCATATTGGTTTACTACATATATTTGGTTTTACTCCATAAGCTTGTTTTACTCCATAAGCTGGTTTTACTCCATACGCTGATTTCTCTGCATCAGCTGGTTTTACTGTATAAGCTGGTTTACTACATATATTTGGTTTTACTGTATAAGCTGGTTCTACTGTGTAAGCTGGTTTTACTTCATAAACTGATTTTACTTGATAAGCTGATTTTACTTCATAAGCTGGTTTTACTGTGTAAGATCGTTTTACTACACAAGCTTGTTTTACTTTTTAGGTTGGTTTTTCTGGGTAAGATGGTTCAACTCTATAAGCTGTTTTTTCTGCATACGCTGCTTTGACTGTATAACCTAGTTTTACTGTATGAGCTGGTTTTTCTGCGTAAGTTGATGTAACTCAAAAAGCGTTTTTATCTACATAAGTTGGTTTTACTTCTTAAGCTGGTTATACTCTATAGGCTGATTTTCTGCATAAGCTGTGTTTACTGTATAAGCTGGATTTACTGTATAAGTTGGTTTTTCTGCATAAGCTGGTTTTACTGTGTAAGCTGGTTTTAATGCATAAGCTGGTTTTTCTGCATCAGCTCGTTTTTTATGTGTAATCTGGCTTATCTGCATAAGCTGGTTCTACTGCATAAGCTAGTTTTAATGCATAGGCTAGTTTTACTGCATAATCTGATTTTATTCTATAAGCTGGGATTTCTGCATAAGCTATTTTTACTCTATATAAACTGGTTTATCTGCATACGCTGGTTTTACTGCATAGGCTGGTTTTTCTGCAGAAGCTGCTTTTACTCTATAAGCTGGTTTTTCTGCATAAGCCATTTTTACTGTATAAGCTTTTGCTGTAAACAATTGTTGATTCTAAATATGTTTAAAATCAATTCCCACTTATATCAACAAAGAAAAACTTATTTTATTTTATTTTTACTTTTTATTACAATTATTAAATAATGTATATAAATATGCCAGAATAACAATATTAAGTGGTAAAATAGAAAACGAATTTCCTTGCAATTTTTCATTTCTGTTTCTATGTATGGTGTTGGACTATAATTTTTATTTATACTATTTATACGCTTTTTTCGTCATTTGAATTGTGTTGTAGTTTCTTTTCGATTTCCTTTTGCATTGTCTGTTTGTGATTTAAGGTTCGATAGCGTTGTCCAGTTTCTTATTTATTTATTCCAGTTTTATTTTATTCTTTTCATTCATTTTTAATCCTAGATCATTATTTATGATATTGTATGGTAACCATGGCAACAATTCAAGGCTATATAATGGAGATTTTCATAAAGATCTTTGAGAATTTCATTTTTATTTGGAAAGTTGGCTCAGAGTCAAAAATCGCTAGACTTTAAACATAAAGATACTCAGTTCGAATCCGACATAGACCCCCCCCATCAAATTTGTATAATTTAAATATTGAAAAGATATTTGAAGAAATTGTATTAACATCAATTGTCATCTACTGTAGGTTTAAAAAAATGTATTTTAAGTTGATTGGATAAATAAAAACATATTTTAATAACAACTGAAAATTTGTACAATCAGGAAAGTGTGAGCTAATAGAAGGAATTTAAAAAAAAATAGTTTCCATAAAAGAAATTGGAAATAGTTAAAACTAATTATATTATAGAAATATAATAAATAAATGTCTAATAACATGATTCTATTTTTCCGTTTTTTCATAAGGTTTCGTAGTAAGTAAAAGTTTATAATCATAATCGATAACAGTCATTATTGTAATTTTGCCGACAGTTTTAATGTTATAAATAAAGCTAATATGTTTTTCTTTTTCAATAAAAAAAAAGTAATTATTAGAGAATTTGAGGTAATTTCATAAAAAAATTTCTAAGACAAAATTTGATGTAAGATACACAATTTAGTCAATGTTATATTGACTGTGCGACAATTTATAAATTGTTCATTCATATCCGTACGGCATCGTGACAAATGTTTTATTTCAATAATGGTTTATTTACGTTTGCCAAGTTAACTTTTTTTTAAAATTAATCAAACCTATCTTAACCGGATATTTTCCTGTATTTTATATAGGCTTACTAATGTGGTATAATGTAGTGGTGTTATTGGTAAGGAATACTTTTACAAAGAACAATGTTAGTAAAGTGTGGTTATGTTTCTAAGACAATTATTTATTTACGTTTTACCCAATAATTATGCTTAGCGACACTTAAAATCACTTGTTGCTTGTTTAGAACGTACACTTAACTCTCACTAATCCGGCAGATATGGGCGAAGATACTGCCGGATTACCGGAGGATCCATTAAAAACACAATGTATATTCAACATTATTTATGTGTGTAGTTCAAAAATATAGAAAGCATAGGAAAATAGTCTTGCCCTATACTCAAAATGGTAAAACGAGAATAAGTGTAGGGCCTACTGGCCTGTACATTCAAATTAAAGGTTACAATATCTCTAACGATAAAAACAACAATGTAAATATGTTTCTGTTTTCACTGCAAGACATTGTTCACTTGTAATCCAGTAACAGTCACTGTACATAGCTACTGCAACAACATACGGATCGAAATCGTTTGAATATCACAAGCTACACAACTAAAACTTGAAGGAAGGTCACTCAGTCACTGACATCGGGATGCAGTGAAAAATATACAAGTTGGGTTTACATATTTATTATGTTTACATCTTCCGTCCTTGACGAAAACAACGGATTACTGGAGGGACGGATAGGCAAAGAGCCGGATTATAGAGAGTTACTGTATGTTTGAGTCATATATATTTAAAAAATTTAAGGTGAATAGTAGTTCGTCAAGTACTGCCAATTGGAGACATTTCCCATTAAAAATATAGTCATATAGTTTAATTAAAATTATTATATTCTTCTATTTTATAGTTAACAATATCTAGACGGGCATCATTTGTTTGGAGGAACCGCCATTATTGAGTGTTTATTAATAAACTACTGTACTGACACGTCAGTGTAAAGTTCAGCTGTAACTTTTGAGAATAGAGGTTTTCTGAAAAACGTCCGCTCGAATGATGAACAAATAAGGTAGTATAAATAGATTATTCTGGAACTAATACATTTATATGGGTTTAAATATATATATATATATATATATATATATATATATATATATATATATATATATATATATATATATATATATATATATATATATATATCAGTTTTAGAAGAGTATTGGAGTGTAATGCCAGTTTTTTAAACGACATTGTTTCGAACCTAAAAAATCTTGAGTCTGCAAAAAGTCCATCTCAAGCATGCATCCTTAATGTGAAATTATGTTTAAATCGCATGTCTGATTCAGAGCAGTCAGAATTTAATTAAGCCTAATTGAAGCAGCAGTTATAGTTTCCGTGGGAGGAGATGTTAACTAGCTAGTTAAAGAAACTAACAACGGCTGTAAGGATTTCCGTTCATTCATTGAGGACGTACTGAAATGTAATCTGGTTCTCTGACTCTGTGCTTAAACAGTCTGCACCGTACACCCTTGTAGAGTCAATGACCTTGGCGTGTTGAAGGTCACAGTGTATGTGACTTCATTTAGGTGCGGCTGTGTGAAGATGCTAGCGCGCGATAAACTAATGCTTGTGAAGATTGAAACTGAAAGTATAATTTATAATTAATAATGACCGTAATTGTTTGCCTAAACAGCTGCCTTCGTAATTGAAACCTGAGACAAGAAACGCCGTCCATCTTAATGGAAGTGTTGGAAAATTAAGTCTTTCTTTTACTTTCGTAAACCTTTTAATAGGCCTATATTACAAGATCAACTTATACTTTTAAGTTTGTATGTACAATGAATTTCTTGTTGCACATACTAATGTCGATTATTCTTTCCTAAATAATTTATTAGGTTTATTTCTAAAATCACGAACTATTATCAAAACTTAAAAAACAAATTAATAAGTGCAAACAAAATAATTGTTATCCTCCAATAATCTTAAGTAGAATGTATTTATTCATTATTTAATATAACGAATTATTATTTATGTAGATTTCTGTATTAGTGTTTTCATCGCTCACAGTAACAATGTTGACTTTTAAATTATAGAATTTCATTATCTCTTGGTAGATAACATTTTCATGTTATATTTCCTGTTATATTTTTTTTTATGTACAGAGTATTAAAAATGTATGCTTGTAACCCAAACTGTTGAGGTTTTTCAATTTTTAAATTTATCGTGTACAATATTTTTTAAATTTAATTTAATTAATTTTTATAAAATATAATAAAATCATGACGACTGCTAGCTATACTTTTATTTTAAGCTACTGTTGAAATTATTATTTATTATTTAATATATTGTCAATTAAATGTTATTACTATTATAATTGTATTCTTTATATAGTATTATATTACAGTTTGAAAGCCCAACCATTTAGTTGTAACGTCGTCATTTGGATGAGTAAAGACAGTTCAATTTGACTCTATCATGCCAGCACTGTTTTAGTTTAGCTTCCGACTCATGTCAATATTGTTTTAGTTTAGCTTTTGATTTAAACATGTCAATATTGTTTTACCTTAGGTTTTTTGACTCGGTCATGTCAGTGGTGTTTTAGTTTAGCTTTTGATTTAATCGTGTCAATATTGACATTAGTTTAGCTTTTTGACTCTGTCATGTCAGTGGTGTTTCAGTGATTGACAATGTGCAAAGCTCCAAAGGATATCTTTATATTACATTAATGAAAAGGTTAAACACTATCGCTTTATAAATATTCTGGTGATATTATTAATAAATATTCTGGTGATATTATTAATAAATATTCTGGTGACGTTAAATAAATAATTATTTAAAAAGAAAACCGTCAACTACAAATCACCACACACACACACTCAAACAAACACACACAACCACACACTCACACACACACACACAACACTCACGCACCCACAAACACACACACACACACACACACACACAAACACACACGCACACACAAACACACACACACATACACACGACAGTGTGTGCAAGAATCTATGTAATTTGTGTATATGTTTTGATTAAAAATATCGTAATGGAAAAATGTGTAATAATCATGAAAACATATTACGCCGATCATTTGACTAAAGAGTTAAGAAATCTTTCTCCGCTTTGACAGAATAGTCCTACTCAAACTTATTAATTGCCTAATTAATAGAACTTAATTTTCACTTTGTTTACTTTTCGTTTCTTATTAATTACCTAAGTTAAAGCCCGGTCTCATACTGAGCAGCTGGGGTGTTAATTGTTTGCGCTTCTCGTTATACATTTCATCACAAGAGACTCCAATATTCTTCATTACGTCCCTTATACTCTCAACACCTCAGAAATCCCTTCCCCACTTCTTTCCATCACGTCGCGCTTAACAACCCCTTGAGTATACGCTCGGAAATTTCTTTGTATTAAATCTACCTCTAGAGAAAACAACTGCAGAAGAGTTTAACTTGAGATTTCAAGACGTAATTTTTTTCTCCATTGCTCCTTCAAGTAGATATCATATAAACGTTATAACGGTTTTAGAATTTACTGTGAACTGGATAGTCTAAAAAGTAAATATAAAAAAAACAGTTTTAAAGATATAAACTCTAAACATGTAGTTTACTATCAAAGTTAAATAAAAGGGTTTATTATTTTATCAAAGTGATAATACTTGACAAAGATTTTGTCAACTATAATTTCTTTGGCTTTTACATATAATAGTTAAAAATACGAGTAGAATTGAAACAAAAAGTAAGTAATTATAAACCAGCAAATCATAAATACTGGTTAATACGTACATGAATTATTGTCATACAAAACACAACCTCTCTGTATAAACATTTTGTTTATCAAATAACTGTTTAAACATTGCCAATTATGTTATACTACAATATTTTTAAATATAATTACAGCATATCTAGCTAGAAAACTTTTCAGTTGTTAAAAAATCAAAACTTTCCTATTAAAACTGACCAATCGCTGCGCCGAATGGAACGAGAGGTCCCCATTTCCTCGGTCAACATACGTACGTTGAGGCATGACTACATTACTTAAACTTAATTTTGTTTCTTATAACCATACGTAATGTATTTACAGTTCTATACATGCTAACTGGATGGTTATAATACTGTTTTAAAATAAAATAATTAGTCTATACAGTTTAGAGTGTGTTTGTAAATAGAGGTTATGCTTGTGTTTCTTCAAATGTTTACTACTAATTATGATTCGTAGCATTTAAATGATAGCTTCTTTCGTGTTTAGAATGTAAATTACTTTTTAAAGGAAATGTAAAATAAACTTTAAAGTGACAGTCTGTTCATGTCTTTTAACAAGGTCTTTAAAGTAATTTTATAGAATTTACTATCCATACTATATACTAAATCACTTTTTAAAAATTGTGTTTTAAAACTCATAAATAAATGTTATTAAAAGCTATTTTAATTTCTCAAAATGCATTGTTTTAAAAAAATTGAGGAAAAAGCTATGTAAGAATTTGTTCGTTTTTGATCAAAAACAAAACATAGACGCCAATTTCATCTCTCAATTTCCTGTTTATAATGTAACTTACTTTTAAAGGAAATGTAAACAACATTTGCAGTTGGCAAAGTCATTTCAAATGTAGGTAATTTTTATAAAACATATTATCCTTTTTATATACTATATCACATTTTATTAAATTGTGTTTTTAAACTCATAATTAAATTTTGTAAAATGTTACTTTATTTTCTCAAAAGATAGCCTATTGTTTTATAAAAAAATTTAGCAAAAAACAATGTGAGGTTTTGCTTATTTTTTTATAGAAACACATCGTAGAAACCACTTTCGAAGTTAGTTTTTTTTTGTTTCGAGAAATTTGTAAGCTATTTATTGTTTTGCAAAATCAATAGTTGAGTAAAGATTAAGTGGTTGAGTAGTTACAATTTTTTTTGTACAAATAGGGATTCATTTATCTGCCATAGTTATCACATACAATTTTGTAATTTTTAATACTTATTTGCTTAACAAGAAATTACGAGTTTACTTCAAACCTAATATAATTTTGAAGAAAACAATTTAGATAAATTGAGCGTTTATCGCTGAATCCAAACAAATTTTAGCGATTGTATTAAAGATATGGATAACTAATCACGGCAGTAGTGCAGTCTTCTAAAGTAGACACATTTCATTTTTTTGTTTTCATGACCAAATAATTTTATTATTTTCATTTAGGTGTTACATCTCCTTTTTTTTATTATTATAATCTAAATGTACTTTAATAACAGTAAGTTTTAAATTTATTTCTAATATAGTTTATTTTTAAGTAGGCGGGCTAACTTAATGTCGAACAACTGTTACAAAAAGCCGAGCACATATTAGGGAATCATCAATGTCTTAGTAGTTCGCTTTATTCCGGTATTTGTCACGTGCTACCGATTCTTGTTAACAAATAGTGAGTGAATTATTGCGATGGAATGCAACGGCATTAACATGCGCCTTGCCTCAAACACGTGTAACAAGCCGCTCTACGGAATAACAATGGCATTCATCATGGCAACAGTGGCTTCCTGGAGCACATGCATAAAGGTGAAGCTTAAACAGAGGGGGTACAGTACACAGTTGACGACTTACAGAGACTATTTATCTGTTTTCAACTTTTATAACCACTATAAAGAAAAAACAATTAGATTTAAAATAGATTTTATTCATTGGAAGCTATTAATTTTCGTATTTGACATGAAACTCTAATGCGTTTTAGGATGTTATTATCATTTGTGTGTGTGTGTGTTTGTGTGTGTGTGTGTGTGTGTGTGTGTGTGTGTGTGTGTGTGTGTGTGTGTGTGTGTGTGTGTGTGTGTGTGTGTGTGTGTTGCAACAGTCAAAATGACCGATGCAAAAAATATGGTAATAGTACAGAATATGTAACCAGGCCAAAGTGGCTAATGTTAATTACATTTGGACTAAATAAACTACAGAATAGTAAATAATAGACTAAAAAAGAGTAGACAGAGTAATTTATACATAGAAAGAACATATTGTAATTCGTAAGATATATTAAACAAAACTATAACCTAAAAGTAGCTAGCCTAAATGACTGGCGCTAATAAGACGGTAATTGTTTAGTTTAAGGAACCAGGCGAAAATGCCTAATATTACATAACGCTTAACCAAATATAATATAGAATAGTTGATATAAGAAAAAGAAATAAAGGAGAGTAACTTAGGCTTAGCTAGGGGAAATTGTTATTATTAAAATGTACTAAAATTAATCATAACCTAAAATTGTACAGCCTAGAATAAAATTATATTTCACTTGGTTAGAAAAAGCGGAAGAGATTGTTTATAGGATCTTGCCACAAGGAGTAAACAGCACTGCCGTCATAATTGTATATGTGAAAAAAACAGTGAATTAAATAAATTGGAAAAATATAGACAAATAAATTATTAAAACGAAAGTTACAAAATTAAAGTAAGACATTTAATTTCAGAAAAGACTTTCAAAAAAATCGAGAAGAAATAAGTTGAGAAAATACAAGTAGAGTGGTTTGGGGATTATAAATAAACAGGACGGCTACTATGAGAACGAAGTTGCCATTGGTAGAAATCCAAGATGGAAGTATGACGTACAGTGTTTGGGTTTTGTACAAGAAAGCGTGCCTTCGTCGAGGCAACATTTAAGAGTAGCATCGAACCCGCCGTAACGACCCGTGTTTTACCATCAGACAACGTTAAAGAGCAAACATGTTGTAATACAATAGTAAAACGTGCTTCGATGTGACACGCGAGTGTAAAGATATTGGGGCAGATATCTTAATAGCATCATCTTGACCAAAGAATGCCTAAATGCCGGACTTAAAGAATTTCACAGACGCCATGCAGTGTGAAGACATTATAACTTCAAGAAAGAAATGGACAATGCCCAAGAACCAACCAGTTTTGGAAGATACCTCATCTTTTTGCAGTACTATATAAACACTCTATTTTTCTTTTTAATGAAACTTTATTTCAAAACATATTAATTTCAAGTCAAAATTAAATAAAAAATTGAATTGCCTAAGGGAGATAAACCTCTCTTAGGCTACCTAAATTAACTTCATATTCTAAATTGACTTTTCATTCAACCTTTTGTCTGAAATGGGAAGTAACGTTTTAGGCTTACGTGAAAGATCAGATATGGCTTTATTATTGAGTAACTGATAGAAATCAGTTATTAACAGCAGATAATAATTATTAAAATGAGTGGAACTAAATGAAAGTTATATTGAATGCATAGCCTAGTATAACTAACTAGAGCAACCTAAAATTGGGTAAATGTTAACAAGATTATGATATTGAATTAAATTAAGTTTGTAGTAAAAGGCATAGCCTATTTGTAATTAGATAGATTAACCTTAAAATGTTTAAATATTAACAAGACTTTAAGATATGTGAAATTTAACTTGGATAAAGAAAATCAATTATTTGCAAAATTAATTATAATAATTGAAATGGGTTAAATGTTAGAATATATTATGAACTCTCGGCTTTTTGATATTTTTAGAAAAGAATAGGGCATATCTATATGTATATGTCTGTTAATAATAATAATATTGACATTATATGCTCTCTTAATAAGGAGACATATTCTGCACTATTAACCTGGAACCAGATAGTCAGGTTAACTGTAATATCCGGTTGGAAAAAACATAAGAAAATATATCCTGTAAAAATACACAAACTAGTTCATAATAAATTCAAATGTAAAATAAAAAAAAATTTTACTATCCATATTATCCAATTAGCTTTGTATTTCACTTCAGATAAAATAAATTCACTGGGTATCCAATTGTAGTCCTTAAGTAAAACGTGTCTCTAAAAGATTCCACTACCTCGAAAGGAGCTTAAAAGGCTTATAGAAGGCTAATTGGTTTTTGTAACAAATTCAGGGGTCGGTTTCCCTGAGAGGTTTATTCCTTGAAAAACAGGTCTCGAACCAGGTTTAATAGTCAGGGGATAAACCATTACATTCGGACAAGGAGAGGTCAGCGAGGTGAGTTGAGAAGTTAGCCGGAGTAAGTCATCGAGAGCGAGGCAGGGTGGGGTTAACTTCCGTAAGTGTGTGTGTGTGTGTGTGTGTGCGCGCGCGCGAACGTGTGTGTGAGAGAGTGTGCGTGCGTGTGTGTGTGCGCGCGCGTGCATGTACGTGTGTGTGTGTGTGCGCGTGCATATGTGTGTGAGTGTTAATTATAAGTTTTCAAAATAAAACAAAATTAGTTCAGAATTGAAAATACGTTTCGTGGTATTTACAATTTGCTGAAAAGTTTTTTTTTTAAATTAAATTAACCACCAGAGAAATTCTCACTCTCTATGAAAGTTTAAACTTTAAGTGATTGATCTGACGCCTTGTATGTAGCAATCAGTAATAAAAACTTACAGGAATAAGAGGTAAATTTAGTAGCTAGTCCATTTAATAAGTCAGTATACTTTTCAAACATTTACAATCTAACTTTTCGTTATTAACAACACAAAACATATCAGGATACTATTAAAAAAACTTGTTTGTATTGTATTAGCTTATAACGTAGGCTGTATATAGTTTAAATGTAAACAGAAATAGATTTGGGTATTTGTTTTTTTTAAAAAGTTAAAATTAAATTAACCTTTTATTCAATTTTGTCTATTAAAAGTTTTGATTATTTATTAAAATTAATTTTTCGACAAGAGGAAAATTGACAAGAAATGTGCAAACCAGATTATTCACTTACATATAATTTTATGAATTATTTTCATTTAGTATTGAAAATTTAAATTAATGTATCAATTAAACCGCTTAAAAATCATTTTGCACAATTTTTTAATGAATGAGGTTTCAATATGAAAAAGTTACCCCGATTTGGAAGATAAAACTAGTATTTGAAATTTTAACAGTTTTTATTTAATTGAGGAAAAGTTGGTACCAATAAAAATTAAACTATTTTACACTAAGTGATGAAACTGAAGTTAAGTGGCAAATACAGGTCTAATTAGTTTTTTAAGTGTTCATTTATCGATGTGAGAAATGAATAAACAAGTATGATGAACTAATTAACATCTTCCCAATTATAATTTCTATGTTTTATATAATTGAGTAATTAGTGTTTGGCGATTTTATGGAAAATTTAAATTATTTAAGCGTTACCCAAAAACTGAAAGGGTCTAGTTTAGAGAAAACAATAACGATTTTTTAACATCGTTTATTAACAACATTTTATTAACTAAGTAATAATAACAGTGATAGCAGGTAATGATTATATTTACTTTTAATTTCTTAAATATTGATTTAACAGTACACTAGTGAGACATTTAAAAACATTATGTACAAAATAATTTCAATGTCAATAACACTTTTCATGTTGTTTATACAAAGATATGTGCATGAATAATTTATTCAGCTTTCTGTTGGCTTTCTATTTTTATAGTCCCTACTGGACACAAACAAGAATTTTCAAGTGTACAAAGAAGGAGAGATTCTTAAACTTGAAGAGATGCTGTTACACAGTCTAACCGCTGTAGCTAAACACTGGTGTAAAATGTGAAAGCTATTAGGTTAATAACAATGACCAGTGACCAGAGTGTTTTACATCCTGGACAAAATTAATAGGCTACCAGACAAGTAAATAGCGGACGCTCTAGTTGCAACTGGACTGTGTCGAATTCGCCTTCGCAGGCGACAACAGTGGACATTTAAAACGAAATTTGAACTCCTTTTTCGATCGAGGTCGTTACCGTCAACGGTTAATTGTAATGTAAACAACTGGAACACGGTGACAAAGGCATAACTTTATGCATCAGTGTGAACGTAACAGGTGATTAATTTTTTTAAAAATTTGTTCCGTGAGTGGACCACTTTACTCCATGAGTCTGTCGCGTCTGTGCTTCATATTATACTAAAATGATTTGCTCAGACCACAAATAGACCCAACCCTCTATTTCCATCACTTCCGATCTTTTATAAATCAATTTCAGTGCTTGATTTGTTATATAAATGCAAGCAAATAATGCAATGCATGTTGACCATAAGGCAAACTTATTGTCAAATACCGGCGGTAAAACCCGAAAGGCCAATGTCAATACATCTGGATTTAGCAGGAACTATTTATATTCATTACAACTATTCCGAAGTCGGACGACAATAGGACATGTGTTTGATTTTGCATTTGTTAAACCTTCGAACGTGTAATCTTTACTTTGTAGGCTACTTATCCGTATGTACCGGATTAAACTCCAGGTGCTTAAGTGCAAAGCTGTTTGTCGGATGGGCTAAGACTAGCCTTAGAAGATATGAGTCGCTCCACACATGTGGTTTGTTTTTATTCGTTTTAAAATTGACTTGTAAATAACTTTTACAAAAAAAAATCTGAAGTACTCTTAATAGAGAGGTAAATATGGATTGTATACAACGTTTTGCCCTAGAACTGACGTAACCTGTTTTTATAGTGTTGTAAACACATTTTGTCATGTTGTTTTTGACACCAAATCAGGTATAAAAAATCCTAAAAACATATGTTATAATTTTAAAAACATGTATTGTAATGGTTAAATGAAATAATAAATCAGATATAAATATTGTGCTTACAAACACCCAGAATGCAGTCCGCACTTTTTCCAATTCCTTCTATTAGCTCATACACTCCTATTATTCCTATATATCTTGTAGAAAGTTTCAGTCGTTAATAAAATATGTTTTTTATTAATTATTCATCCATTTAAGTTCGAATACATTTATTCTAACCTATATTTGATTACAATTGATATCAATACAGTTAAACAAATAATCTTTGAGCTTAGCTTGTAGGGTATTTGTTTCATCAATACAGTTGTTTTAAATATTTATTCAATATTTAAATTATAAAACTTTGCGAGTCTCGGTGGGATTCAAACTGAGTATCTTCATGTTTGAAGTCTACCGCTTTGGCACTGAGGCAGCTATTCCATTCCTGGAAATGTACTTCTCAAAGATCTATATGAATTTTTCTTTTACCCCCTCGGGTTGTCATCGAAACCTTCATTGTATAACCTTAAATTGTTGCTATGGTTACCACATATCATAAATAATAATCTAGGATTAAAGTTGAATGGAAAGAATAAAATAAACAAAGAAACTGGATTAACGGTATCGAACTTTGTTCACAAACAGACAATGCGAAAGGAAAGAAAAGAGAAATTACAACACAATTGAAGCGTAGCCTATACGGTTGTAACAAACAAAAATAATAGTCAAACACATACATAGAGCGGAAAATGGAAAATTGCAAGGTAATTCATTTTTTTGCCCCATAACCTTCAATCACACGCGCCAACTACTCGGACATAAACACACGCGCGGGGTATTTTCCAACCCATTTCTTATCTTAAAAAAAAAGTTAATTATCACTAAATTTTCATCTTTATAAAATTGTGTGTGTGAATGTTGTTGTTTATAAAACGTTTTATAGTATTTTTATGGGTTTATCACTTGTAGATTTTTTTTGAAGTAATATAGTCTAAATGCACTTAAATTGACTTTATAAATTGTAACTTTTTTTTCAAATTAAAATTAAACATTTATTCATACATTTTAGTAAGTTGTAATGGCTAGATTCTTTAGAGGACTTTTCAAAAAGTTAAACAACATAAATACAACAATATGTTTATTTGAAAAAAAATTATGTAAATTCAGCTTGAAAATCGTCAAAATTTGCCACACTCAAAATTTAAAATTATTCGTCATAATGAAAAATAATTCTTATTACTATGCAATTTTCTTCATATTTAGACAAGTAAACATTAGTAAATAACTTTTTACATTGGAATAAAATATTTCAAAAAATATACACATTTTATTAGGTGAAAAAAATTAGCTAAATTCATAACTGTGTACAGAAGTATTGGTTTAGAAGAAAACATTAGTTCAGTCCAAATTAAAAAGTCAAAAAAATTTAAAAAGTAAAGATTTTTTTAAATTCATATTTTCAAAATTTATTTTTTATTCAGGTGCACATTCTTCACAGTATATAAAGGAATGTCCCTACAAAGTAATTTGTTGCAGTTGCAGCATAAAGTGGTCGTCTTCCGGTCTTTTTGCAGCGGGCAAACTCCGCATCGTCCAGAACTTCTTTTATTTTTATTTCTCGAGTTTCCTCAACACCACTTATGTGCTTCACACCTGCAAAGGTGTGCTTTATATGCAAAGGTAGTCCTGGCAGTAAGGCTCATGATGCAATATGGGGTTTTGAAAGCTCTTGACCCAGAATTTTAATTTTTTTTTATGACAAAAAGACAAAATTACAACAAAAAAGATAAATAAATATGTTAAACACCAATAAAAGACTCACACTAAATAATTATTCTAATTAAAAAACAATAACTTAAAAATGTACCAACACAAATTTTTGGACGAGAACACACGCGCGGGGTCAAATTCACCCCGCACTTAAAACAACGATGTAAACACAATGACTGGTACGCCACAACGGGTTGACCTTGAGTGACA
Source organism: Prosapia bicincta (assembly GCA_036971475.1). Taxonomy (NCBI): domain Eukaryota; kingdom Metazoa; phylum Arthropoda; class Insecta; order Hemiptera; family Cercopidae; genus Prosapia; species Prosapia bicincta. The sequence goes on along the minus strand of JBAIZL010000008.1, from coordinate 1,862,739 downwards.
GTGTGGAGGAAGAAGTGATAAACAACTACCTAGGAGGGGAGCGAGAACAAAAATTTTTTTGAGTCGCCTCAGAGAGAAATGAATGGTGTGGGGTGCTTTACACCCCGGCGCGTGTGTTTGAAGGATAATATTGTTATTCTGACATATGTATATAGATATTTATATTAACTGTAATTAAAATAAAAAGAGACTAAATTATTTTCCTTGTTCATTTAAGTAGGAATTGCCTTACATTTTTTTTATATGACTTGTTTTTTTTTTGTTAAAATATATTCTGAAAACTTAGTCAGTAGAACCGACAGACGTTATTTTTATTTTGAAGACTGTACTTAATGTACAAATGTACAAATGTCTCCTCTTCGTGAGGTTTTCGCCAATATGTTTTCTTTTAGGCTCAGGTAATCTTAGAGTTTTATTCGAAAATACTCAAGACGAAAGCCTTTCCTTTAGTTGTTATAGTTGATCCCAGTATACAGTTCTATGAGTTACAGGACAACTCTCACGGGAGCTATAACTGTCTCCTATTTCTACTAATTGCATAAGTCACGAGATGTAGCAAGAGACTCAGTCAGTCGATGCTCTGTGCCTGCTTGATATTTACAATTTCGTTAAGAGGGGTGGGAAAAAACATCAACAATAGCAGGAACAGCAACTCGGTTATAATATTCCCCAATTCAGTCAAGTTACTTGAATGCATACTAGTTTGCTTTACTTCAAGACACAAACTCAACAACTGTGTGTTATTAAGGGGATTTCCTGATGTTTTATTTAAATGCATTTAAATATTATTAACACATAAATTGCTAAGTAACTAATGCTCCTAATACTTCAGCCATAAATAAAATTAAAATACATTAATAAGATTCATTTGTTGGTAAATCTTGGTATTTATATTTATATACGGCGCATGCAAACTAACGTTTTCTAATAAAGGATGACGCGCGTAATTTATTTTTCCTTATAGAGATGGACAAGAGGGGGCCCCAGACCCCCTTAGCGTTCCCTTCGGTGTGTCACTGGGTCAACTTGACCTATCGCTATAAATAATGACAAAATATTTGCTTCTAAACAATCCAACAATTAGGGCAAAATATCACGTAAGCTGCTTCACGTAAGCAGATTCAGTCAGTCAGGGTAGTTGTTCTTTGCAACTCCGTATTTTTTGCAGCTTTTGTATTTTTTTTTTAATACGGGCTACAGGTATGAGAAGGGCTGTTTGATTTTGCCAGGTAAATAGTATAACTCTCTTCCGTTTTAAAGCGACCTTTATTTGGTTCGTACAGATAGAAGGTGGTATTATGTCAGGGGACTATTTTTATTTAAACTCAAAGTGGACTGGCTGACTGACGTTTTCCTTTTTACTTTTGTTGTTCTATACAAGCTGTATTACACAAAACACATGTTTTTCTTTTTAATTTTGTTTTTTTTTTTTTTTACTATACAAGCTGTATTACACAGAACACAAGATTTTCTTTTTAATTTTGTTTTTGTTGTTCTATACAAGCTGTATTACACAGAACACGTGTTTTTCTTTTTAATTTTGTTTTTGTTGTTCTATACAAGCTGTATTACTCAGAACACAAGATTTTCTTTTTCATTTTGTTTTTGTTGTTCTATACAAGCTGTATTACATAGAACACATGTTTTTCTTTTTAATTTTGTTTTTGTTGTTCTATACAAGCTGTATTACTCAGAACACAAGATTTTCTTTTTCATTTTGTTTTTGTTGATCATTACAAGCTGTATTATACAGATATACATAAGAATGATTAATTTATGTTATTTTAAACTAATTACAAAATACAATAAAACTACAGGCTGTATCTTACAACGTAACTTAAACACTAATTGTAAATCACTTAAAGCTTGTTAAAAATTAACTCAATCTAGGATAAAGGGCTCAAAAGGGCTTAAGGCTAATATCTTAACCCAAAGTTGTGGGGATCGAACAAAAGGTGGGAAATTTGGGTATTTAGATTAATAAATATTTCCCAACTTGTTGGGGAAAAAACTATTTCAACAACAACCGACTTCTACTGAAATTAATTTTACTTCTTTCCAAGACATAATGTCTCTCTCGGCAAATGCTAAACGTGTTGCAGGTCTACCCACCTTGCAGGGAATAGATTTCTGTGGGCAAGCGTTTTCTGTTTCAAGCAGCCCACGCTGACTTTAAATCATATACATCAACAAACAATTCAAATATGTAAAAAAAGTCTTATTAAGTTATAAATTTTGAAATCAATTTAGACATTTTGTGAACCGGTCTGGCGGGGCGAGTTTAAAAAGCCTCTGGTCGGGTTGCGCCTAAACTTGTGTGGTTCTTTTAACTAGCAAGTGGCAGATCAATCATCCTCGGAATCCAGTCCGTATTAGGACTTCCGGTTTTAAAACTAGTTTTTACAAGTGACGTGTTTTCAGCTGTAAATTTACAACTGATTTAAGCGAAAGCAGTAAACTTACTTGAGCGCTGATTATAAACTTGTGTAGCTCCTAAATTGTCGTTCAATTAAGGCAGCGTTTAATTATTTCAAACAACTTACAAGATTGACAGAAAAGGGCGTGTTATCACATTAATGTATTTGGTTCTAATACAAAGCTCAAATGTATTCAGTTAAACAAGGACTTGTTAAGTGCTCAAAGATATAACGTCAGGCACGATGTTGTGTGTTTGTAATAAAAACAAGAGTAAAACGAATTAAATGTTAATGAAGTCTTAATATATAAATATTTATAAGAAAGTACGTTTACCACTGCCAACACCATATAAATATGTCGTCATATAAATTAGAACGTATAAAATTAACAGTTAATAAAACACAACAAATGTTCCCTTGTTCCCACACATTATTTTCAGTCTTTTAGAATTAAAACTCTAATTAACCTCTTGTCTAAATTCTTATTATGTAATTCTTATTATGTAAAACTGCTTAGTTTTAAAATGCATGTTTATAAAAACTTATTAATGGATTTTCAAATCTTGCTCAAGAAATTCTGTTTTTGAAGTGAGTACTTCTTCTATAAGGATATAAAAATATATATGTATATATAAAGATATATATTATAACTTAACTTTTGTTATAACTAAAGTTATATTTTAATGTTATTTAATTACCTTACCTATTAAAGTCACACCTTCAGGTTTATAAAAGAATTAACAATCTTATCAATTTTTAAACATCACTTGCATTTATTTTCATCAATTAACTCTACACATTATTCCAAACTTATATTAATATTGTGCAGTGACAGGCTTGATATCTTAACTAAATTACAATAATAAAGGTGGACTTCTGAGGCTTTAGATTTCTAATAGAATAACAAAAAAAACAGTATTAACATTTTATTCTCGCTCTCGGGGTCGCTATTATGGGAACTTGCTTTTAAATTTGAAATGGTGACTAGAATAATTTTTATAAATTTTGATGAACATAAAAATTGTTTTAAACTAAAAGATAGATGTCTGTTGGCTACACTTATTTTCAAATATACTTACTGTTCTGAAGAGTCCCTGGAATCCTGGCTTGTTCACTTCCACGCTAACACTTGATACAAAAAAAACTTACTTTATATTTCAAAAAAACTTTTACGTCGCACTTTACTAAATTTTCTTTATAAAAAAAACTTTACTTAATTTAACAAAATTCTTCCTTTACAACACTTCGGTCCTGGTCCCCACCAACCTGCCTGCCTTTCTCCGAGACTATCTTCAAAAACTCCTCCCTAAACTCCCGATCATTTAGTTTTTATGAATTCCCTAATCTCTCCCACTACCACCAATACGTTCTTTGTCAGTTTCCCACAGTTCTACAATTAGCTAAACCTAACGGTACACGGTTAATTCCCCAGGCTATATCGGCCGCTGGATTTCCCGTCATAACAAGCTTTGGACCTTCTATTGTCAAATTTGCCGGACTCCACTTATCACTTTCCTGGAAAAGAATAATGACCTGCTTTGGTACCTGCTTCGTCCGCACTAGAAAAACTATTTGTATCTTTCTTTGCTAAATCCTACAGATGATTTATTTTAGCAACTAATTTAATTTAATCTAAAGCCTCGTACTTTATGTTATAATATATATACATACATATATATATATATATATATATATATATATATATGTATATAAAGAACCATGGAGCATATAAATATGTGAGACGGAAATCGGAGGAATAAAACTGAAGAGATTAGTAGGAAATTGGAAAATATCAGTACAAGTTAAGTAAACCAAAATGCACTGTAATTATCAAATGACATCGATCAATGCGGTATTGTTGAATAACAACTTAGCATAACTATACTGTAGGAGTACAGGCCTAAAGTAGACTTAATTTAAAGAAGAAAATTCTCTAAAGTTGAAACGTATAGTAAGATCGAAAACAATTCTTTCAACTTAAATATAGTTATTTTTAATCTTATTTGATTCTTTAACTTTAGAGGTAACTATCAATATGTTGCGTAACAAATATTGGTGATTGGACCAAATATCGTGTTTTCTATTAATCATACCAACACACACACACACACACACACACACACACACACACACACACACACACACACACACACATACACAATTGAATATATTTGTTTAGTAACACACAAACACACACACACACACAACTAAATATATTTGTGTAGTAACTCTCTCACACACACACACACACACACACACACACACACACACACACACACACCACACAATTAAATATATTTCTGTATGTGTGTGTGTGTGTGTGTGTGTGTGTGTGTGTGTGTGTGTGTGTGTGTGTGTGTTTGTGTATTACTAAACAAATATATTTTTAATTATAAAAAAAAGTTATTTTCAACGTCGTAAACTATTAATAGTTGTTAAAAGATAGGTTGTTTAACGCGAGAATCGATCTTATTTAAAAAACAAACTTTTTTATCAAGTTGGCTTGATTCTTCAGGTATTAACGGACTGTGTACGATGGACGTGTATTAGATAACTATACAGTTGTATCACAATACGATATCGCTGCAAAATATCCAGTTTAAATAAGGTTTAATTGTAAAAAATAAAACATTCGAATTTCTGAATGTACACTAAACGATTGTTGAATTGAGAATATGACTGCAATAGTTAAGATTTTTGTTTTGTGTTTGTTATCGAAAAATTTGTTTTTTCTAGACTACGTAGATATATTACAAGTACAGTATACAAAAATGTCCGGTCATGATGTATTTAGAAGCAAAATTAACATTTTTGTACAACCAAACCTAACCTAACCGTTTACGTTCTTGCTGGATTGTAACAGAGGTAAATAATAATGTAATGATTGTCAGGGTTTTTGCCATCTCTAGCATTATCATACTAACTCTGTCGACTCGTTTCGGAGACCTTCATAAGTCAGAACTGTCTATATACTCTGTATTAAGAGTTAACGTTACTAATAATACTATAAATGGTAGAAAACCATGGTATGCATAAAGAAACCATGGTATTATTGTAAGAAAAAACATGTTCTTAGAATATTATAAACATTTTTAAAGGTAAGCAATAATTTATGTAGTATAAAGTAGTCCCTGGGTTATAAATAAACATTATGTTTATACATTGGGGACCGGTTAAGAGTCCTCACTTCTGACGGTTAGTTGTATCGTACTAAAATCTTTACAAAAACTTTATATTCTCTTATAATTTCGAATTAATTATTTCCAGTGTCTTTTCTCCTATATGCTTACTTAAAGTAACTAGATGTAGTCACCACAGTAATCCCTTACCAATGTGGAAGTCACAATAACTGTCCTAATATTATCACAATAACTGCCCTAATATTATCACAATAACTGTCCTAATATTATCACAATAACTGCCCTAATATTATCACACTAACTGCCCTAATATTATCACAATAACTGCCCTAATATTATCACAATAACTGTCCTAATATTATCACAATAACTGTCCTAATATTATCACAATAACTGCCCTAATATTATCACAATAACTGTCCTAATATTATCACAATAACTGTTTTAATATTATCACAATAACTGCCCTAATATTATCACAATAACTGCCCTAATATTATCACAATAGCTGCCCTAATATTATCACAATAACTGCCCTAATATTATCACAATAACTGTCCTAATATTATCACAATAACTGCCCTAATATTATCACAATAACTGCCCTAATATTATCACAATAACTGTCCTAATATTATCACAATAACTGCTCTAATATTATCACAATAACTGCCCTAATATTATCACAATAACTGCTCTAATATTATCAGAATAACTGCCCTAATATTATCACAATAACTGCCCTAATATTATCACAATAACTGCCCTAATATTATCACAATAACAAGAGCGTTTTCACTTATTATTACCACAGTAAGAGCTACAAAATAAAACAACTAAACTAATGTTAACCACTTACTCTAATGAACAAGTTATATTAAAAAACATTCCAAATCAACAAAGAAAAATTTTATTTTAGCTCCTTTTTTTAATATTTATAATTAATACAAATATGTGTATACATATGTCCTAATAACAATATTAAGTAGCAAAATATAAAGCGAATCGCTTTGCAATTTTCCGTTTTCCTTTCTATGTATAGTGTTGGACTATTATTTTTGTTTGTTACTATTTAAACGCTTTCTTTTTTTCGGCCATTGGATTGTAATTTCTTTTCGCTTTTCTTTCGCATTATCCGTTTGTGAAGCAAGGTTCGATACCGTTAATCAAGTTTGTTTGTTTATTATATTCTTTTCATTCATTTTTAATCCTAAAGCTTTATTTATGATATTGTGTGGTAACCATGGCAACATTTAAGGTTATACAAGGTAGATTTCGAAGACAACCAGGTAGGGCCTAAAGAAAAATTCAAATATATATATAAAGAACTAAGTCAAAAAAACCCTGAATGTTTAATATTCCTGATGATGTTGGTACTGTTAGCCAACGAAAAGCTTTGAATTGTAAATTCAATTATAATTCTTGTATTTATATTTTGACTTCTGTTCTTTATTAATACACAAGAATACATATTACGATATTTATAAATATATATATATATATATATCTTTGAATTGTATATTTACAGCTGTAAGAATGTTGGCACAGTTCCAAAGCACTATACTTCAAACATGAAGATACTCAGTTCGTATCCGACCTATACTCCTACATTTTTATAATTTAATTATCGAATAAATATATTAACATCAGTGGCCAGCCAATACAAGCTTTAAAAAATGTATTCATACTTGATTGGATGAATCAAATCGTATTTTATGAACGATTAAAGTTTTGTAAAAGATATACGTATATCAGGAGATTGTTAGCTAATAGAAGGAAATTAATAAGCGAAGCTCATTTAGTACTGACAAATTTATATGCACTTTTACATTCCTTTCTACTTTTCTATTAACTATTTTCAGTTTCATATCACTAGATCTTACATTTTTACTTGAGGTGACTAGACATGGTCCACACAATACATTTAGCTGTATTTTCAAAATTGTTAAAAAAAACTGTAATGAAAAATATGTTTAATATGTTTTATTTTGTTCTAACCTACAAAATTTTGTTTGCTCCTTACTTCACGTCGTTAGGCTCTTACCACCCTAAATTATGTTTGCTACCTCCCCGGCCTGGAATCGGCAAAAACAAAAATAAAAAAATTTGTGGCTTAAACATTCGGCTCAGTACCCGTTCAGTACCAGTGAAATTGTTACTAAAAACTAAAGCATATCTCAGGAAAACCTATGTTAATAAACAACAAACATAAGGAATCAAGTAATTCCTGTGCTTCTCTATTTAAAAGAACAACGCCATTAAGAAGCAGAACATGTAACGGTTTTCTATAACGTTTAGAAGGGTGCAGAGACATACTTCAAATAAAAAGCGCTACATTGAAACATGAGAGTTAAATAACACAATAAACATTTTGTAACAAATACTTCTGGAAATTTTAAGTTAGATAAGTTATGATTTTGACATCGTTTTAGGTATAATTAAAGCAATAAAATTTTATTTACAATGTCTTTACCTATTGTAACACATTCATTGTAGCTATTATTTACAAATTTTTATCTGTGATTAATAAATGTTTAATATTCATAAAAGTAATTTACTTTTGATATTCTATTCTTTAGATAAATGTCAATGTATTATTTTATTGTAAGTAAATACGAAATTGGAAGGTAAGAATGTGGAATTATTTGTGTTTGTAGAGTTTATATCCGTACATTTTTCAAATCTGAATTACTACCCATGGTTTCGACTGTAATATTACTTTGATCTTCTTTAGAGCGTATTTTTATTCAAAACCTGTAAAAATGAAACATTCGATGTTGTTTCAATACTTCTTGATTGCACTTGGCAAAAAAAACCCCTACTTGCTGATGTTTTTAGGCAGACGCTTTTTGTACTAGATCAGAGTATTGTTCAAAGCTGTGAGTCACGAACAAGACTTCAAATTCAATTATGAACAGTCTTGTCCGTAACTCACAGCATTGAATAATGCACTGACCAAGTACAAAAACGTCAACTGAAAAGTAGTAAGTAGTGCCTTTTTTGCCAAATGTAATCAATAAGTAAAGATTACTAGAAATGCCTCAAGATGAACAACCCAGTGATTACAACTTTTTATTTTATTCTATTTAATCATTTATTTAATATTTTTGATTATTGCTTAAATGGTAGAAATTTATAATTATAGTTTCATAATTTCATTAAAAAATAAAATACAATAATACAAAAAAATGGTGTAAAATAATTTAACATAAATTCAATTAAGAACAGTCTTATCCGTAACTCACAGCATTGAGTAATGCACTGACCAAGTACAAAAACGTTTACTGAAAAACATCAGTAAGTAGTGTTTTTTTGCCAAATGTAATCAATAAGTAAAGATTACTAGAAAAGCCTCAAAATGTACAAGTCAGTAATTATAACTTTTTTTATGTTATTCTATTGAATCATTCATTTAATATTTTTTGTTATTGCTTAAAATTTATAATTCTAGTTTCAAAATTTCATTAAAAATAAAATACAAAAATACAAAAATATCAAGTAAAATAATTTATTATTATTTTTATTGTTTCCGAGGGAGGGAAATGGCATAGTTTCCACACTGTTTACTTTGTCTAACATGCGCATAAATACTCAGTCCAAATACAAATACATGACTGCATATTGGCACCAATGTGCTTGTTTCATATCTTTGTCGGACGTTAAGCTAATTGAATAGCAGGAAAGTAGAACAATGTGTTTTATAATTAATTAGTTTTACCCTTGATTGGAACCAGCTTCATTATTTATCCTGTTCCACTCAGAGCGCTCCAACATTCTGCACTACATCAACCCAGCGCCAAATTATTGTGTTCTGTTATTGGCGAAATTTATGGCTTCCATACATTGTTATAACCAAAGTTCTATTTAATTTCATGGATTACGGCTACGCGAATTAAGTGACTGTGTGACTTTCAATTACATTTGTGTTTTACAACTTGTTCCTAATTGAATTTTGTACTTTAAGATATACAACTGTTGCTTAAAGAGTTATTTGCTGTTTGGATATTTAGTCCTTATTTGGCATAAATATACTATCAAAGTTCATTGTTCAATGCACTGTCTGGCAAGGATATTTAGTTAGATTTATTTAGTTGATGAATTCAAAATAATTGTTTCATAAACTTTTGTTTCAATTAGTAGTTACATTGATGAAATCACAGTGCGCAATGCTTGTCATAATGAATTATTAGAAAAAAAAATATTTTTATATAATTTCAAATTCTTCTTTATGTAATTCTAATGTATAACTAAATGAATAATATTGTATGTATTTATTTATGTTTAAATTGATTTTTTAAGATAGTTTAAGAGAATGACCAAAATTGCAAAATATGAAACATCAGGTTATTTGTAATTTAGGTAAGTATATACATACATAATGTATTTAGGTACTTTTATTGGGTAAGGGTTTATTTTCATAGATACACTTACATTAAATTTATAGACTCACTTATAGTGAGTTGCATCACCGTTTTGGAAAAACTAAATTTTTATAATTATATTTTAATGGCACATTATTTCTTGTAAAAATACAAGCTACAGGTTTTTTATCAGTTAGTTTTTTCTGGGTTTAAAGACTTCAGGTGGTTCAAGTTTGTTAATAATATAATAATATAATTAATATATTTGATAATGGCAAAGAAATATGTTATTTGAGTATATTATTAGTCAAGTATCGCTATGACTAAACTCACATTGAACTGGAATAACGTTTCATACTACTAAACAAGCTAAAAAAATAAATAAATAATTTACAACTTATAAAGATTAAAATCCAAAAATATTTAAACAATCACCTATAGTAGCACTTATATTCTGCTTAAATTAGGACGGCCGTTTCTCGCATACTTGTTCCATTGCTAATTTAGAACGTTTTGTGAGTACAACAAAAATATACTATAGCTTGGAACTCCGATGTAGATGTAAATGATTTAAAAAAATTATGGTAGCTGTTTAATAATTATAATATAATACAGAATCTCTCCAGTGCATGGAATTAAACAAAGATTATTGAACCTGTTTTAAATTTTAATATAAATGCATAGAACAAGACTTGCGTTGAGTGAGTTCAGAATTGATTAACAATGCGTGCCATGTATCTTTGAGAATAACACTGGTTTCTTACACGCAGTGTGCGCTTCTAAATAACTAATATTAGGCAGATGAGGCACGCCATAGTTCCTTATCACTGTGTATTGTGTGACAAACTTTGTAATTCTTAACACATATTACGCTTTATTTTACTAATATTATTAATTTTGTTGTAAGGTTTATACGAACCATCGGAAAATATCCTAACCTAACCTAACCTTTAAGAGAATCCTATATATATATATATATATATATATATATATATATATATATATATATATATATATATATAATATATTTTCTTGTTTAATAATCTAAAACAACATAGGTTATTCAAATACAAGAATATTTATATTCAAAGCTTTTCCTTGGTAAATATATATATATATATATATATATATATATATATATATATATATATATATATATATATATAAATAAATAAATATATATATATATATATATATATATATTTTGTAATCCTTAGATGAATTATTTTTTCTTGTTGAATATGTATGGTGAAATAAAATAATTTTCATAAACAAGAATATACGAGTATTACTTCACTTTATTGTTGATTGAAGCTTTTCGCTAATTTACATTATTAGCATTTTCAAAATTTATAAATCACTGTCCAGTTATGTGACTAGAGTAAGACTGTAAATTAGCGAAAAGCTTCAATCAACAATAAAGTGAAGTAATACTCATATATTCTTGTTTATGAAAATTATTTTATTTCACCATATATATATATATATATATATATATATATATATATATATATATATATATATAAATATAAAATACGTTTTCTTGTTTAATAATTTAAAACAAAACAGGTTATTCAAATACAAGAATATTTATTATTTTATATCCAAAGCTTTTCGTTGGCAAACAGTACCAACATCAGATGATGTATATATATATATATATATATATATATATATATATATACATACTGTATACATATTAAAGAATCTTTGTCCTGAGTGACAGACTCAGAATCAACGTAGAGTCGAAACTATAAAAGGTAGACTTGAAATTTTCAGGGTATATTCCGTTCATAACATACATGCACACTATGAAAGGATTTTTCAAAATGTTCATTTTAAAGGCTAAAAATTGCAAAAATTACAACATTATACAGGATTGTTTCAATAATCTGTATACAATTGCATATATTTTCTATTAAATAATACGCTTTTATAAGTTTGTATTCCCGTTCCATAATCATATCAATTATTAGTGTCTTTTTAATTTATTAACTTAACATATAAAGTGACAATTTTAAACGAGTGCGGGCGAAGCCGTCACGGAGTGCTAGTAAAAGGAATATGCTGTCAATGCTTGTAAAATTATTTGAATAGTAACAAAATTATTAAGAGCGATTACTTAGTGTCCGTAATAAAAATTAAGGAATTTTAAAATGTACGATATTTTTTCAATTCTTTCTATTATGCGTATTTTTCACACTCTTCTTATACGTATTTTCTTCAAATTTCCAATCGTTAATAAAATACTTTTTATTCATCCACAGAAGTACAAATATATTTTTTTAATATTTGTAGTGGTTGGCACTTGATGTTGATATAGTTTATTTCAAATATTATTTCATTAATTAAATTTAATGAATTAATATTAGATTTATATGCGAGAAAAACCTTTCACAAAAGCGGTAAAGGTACGCAATATAATTATTTTGTTCCAATTGAATTAAAATACAGTAAATTATGACATATGATTTTATAAAACAGCTGATTTTATGATAGGTTATGTGGTAGAAGTGCTGTTTTAACGTATAAGTTATGTTACTTTAATTATATTAATTGTAATTATTTAATAAAAAGTAACTAAAATAACATTTTTCTTTATTGATCTAAGTAGTAATTGACTTTAAAAAATTTTGTTTATAATACTTGTTTAACTTCATTCCATAACCAAAATAGTTAAATGGAAGAAGAAACCTGACAGTATGTGTTATCACAATTCATAAAATATTTTACAAAATTGGTAAAAAATTAGGTTTACAAGATCTTTTTTTTTTAAATTTGTGGCTCGACATCAAATAAAGAAATAATTTAATTCTTCCATTGGGAATAAATAAGTTGTATATAAGGAAATTTCTTATAGAAAGAAAAAAAAAATTGAACACGAAATAATTAGATTTCTTGTGCTTATATATTGAAATATTTTCATTCCAACACATAAAGATTTTTCAACTGATACGACCTTAAAGAGGAAGCCAAACCTTAGAATCTATAATCAAAACTTATAAATACAAAGAAGCCCGCTGTAAACAGAAACCGGAATAAGCTGGCATAGCCATGTAAAGAAAGTAACTCCATGCTGTTTCCCTTGACCAGAGTGTCCTCTTCCTAGATGCCCGCCGTACCATGACTTCCAAGGAAACTGTGCAACACCATACCTGTGCGGCTTGACGAGTTACGCTTCGCTAATTTATTTCTATTGCACTTATCGTTGCTTCGGGGAACCAAGCCCTGACATAACGCCGTCTACTTTGGCCTGTATAACGATCGAGACTAAAAAGCGTAGAAAACAGATTCAAATATATTTGCGATAATGCGGCTATTACAGTGAATTGTGACGAAGCAGAAATGTTCAATCTACGATTTGCGGAAATAATTTACAAAAGCAAAAAGATTATTACAAAATGTAAAATCATGTTTCACTTAAAGATAAATAAATAAATTCTGTTTTATGGTTTCGTTAAAATAGAATTTTATACAAGAATTGGGTCTAGTCTTGTTACATAAATCGTCATTTCATTATGTAATGTTCAATTAAAGAACTTCGTAAAAAACTTTAAGTGCTAAAACATCACATTTATTAAATCTATAAATACCATGTTCTTTACTTTTAATAATGAATAGGATTTAGGCTTGAAAATTGACTCAATGTAATTGATTAACAACACGATTAACACGTATAAGAATGTGTTTTACATCAAACGGGTTTCAAACGCGTATCATCGTCAGTAATTAGAGCTACACTTTACCATCAGTTCTTGGTGTAAAACGATAATCACAGCTGATTGGAACGCTTTTTGATGTAATAAATACATTTATTGTGAGAGTGTTATTATTAAATAAATCAATATTTTTAAGTATGTAATATAAAAGAACACAAAGTTAGCTATAAATAAACAAATATTTTTGTTTTGCTATATTTTTAATTACTTTACATGTTTTGACATAAGTCGTCTTCCTCAGTGACAACCATGCTGTCATCACAGAGGAATGCACTTTTGTTGGCAAAACACAGGCGAATAAAACACAAAGTCTATTTGTAGATATTGAGTTTTGTCTTTATTTATAACATATACTTATAAATAATTTATAAAACCTATGTTTATTTACTCAATCGGCTAATCCGGCTAACATCGTACCACCAAACAGTTAATGTATACCGTGTTGACTATAGCTAAACTTAATTTAGTATTTATGAATATAATAGCTGACCCGACAGATTTTGTTTTGTTTTACCTATAAATATTAAATTCGAGCAAAAATCAAAAAGTAAAATAGGCTACATTTTTTTCCAAAGTATAATGTTTATTGTATTGTACAACAATATTCAATTTATTTTATATCATAATGTATTTTTAGTCGTTTTATCGGGAAAAGTCTGACAATTCAAGTATTCGTTTGAATTCTATTTTTTGGAGTACATTTGTATACCCAATACTTTTTTATTTTTTTTCTGGCGTCTACGCTAATAAATTTGAAGGTTTTTCGACGCGAGAGCAGGCCACTTACAGCGGTCCATATGAGAAGTGAGATTTATTCTATAAATTAATATATTTAACTTATAAGGTGAAGAGGTTTTCAATTCAATGCCATTATAACTTAATATTGTACAGTAAATATAGAAATATCACTTATGAGCTAAAGCAGCTGTTATGCAAACTATCCTAAACTATATAAACATTATTGAATGAAATCTTATTTTCACTTAATTTAAGTATCAGATGTATGTCATAGCGTGATTACCTCCCTCTGTTGATTATTAGTTGCATCTATATTAATAATTCTAAATTTCAATATAAGTGAGTGAATGCTCAGTCAAAAAAGGTAGTCGGTCTCGTTTTTTTTTTTTTGGTTTTAGAAAAATATCGACTTAGATGACTCTAATCGGGCTACAAACTACCCAGAATCTTCCCAGGAGGGTATTCAATAATAACCCAAAGTTTCACGTTGATCGGATGAACTGTTTAGGAAGCCATGAGAGACGTACAGAAAAACATTCGCTTTTATTTATATAAAAAATTGTCTTTCTTAACCCCTTTATGTGCATTCCTTCGTAAAATATCGATCTAAGAATTTTCATGAATACAGCAAAACAGAACAAGTGGTTGTTGCTGCAAGCTTCACCATTTCCGTGAAATGCTTTACTAGGCAAACTCGTATTTGCAATATTTCCTTGTACACAGATATGAAACGGTAATTTAGTTTTTCCATAACCTACCCCCAAGCATTCAAAGTTTCATTTTAAATTATATTAATGACATATTTTCCTTTTTAGTAATATTTGGGCTTGGTTGTTAGTTAAGATAATTCATAAATAGCTATACTCAAACTCCCAATTATAAACACCTTATTTTCAAACGTGTTTCGATTACTTATGTATTCATCATCAGTGATTCTACTACACAATCCCAACTCCCACTCCTGCAATTCTCCTGTATACAGTTTTTTTAATCTGTTTCCATTATTTTAGTTTCTTGGAATCACCATGATCATATTCTCTTCTTATTTGGTTCCATTTCTGTTTCCGATCACGCATTAATTATTGTTGATAAATATATTTAAAGAATTACTTTAACTTTTAAGTCATACAATCCTTCAGATTTGTATGTTAAATAGTTTATAATTTTTTATTTTAATTCTATTTGTTTGTTTACTATATTATTTTTTAGTTTATAAATTTGAAGTTGTTTCCAGATTGTTACAAAAAATTGATAAGGATTTATCTTAATAGACAAAATTAGCCCAAGACAAACTAAAACTTTCCACAGTGGAGTGAAACCGAAAACAGAATAGTACTGGTAGAACACGTGACAACGGAAATTACGTACACCTGCCCTTAGTCTCAGAAGAGGATCGAAAGTGAGGACACGTAATTAAAGCTCTCGGATGTCTCCTCGCATATATACCAAGCATGTTTATTGTTCAAGTACAATAAAATGTAAGTGATTATATATATATATATATATATATATATATATATATATATATATTGAAATGCTATATTACAATAATAGCAATAAATAAACTAGGTCTATAATTCCTTTGGTGTAAATAATTATATAATTATAGTTTAGATTTTGCTATAGTTATATTCAGATTTTATCACTGAAACTAGCATGGAAGAAATATTCTCCTTGTGATTTGGTGTTCGTTATTATTTAATTATTACCTTTGATACAATTTAAACTCCACATTTGGGAAATATTTAGTTTGTCTTCTTTCTGAATCTATAGTAAAACCGTTTAATAATAATAAAAATAGAGTAAAAGAGTACATTTTCAAATTAACATATTTTTCCAACGAAATGTTTGTTTGTAACAAAAAGGAAGATAACATTTGCTGTAGAAACGCCTCCACTATGCTAGGTTGTAATGGCAGAGCATTATGTTAATCAAGTATTTCCATTTGTATTCTAAGTAGACGTCGGGCTTTTAGAAGAGTTAAGGGGACGAGACGTAAAAACATCTAGGCACAGAGAACTGTAATATGATACACGAGCTATTCTATTAGAACTGACGTAAAATATACAGGAATATGAGAGTGAGCTATCTAGTTTTACGGCCCGCTATGTTTATGCAAGAATTGTTAAGAACTAGTTACACACACACACACACACACACACACACACACACACACACACACACACACACACACACACACACACACACAGACATACACATACTAGTTCAAATATATATAAATATATATATATATATATATATATATATATATATATATATATATACATAATGAATGTATGGAGGCATGTGTGTGTGTGTGTGTGTGTGTGTGTGTTGTGTGTGTGTGTGTGTGTGTTTGTTTGTGTGTGTGTGTGTGTGTGTGTGTGTGTGTGTGTGTGTGTGTGTGTGTGTGTGTGTGTGTGTGTGTGTGTGTGTGTGTGTGTGTGTGTGTGTGTGTGTGTGTGTGTGTGTGTGTGTGTGTGTGTGTGTGTCTGTGTGTGTGTGTGTGTGTGTGTGTGTGTGTGTGTGTGTGTGTGTGTGTGTGTGTGTGTGTGTGTGTTGGTTGTGTCTATTTCTATACATATATATATTTAAAGAAAATTTTAGTTTTAATGTAAATTCATAAATTTTAGACTGTTATTTTTAAATTCAAAACATTTCTGGTTCAGTTGTCAATTTGTATTAATTTTATTTGATAATTTTTCAAGTGTTATTACAATATCGTTAAGATGGAGAAACTCTACTTGAAAACCTCGTCAATACTATTTTGTACCCTTGAAAAAAAAAATCAGAAACCCACTTCTGAATGCCGGTTGGCCAAACGTTTAAACTTCTCTTCAAACGTACATTTTTGAGTGTAAGTGATAAAGTGATACCCAGAAATATTCTTCACACAGTTTCACCAATTGTTTTCATTATTTTAATTTCGTCATATAAATGTGTTAAACTTCACATAATTATTAAATTTATGGAAAAATTATTGATTCTGTAAATCGAAAGTGGTCATGTGCAATACGAGACGTTTACGTCATTCACGAAAAAGCTTTTGTTCGAAATATTATCTCATAATTAAATTATTTTCATAATTCTCATATTACTTTCTAGCAATGTTCATACATTTTGTAAGAATCTTTTCCTACCAATTTATCATTTCAGACATCAGATATTGTTTCAATCCGCGCTCTACCGCCCAAACTAAGATTTAATTAAAACACATGATTCCCTTTGTGTGTTTATATCTCTGCAGATCGCTAATGTCACTGACCTCTTTGCTTAGCCCTCAGCTGACTGACAGTTCTGCCATGTCATCGAATCAACACTCATTGTTTAGACTCCGGTTCGAATAGATCAGACATCATTCCAACTTTAGACCACTAAATGATTCTCGACTCTATTTTGGATATACGTTCTGGCAGACTTCTTTTCAACGTTATTATTAGATTCAATCTGTTTCTCGTAGACAGAAGATTTAGAGCGAATTACAGTTTCATCTTAGTCCGGAGCAAGTGGATCTTAATTTATTCGGGGCAGTAGCAAAATCATTAAAGTGTTAGATAGAGTTTACGTCTGCATCTTCAATTACTCTGCTGCTGTAAAGAGGACTTGTGTACACTTACACTCATGCAAAGTACATTCATTAAAAATCTTAGTATGGTAGGGTTGGCAAGTAAACATACCATTGAAAATGGAAGAACGCTATATCTTCCAAAAGTTAACTCTCCAACAAACTATATTTACTGCAAAATATTACACACACACACATACACACACACACACACACACACACACACACACACGCACTCACACACACACACACACACACACACACACACATGTATATATATATATATATATATATATATATATATATATATATATATATATATATATATATGAAAGTTATGATCGAGGAACGGTGGTTTTGAGAAACGTTGCCAAGGCTAATGTTAATAACCCCCTCATATTTCTTAAAATTTAATTGTTTTGTTTGTTTTTTATGATTTTTAAACGTTAGTTAGCTGTTTAAATTTTTAATTCTCTGATATAATCAACCACTACTTTTGCTTTGTCTGGATAATTCCTTTAGTTTTTAGTTTTTTACATTTATTTAGTGTTTATTTTTATTTTAGTATTTTGTTTTGTTTTAATTCTTTCAGTTTGGGTTATCTAATTTTACTTCTAAGCTATTTATGTTTGCTGTCATAGCCTAATTTGATATTTCGTAAAGGGAAAAAGCAGTTGTTTCCTGTTTGATAGTAAACAGGTTGCCAAATTAAATTAATGGGTTTTTGTAAAGGAAAAAAAATATTACAGTATAGTAAGACCTCTCTTGCACAAGAGTTTATGAGGTAATATTTTATAAATATTTTAAAACCAACAATCATAAGAAGTGAAAACAAGGTAAACTAACAATTGTTGTAATATATTTTAAAACTTGAATTTTTTATTTTTTGAACCTACAATTAAAAATTATATCAACCAAGTACGACGTCGTGACAGAATTAATATTTTGTTAATATCAACTAAAAAGATGTGGTTAAATCAATTGTAAACTCGTTTCTACCGACCGTAAGAATAGATGCCTGTCGCTGATTCCTTAACGCTCTCTACCGCAGACGAATTAAATTTACCAACAAATTTAATAAAATAATGCAGACGAACAGTGTAGATTTAAAATGTCTTCAAAACTCCCTAATCCTTAGCGTAAATTCTTCAGTCTCCTCGCCAAGAAAACCAGATCAATATTCTGAAGCCTTTGCCCGTTATATTTGAGGTTTCTCAGAATACATATGTTCTCAGAAGGAAATTGCTCGCGTCTAGCATTCACAGAACCTAGTTAATGAGGAAGCATCATTGTTTGAGGAAAGCAGCAGTAATTGTGTTGTAAGTAGGTAATTATGTATACGAATTGCACGTTTGGCACGCGGGCTCGGAGATGCCTCGCACGTGACCAGCATCCATGAAACTCTTACCAAATTGACCATGAAGTTTTACAATACACTTGATGAATATTTAACTGCCTACGTGCTGCAGCGACGCTAGCTTTGGGAAGAAAATGTTTTGTCTTGTCCTAGAAATAATAAAACTTGTGCACATGTTATAATATTTATTTAGTACGTCTAAAGACTATGTGCGCAGGGCAGGAGTAATATGTGTTCAAACAGTAAATTAAACGTTTTGACAAATAAGAATTTAATAAGAGTTAAATTATATTATTTCATAATACGATAAAGGTAGGTATAAGTACATAATATATTGACTTGTTAATCACGTAAACTGAATTTATTAAGGTAGTTTAAGTATGAGCCACGATAATAACTGTTATATAAAGTTACACTATAGATGGTAGCCCCACGACTTTTACTGACTTTTAATTATTAAAAACTGTAATTAAAACTTTTAAAAATGACATGATTTGTATAGAAACTATAATTTTATCAACACGTTTTCAAGGTAAATTAAATTCTATATCATACTTGTAACAAATTACAAAATAATTCAAAACAAAAAATTAATAACCTAAACAGAAACTATGGCGTAAAGGTCACATAACTTATATTACATTGAAACCAGCGATACTTGGTGGCGAAATAATGAACTGTCTCGCAGTGACACTATAAAACCTAAGTTTAACACATTCGATCTTACAATATGTATAGCTGTAGTCAAGCTATTAATTTAAGGTTACGTAACTACTCTTCCTATTACACTGAAACCAGTGACACCTACTGGCGAAGTATTGAACTGGCACTCTGTAGAGCCATTGGTGTAGCCTACATTTAATACATTCGAACTTACAATCTCTATGGCTGTAGTAAAAACTTTGCACTTTTGCTTACGTAAATACTCATTCTGTTTACCCTGAAACTAGCGATGCCTAGTGGCAAAATATTAAACTGTAAGAACATAATATTATTATACTTTTAATAGATTTAATATTGACTCATTTTGCTGTATAGCTGTAGTAAAAGCTTCGAATTTAGCTTAGGTGGAACTAATAATTTTGCATTGAAGCTAGCGATACACAATGGTAAAATAAACCTATTAAACTAGTAACAGTTTTACTTAATATATATTTGAATTATGAGTACATGTCACTATTTACAATCTGTTTGAGATTCAAAGTAAACCAGAATTTTACTGAAGGGTAAAATAGAAATGAACCTTTTGTGATTGTTGTGATTATGTGATGAGAAATAAATTGCTACGATTATAGAATTTGGCCGTAAAACATATTCTTAGGTGTTTTCTTAAGAAAATTTTTTAATGGGATTTCATTTTATGTCAAAGAGAAAAGCTATACAACAAGCCGTCTACGACAAAGTAACATTATTTTTATTACACAACACGTAGTTTTAAAGCTGTGTTGTAAACACGTAATTGTAGGTTATAAGTTTTGCGTAAATTATCACGAGAGGTAAAACCTGATAAAATCATAACATCGTATGTAGCAAATGACAAGTTCAGTTGTTTACTGCCACACACTCAAGGTTGAATGTGCACTTCCTTAGATCAACATGTCAGTCCGCCTGCGTTTATCGTGGTTTGACTTTTGATTAACTGTTTACCTCTTAAGGTGCCGCACCGGGCGCCATGTTCAATTCTATGGTTAAGTTGTACAGAGAAGTGTAGTAGCATAAAAACCTCAGCACAAACTAGAGTCATTTAATCATTGTACAGTTGTGTTAATGGTTCTAATTAATCATCCAAAATACTAATATTCTATTTATTACATTTTTATTATTGTTCATGTCCATAAACATTTTTTATAGTTGAATAATCAAAATTAATTCTCACTACCATTATCACTAATGAAACTGGTCTAAATTAGTAAAATCATAATTAGCGAGAATGTCGCTCTAACTTTACAGTAGGCCTAATTATCTTCACAATATTCTGTATTAGAAAAATAGGCTGTCATTGGTACTAGCAGATAGAAGTGAATTTTTGGTTATTTTTGAATACTTGTATAATATGGTTTTAATAGAATCTATTTCATGTAGTTAACCAAAAAACAAAATGTAGACAATAGATTTTGAAAATCTTATTAGATATTAAAAATTTACGCATTAAAAAAATATATTTAACGATTTTAATTGAAATCTGTTCTTAAAAAGCGTTAGACACGTCTAAGGAAGTTTTCATCTCAAAAGTTGGAATAAAATTAAGTCACCTAATACCATTTAGTAAGATTTAACGACACATAAATAGTTTAATATTTTTATCAACTGATAAAAAATATATAATAATAATTTTTTCACTTAATGTAAAATAAATAAACTAACAGCTGCTCTACAACATAACCTATAACGTAAATCCAGCATATTAAGCTAAAATATGATTGGCACGACGCTTATTATGATGAAATGAAGCGTGACGGATGAGATGGTTCTTGTCCTTGAAAATTAAACGATACAGTACTCACTTCAAAAAGGGCTACTTTTATTCGAGTTAAATACTGTACAGTGAAACCCACGATTAAGTATTTTGTGAACAATGACTAAACTCAGACGGGTCAGCAGAAGGGACAATTACAGCGTTATCTACCTCAAATTGGAGAAGGCGGATTGTTCACCTAACTCGTTCCCAACTTCCGTTTCTATGGAAACCGAACTTTTAATTTAAACACGAACAGTAACTTTTCATCTAGATAAGTAGCTATGTTGATAGCGATGGCAAGCAACAAATTGTCGATATTTTGTTACTACCGGAGATATAATTAGGCTGTTTATTCGTCACTTACTTGTCTTTTTAGTTTTGAAGATAGCATTTTGAATACTGCTTTTGCCTAGCTATGACTGTATGAGTATGTTTTCCCCGTGAGTAAACACTCTTATCCGTTACGTCACAGGATCTCTTTATATTTAGCCTAAATTAAGTGATAACATATGATTTGATACAACAGCTGATTTTATGTTGTAGGTTATGTTGTAGAACAACTGTTTTAAGTGGGTTATGTTACTTTTTGATGTACATTGTTAATTTAAAACGGTATTATCAAATAGTTTTTATTAGTTATTAAATATAATAATTTATTTATATTTCAAGAAATCATACTACAAAAAATTCAATACCATTAAAATGAGTTCAGTATTTCTATTTCAAATAAAAATTGTATAGGCATTTTTTGAAAATCGATTTCAATTAAATTCGTTAAATAAAGTTTGTAACAGTAAATTTTTCAACATCTAATAAAGATTTTCTATTAACTACATTCTTCTATTATTAGCTACATTAAATAGATTCTATGTAAACCACTATTAACTACTGTACGCCTTTCAAATGAAGTATTCACTACTGCAGGTCAGTCCTACAGAAATATTTTTAAATTTTTTTGCAAGGTAATTTTCCTTATCAATTTTACAATTTATATTAATTCATTTGGATTCAAATTTTCTTTAAACTATTTGCCTAAAATGTACACATACCTTCATGCCTTAAAAGATTCTTTTACATTGCAACTTGTCCTTTTTTGAAAATCGATTTCAATTAAATTCGTTAAATAAAGTTTGTAACAGTAAATTTTTCAACATCTAATAAAGATTTTCTATTAACTACATTCTTCTATTATTAGCTACATTAAATAGATTCTATGTAAACCACTATTAACTACTGTACGCCTTTCAAATGAAGTATTCACTACTGCAGGTCAGTCCTACAGAAATATTTTTAAATTTTTTTGCAAGGTAATTTTCCTTATTAATTTTACAATTTATATTAATTCATTTGGATTCAAATTTTCTTTAAACTATTTGCCTAAAATGTACACATACCTTCATGCCTTAAAAGATTCTTTTACATTGCAACTTGTCCTTGAGAATCTGTGGGAAACGGTACTTACGGAAAGCTCTCGTTGCAACAAAGTCAGTTAATTTTCCTTCTTTAGAGCATTCCCAGCTCCAAATGTAGGGCTGTACTGGCTTCCTGCTACTCATATGTGCCAACCTTCTTTACCACATGTTTTTCTTGTCGACACGTATTTTAAATTCCTTCGATTGTTTTCTCAGCCTCTAGTATTCTCAGCAAATCGATGTCATCATTGCGTCGACATATATGAGATGTGATCAATTCAAGTGATATTTTACTTTATTTTCTTCATTTCAAGCCGGCCCAAACACATTGTAGTGTTAAATACATAACTAAACACAGCCGGTGTTATGTTTTAAATAAACACTGGTTTTTTAGTGGCCTTGAATTGACTTGGAGATTGTAAGCATTATGTGTCCCTCTATATAGGCTCTTGCGCAGAGGTTAAGAATTAGTTAAATCTTTAAGTATGTGTTCTTACGTATGGTACTTTATTTACACTATTGGTAACGATCGGCTTATATTCAAACTATATGCATATCTGTTCTTTAAGTCTTGATAAATTACTGAACCTAAAAATAATTAGAATCAAGTAAAAATCGTTCGTACCATCAACAATTCAGTTCGTTTCATTGGCGCGAGAATTTAGAATTGCTAAAAACACATTGTAAAATCTATTTAAACTGAACCCACCTAACGACGAATATACATATGACTAAACTAGTATCATATCTATAAGTTACATGTGTTTATAAATTTAATTGTTTTAATCTTAGTCATGACTAAAGAGAAGTCAAGTTGTTGCTGTAATTTTTAGGATTAATTAATATTTTAATAAATTAAATTAAAATTAAAAATAAATGTAATAAAATTGATTATTATTTTAATAAATTAATGTTTTTAAAGTAAAGTCTTGGTTAAATAGTACAACAGCCAGCACTGCAAAAATATCCCAAGTATTTAAGGTGATTTATTTAAATCACCTACTTACTCTACTTTTAAAAGCTTTTTGCAACTAAAATATTTGCGCCGTTTTATTATTGCAAGAAATGGTTTACTCCTAAACCAGATGTATCAGACTTTACCAAACGTTCCTATACTGTTGGCACCATTATTATACTACTTTAATTTTATTTACTTACACTATAAAAGCTTCTCGGAAGAGATACCTTAAACTATTTTTACGAGTGTCGTAGCATTCCGATTTGCAAAACTCTTTAGGAACTATTTAAAAACACCATCCGCTTTTATGGCTCGCAGCGAGATGAAGAATAAAACGGATCTGTAATGTACTTTAGTACCGGCTTACCTATACGGCGCCGTAAAATGTAATACCTTATATAAACATAAAATACCTTCAGGCTGTATCCCGAATATACAGTGTCTTACTTTGACGATACGCTTCTCTCGCTTCAAGCTTAACTGTTTACTTAAGTCGCTCTCCTGATTATTTCTTAAAATAAGATGTTATATACGTCTCAGTATAAAGGAACAAAGTTTGTAAGCTGCCTAGTATTTTTCACGCTGTAAATTATTAACAAAAAATATTATTTATGTTATTTGTTTAACATTTGGATTTATTTACAATATAAATTTAACAAATATATTACAGAAACGTTTTGTAAATAGTTTGTTTCAAAATAAGAATATAACTATTTATATGTTGATTTGAAGAGGTTGGATGAATGGATAAAATGAGAAAGTATTTGTGAGAGAGAACGAGAGAAATTAACGACACGTAAAATGAATAGATGAATATAAGTCTAGGCATAAAGTTATGAATACATTGTAGTAGAATTATAATTACAATGGTATTTTGCCAAAAAAGGCTTTAAAAACGTCTGAGTCTAGCCACCGGTTTACCTCAAGCAATTAGAAATAGTTTCTACGAAGAGTGGAGCTAACAGGCACATTTTCATCTCTCATTCGCTTTCAATGAGTTGTGGAATTTTTTTACAGCTGTAATGGAGCAACACAGATGCATATTGATGATATGACAATGTCACACCGGCCGTTCTCTATCACTACCGACCCCCAAATACTTTTCTAATTTTAATTTTAGCAATAATAATTAATTTAACTATGTAAATGTGCAGGAGATTCTTTAGTTTATATTCTATGGTCGTGAGTGGACCGAGGGCAGGTGATCTCAGCGCAAAAGGTGAGAGACGCGATTTTGTCTTTTGAGCCTTTTAAAGCGCCACCCCTCGGTCTACAGATAATATTACTCCAGCACTACTACAAAATTGCTTGGAGGAAATAATAGGGCGACTGACAGGATTACTCAGAGGGGTGTTGCCTTTGGTTACACGCCTGGGCAGTGGCTCAAAACGAAAGTTATCTTTATCCCCATACCGGGGAGGAAAGGTTACACAGAGGTAAAGGACTTCAGACCTATCAGCCTTACATCTTTCTTGTTAAGGACACTGGAAAGGCTGGTGGACCACTATTTGAAGGAGGGACCTCTGAAGCAGCATCCGCTTCATCAGGACCAACACGCCTACCGAACTGGTAGATCAGTGGAGACTGCGCTGTTGTCGGTTGTGGACAGGGTCAGATGAACAACAAGGGAATATGTATTGGGGCTTTTCTTGATGTGGAGGGGGGCTTTTAATAGTACCTCTGGACTGGCCATCAAGAGAGCAGCTATGGATCACGGGATTTCTGATGAAATTATAAATTGGATTATGATTTCCTTGAAAAACCGTATAAGTACTGCATCCTGGATGGGGTGCACGATAAATGGGATGGTCTCGGAGGGCTGCGCGCAGGGTTGTGTGTTATCCCCTCTGCTGTGGAGCCTTGTCGTGGACGGCCTACCAAGGACGCTCGTAGGATATGCGGATGATATAGCTATCCTTGTTAGGGGACCATTTGAAGAGGTCCTATTCTAATATAGAATATAAAGTCTTATTCTAAGTACATTCTAATACAAAATAGCTTTTTTTCTGTTACTTTCGTGCACAATTTCAGTATGTTAAAACTCACACTCGAGTTTGAGTTACATTTCAATAGCGCTAAGACGAAACCGTTGAGTATCCACTTCATATCTAATGGGAGAAATATTTGCCTTTAACTATGATCTTGCTTCTATTTTTGTCATATACCTTAACTTATACAATGGTAGCGCTAATAACGAATTCTTATATTTGTTAACTTGTATTATTGTGTCTTGAAATGTTTTTCTTTACTGCTTCTCGGAGACAAATTAGAAGTCTTATTTACAGAATCCATTACGAAAATCAAGAATTATTTGTTTGTAATATAGTAATACACTATAATCTGTTGAATGATGGCTCCAAGTGTTTTCTCAATAAACAATGTCGCCCCAATTTTTATTGCCTGTAAAACACGATCGTTTAAACTCGAATAAGTTCACCATTGGCTACTACTTTATGCGCCTAAAATGGACGTAAATTGTGCGTCGTGGCACCCCTGACTGGGGCTGTACCCTATATTGACAGATTGAATGGTAAACATAGAGTGTTTTCCTTTGTTTTATTGAAGTGCCTAGGGTGATGTGGAGTGAGAGGGGTGAGAATTAGCGGGAACGTTTCGTCTAGCCGAGAGCGCTGCCGTAATCTACGACAGTTGTTAAGGAAACAATGACGTCATCGCACAAAACCAATTTATTTGGAAAATGATATTAATTTACGAAGAATATTGATACAACAACATAGGATGCATTGATAAAAATATAAAATATTATCTTACGTTCAATGTAAAAATGTTCTATATTCTCCGAAAATATTTTTTAAACATACATCCATGCTTTTACTTTTTTATTCATATTTTATTTTTACTCATATTTATTATACTTTAATAAAGTCAAATATTTGTTATAATTTTATGAGTGCATAGTTATTTTTTTTACTCCTTTTCTATGTTCTAATGAGGCGTATATATACTTCAATTTTTTAATCGTTACATAATTTCTCTTTCAAATTACAAATTAATGTGGTAATTGTAGGTTATAATGGTATTGTAGGTAATATCATAAACAATGCTCTAGGATTAAAAATGAATGAAAAGAATGAAATAAATAAACTGGATTAACGGTACGAAACATTGCTTCACATACGGACAATGCGAAAAAAGCAGAATGAAACTAAAAAACAACGCAAGCGATGAAAAAAAGAAAGCGTATTAATAGTAACGAAAACAAATAATAGTCCAATACCATACATGGAAAGGAAAATGAAAAATTGCAGAGGAATTAGCTTTCTATTTTGCCACTTAATATTGTTATTCAGACATATTTATAATAATTATAATTATAATTTTTTTAAAATAATTATGTTATTTAAATAATTTTAATAATTTAAAATTGATGTAAAATAAAATAAAAATGTCTGTTGATATAAGTAGAAATTGACTTTTTTTTAAATTTAGGACTACATGACTTTTTTTATCCATTCTAATTATACGTTTTGTAACTAAATTGTAACACAGCATAATAATATCCTTATACTATAAAAACGCTATTAGGTTACACTCCTCCTATATGTAGGACCATCTTGTACATATTTACAATAGTTAATAAAATGCTCTTTGTTTATCCATTTAAGTTCAAATACATATTTTTAATTTGTTGTGGATGACAATTGATGTTATTACAGTTTTTTTCAAATATTTATTCAATAGTTAAATTTTTAAAATTTGATGTCTTTTGGCTAGATTCGAACTGTATGACTACATGTTGCATTTAACTGTAGGAAATATATGGACATATTTAGTATGCACTAGTATTAGTGGTTTAATTTTAATTATTTAATAAAAAGTAATTGAGATAAAACTTTTCTTTGTTGGATTAAGTAGGAATTGACTTTAACAAAATTACTTGTTTTCGTTTCTATTGCATTGATTTATGAGAACTTTTATTTTCTTTAGTTTAATTATTCATTTGTTAAATATAATTATATTATTTTTATACAACATTCTTTGGGCTTAGCTTGAGAGTTAGTGTGGAAAAAAGACAGTTGTAACGACTACAGTTGTAAGTTATAGCAACACTCACTGATGTAGTAGCAACACTCACTGATGATGATGACGACTTTGTCATTGAAACGCGTAAGAGTAAATAAATGATTAACTTGTGAGTCTTGTGTATATTATTTTTATACAACATTCTTTGAGCTTAGCTTGAGAGTTAGTGTGAAAAAAAGACAGTTGTAACGACTACAGTTGTAAGTTATAGCAACACTCACTGATGTAGTAGCAACACTCACTGATGATGATGACGACTTTGTCATTGAAACGCGTAAGAGTAAATAAATGATTAACTTGTGAGTCTTGTGTATATTATTTTTATACAACATTCTTTGAGCTTAGCTTGAGAGTTAGTGTGGAAAAAAAGACAGTTGTAACGACTACAGTTGTAAGTTATAGCAACACTCACTGATGTAGTAGCAACACTCACTGATGATGATGACTTTGTCATTGAAACGCGTAAGAGTAAATAATTGATTAACTTGTGAGTCTTGTGTATATTATTTTTATACAACATTCTTTGGGCTTAGCTTGAGAGTTAGTGTGGAAAAAAAGACATTTGTAACGACTACAGTTGTAAGTTATAGCAACACTCACTGATGTAGTAGCAACACTCACTGATGATGATGACGACTTTGTCATTGAAACGCGTAAGAGTAAATAAATGATTAACTAGTGAGTCTTGTGTATATTATTTTTATACAACATTCTTTGAGCTTAGCTTGAGAGTTAGTGTGGAAAAAAAGACAGTTGTAACGACTACAGTTGTAAGTTATAGCAACACTCACTGATGTAGTAGCAACACTCACTGATGATGATGACTTTGTCATTGAAACGCGTAAGAGTAAATAAATGATTAACTTGTGAGTCTTGTGTATATTATTTTTATACAACATTCTTTGAGCTTAGCTTGAGAGTTAGTGTGAAAAAAAAGACAGTTGTAACGACTACAGTTGTAAGTTATAGCAACACTCACTGATGTAGTAGCAACACTCACTGATGATGATGACTTTGTCATTGAAACGCGTAAGAGTAAATAATTGATTAACTTGTGAGTCTTGTGTATATTATTTTTATACAACATTCTTTGAGCTTAGCTTGAGAGTTAGTGTGAAAAAAGACAGTTGTAACGACTACAGTTGTAAGTTATAGCAACACTCACTGATGTAGTAGCAACACTCACTGATGATGATGACGACTTTGTCATTGAAACGCGTAAGAGTAAATAAATGATTAACTTGTGAGTCTTGTGTATATTATTTTTTTCATACTATTTACTTTTTATTTATTAATATTCAATATAATACATATTACCATTTAATTCAAATTTAATTACAATGGTAATTTCATATATCTATGAAATTTGATATAAATGGACATTAAATAAAGAGCTTTAACACAGTCCTTGAAATCCCTAATATATTACCTAGCTAAACTGTCATTAGGTTGTATAATTTTAAATTCTGAATCTTTTTATTTATTGTATTATATGTTTAGTTAGTCTTTACTTGGAAATAGTTGTCTTTATTGGATTTTACATTCTGTTAATAGTATTTTATAAACTAATGGGTTTGTATTTTTCCGGCGAATAAATTAATGCTTAAAGACATTACAGTGAAAAAAACATTTAGGAACGGCTTACAAAATTCAATGTATGTAGTCTAATTTATTCCTAATATTTGCATTAAAATAAATATACATTTAGGATTTAGTTTTAATTTCGATAACCGTTGTGTTTCTCAAGACACTAAGTCCACCTCCCTACGAATCATATACGACAGGTTGTATATAGCATACCAACAAGATTTAGTTAGGGCCAAACATTTCCTGGTCTAGTAATTTTGGCTCACTTTCACACTAATTATAAGATATAAGAATAGTAAAATGGTGTAATAACTAAAGCTTAATTTAGAGAATCATTAAACTGTAATAAACAGATACAAACCTCAAATACATCTCTTTCGAAACAGTACTTAGCCAATCAAAAGGTAAGTGAGAGCTTTGGTTTGTCTTTACTGACGCCTAATACTCGTATATTACTCGATAGCTTTCCTCAGAGTTAAGTAGATACAAATAGAGCAGGCACATTCGAAAGTTGGCAACAGTGGCTGGGTTAGGGTAGGTTTGAAGAGACTGAAATAACCCTGAGATAAAATACTGCACAGTTGGAATTATGGAGAACATTTAGGAAGATGAGTTATAGGGGACGATTGCCACACGTCCTCCAGTGTGAGAGGGGAGCTTTTTATAGCTCGACTATAAATCACATACAAATTAATTGTTAATTACCTTCTTTGTCATATATAAATAAAACTTCTAAAATATTAAAAACAGTTATATATTTTACAGGCTCTAATGTCTAGCCTCTAGATCTAGTAAACTTTGTTTGCTATATTAGGTTTTATTATAATTTTATTTTCTGCTGAAAAAATGTAATTTCTGATTGAGTAATTTCATGTAGAATATTTTTATATACTTCTTTTTGAGTGAAAATAATCAGTTTCATTATCTATATATATATATATATATATATATATATATATATATATATATATAAATATATATATATATATATATATATATATATATATATATATATATATATATATATATTAAATGTAATTTGTTGAAGTAAACCGGACTCCCACAAGAAAGGAGATTGGTAAACGCAGCAGAAAATAAATCTAGGTGATCCTTTCTGAGCTACACAATAAAAACTAATCAATGTATTTCCCCTCCCCTGACTGATTTAAAAACAATTATCTGAGATCAATTTTAAAAACCGTTCATAATCAAATGGCGTATAACTAAATTGTGAATGAACGAGTACATACAAATTACTCTTTCGCGTTAAAGGTATTATTGTAGATTATCAAAGAGTAATTATACATACGGTAGACAAACTAATTTACATACAGAGATTATTATGTATACTATAGTTCAATTAATTAAAAAGCTAAATGTGTAGAATTAGAAGATAGTACGTGAAAAAACGTCACAAATTCAAAGCATTGAAAATAATTATTAAATATGATTGTTCAGAAAGAATGTCCTAGGTAGAAACCATAAAATACTTCGGCAACGTCAAGTTCACAGAGGAATGCAATTTAAAATCAAATAAACAAAACATTAAAAAAATCTGGAACCGTTTGAGCAAATATTACATCTCCCGACCTCTAATGCCATATTAATTATTGGATTTACTTTTGACGTTGCATAAAAATTGATGATGCCAAAAGATGAAAAATATTAATACTAATAATTTTATTCTGTGAAGTACTGTTTTCGTTTCGACCACCGAAAAAAGTGTAAACCTCTTGTCCATTAATGTGGCTAGTATGTTATATAATTGTGTGTTTTTCTTGTGTTCTGTTATTTTTGTAAGTTTTATTTTCTATTACTGTAATGAAATCTAGTTTTTTGTTTTACTTCTAAGTTTTGGTTGATGTTTGTGTAACTAGACTGATTTTAGTATGTAATTAGCAAAATACGCAGCAGCTGCATTTTTAATTGGGTGTATGTGTTTCATGTAGTTAATTGAGTTGGTTTCTTTGATGATATGGTCGATGGATATTGGTACTTCTTATAGGATGTTTATGTAGCAACATGGTATATTGTTAAAGTGAATGGTTTGGGGTAAAGTTAGTTTTTACTAAAGTGGGTGGTTTTATATGTTCTGTATTTGTTTGTCATTGTTGTTTTCAAAATCATTGTTGATTTTAAACATGTGTCTTTCGAACTTTTTGTTATTGTGAGGTCGAGGAAATTTAAGGATCGATTGTACTCACAAATACACATAAACCATATTCTAAACACCAAAAATTTTCAACGCAATTACTACCTATTAATTAAACAAGATATTCTAAACACGAAACTCTATTACTCGTACAAACACGTATTTATAATTACGTAAGGCCAAGTAAAATTATTTTCTAAGCATTATGTTACCTTTGAATTTTTTAATTTTATACACTTTTTTAAAGAGGCCATATTTATTTTCGATTATTTTGAAGAAATATAGACCATAGATTTTGTTTGTTGTGCCAGAGTTAATTTTCAGAAGGAATATTTTTTTTACATCAAATGAAGCAAATGCCTGTATTATACGTATGACATAATATAAAACAATAATAATTCAATGCAAATTCGGTTAGTATAAAAGCAATAATAATATACAAGCTGCTCCATACTTCAAGTATAAGAAGAAAGGCTGGCTTTGTGAGGCCACGGGCCGTCGTGACCGGCCCATTAAGTTTCAAGGCTTACTCCGACAATTAGAGACTTGGGCCAAAGACCGCCTTGGTCTGGTCTTTATGATGCTGCGCCAGTGTCTTTATATTCGCTCTTACCCTCTTCCAGACTTTGTAATTAGGTGTTTGTAAGAATTATTACTTCAAGTGTGACTGCAACTGTTAGAGCACTCACAGTTTAGAAGCTGCTTTTTACTACCGCTTCTCTTTAATGAATTTTCTGGTTGTTTATTCATATAAAAAGGTTACAATGAAAATATTGGAAAGAACTCCAAAACCACAAATATAATCAAAAATAACAAATCAAACAAGTTACTTAAGATTAAATCCTTATGTACATTTCGATGACCATGTCATCATCATCATCATCATCATCATAGGGTCTTATTACAAAATTACAAACTAGCAAACAAGAAGTTACAAACTAGCATGATTCTGTGTAGATAAACTTCTTGTGATTGTTGTAGTAAACAATAAAATAAACTTCTTGTTTGCTAGACTGTAATTTTGTAATAAGACCCTCTGATGATGATGACATGGTCATCGAAATGTACATAAGGGTTTAATCTTAAATAACTTGTTTTATTTGTTATTTTTTTATTATTTATGTGGTATTGAGGCTCTTCCCAATATTTTCATTGTAATATATTGTACCACTGTGCTATTGATATTGTATGTATAAAAAGGTAGTAAGGAAATCATAAAAGTGTTAATCCTTGACGTAACATCTACAATGTTTGAGGTTATCTTTCTGCGCGGAATTATGGAATTATTACATCAAGTAGGGAAATCAATAAATAATGTCGGATGATGTGGCAATCAACACAAATATAATATAGCCTCCAGTTATAAACAAAAATGAAGAAGAAACCACTTTAAAAAATTTACAAAATTCTGCTGTCACCCTTAATTTAGGTTATGAGGGTTACAAAATAAAATATACAATAAAATTTTTAAACTAAACAAAATGTAGGCACAATCAACTGAAAATTAATATTACATTTCTGCCAAAGCTGTAAAATGTACAAGATGTGAAACTCATTGCACATGAGAGAGAAATGAGTATCGTGGCGGGACCTGGGATTTTTTCATTGGTGTTGGACACCATAGTTCCCTAATAGGGCAAAAACTGTGATCAGATTTCCAATCTTAGACCTTGGCTGGCCAAATACCTTTCTAATTTTGATTTAAGTTCAACTCCGTAAGTAATGAAAAGTGAAAATTCAATGCAAGACACTTTTAACTTACGTTATCGGCAAACTCACTTGGATCAAGTTTAGTTAATACTAATAAATTATTATTTTATACGTTAACATAGAAAACAATACGTATAAACTTGCCCGTAGTAGTGTAAGCAAGAGACTCGGTCAGCTAGAGCGCAGTGGTCTAGATGACATTTAGAATGGTGGAGGATCGTTGACTAAGTGTTGGTCAAATCTTGCTGCTATATCGGTTCTTAACATTCACTGTCCTGTTTACTTTTGTGTCTAGATGCGAAAGAGAGTGAACAGGCTTCCACCTCCACAAGAGCGCATCTCAAGCCTCTTACTATACCTCGTGATTTATACTTAATTTGATTGGCAATGAGAACGGTTAATTTTACATCTTTATTTGAGTAATGTATTTAATAAAGACTAATATTTACTGTAGTTTATAATAAAATAATGTGGGTAGTAAAACAATTATTTAGATGTTTACTGAATACAAATTTTTTTTAAAATTAAATTAGTTCTTTAAAATGTATAAGACGGTCCTAAAAATTATTCCCTTTTAAAAATTTGATTAAAAATTTATAACTTATTATTATTGTTTTATTGTGATTAATTTGTACTGAGATTTATCAAAATTTAAATAAATTAATATATTTATTATCTGATCAGAACTATTTAGTAATAATCTACGTGTAAAACAGCTGTGTTACAACATAACCTATAACACACAATTAGCTGTTACATGAAATCATATGTTATCATTTAGTTCACTCTTAGCTTAACCTGGAGAAAATATATTATGCTGTATTGTATGGGTTTCAGAAATAGCGTGACGCGAAACTAATTATTTAATTTCATGTTTGCTCACCGCGCGTAAAGAGGTTATCACTTCAAAAAAAGAAACATTTTTCTAAGGTGTGCATATGCAGTAAATGCAGATCGATTATAATTAAATAGTGTAACACTGCATATAACCTATAATTACCCCGTGACAGATTCAAATTCAAGGATTTTCAACATTCCACTGCATAAAATTAAATATTTCGTTTTTTGAATATGTTCCCTTCAAGCTCGAATGAAAAGATTCCAAGTATCTGCAAATGTCTATTCATCTAATTCTTATAAATTTTAAATTTAATCTTTTTAATCATTTACAGCCGAGTTTCTATAGCTTAAGCTGAGAGACTATAATAAGACCTGATGTATTCAAAATAAATTAAATTTTAATAAGAACAAAGCCCAAGGTTTGTATATTAACGAGGCACTGTTCTGTCAGACGCTGTTTTTCTGCTATTGTTGCGTCTATAAAGACTACCCGCTGTTGATGTTGGCGGTGACTTACAGAAGAATTCGACTTTAAATGCAAATTAAACAGAACCGAGCGTGAACTAAGCCTGTTAAGATTTCCGAAACATGAAAACTTGTTTACCTCAAAGTAAAAATTATGCCCTGAAAACTTGTCTCAATTCAAAAAATTTAACACGTTTTCGTGCATTTTTTTAAAAACTAATATAATAACTAAATGTAATATATTTTATATTATTATTATTATGTTATATATTAATGATATGATATATATTAGTAAATATAATATACAAAATATATTATACTAGGGGCTTGTAGGGGCAAATACCCCTATTCATACTGATACAAATTTTAAACTTTTGAATGATAACTTTATTTTTTAATTCAAATTAATTTAATATAATTCAAATTTTTCATAACAATTTTTCCCCATAAACTATATTTTTTGTGAATGTGTTTTCAATTTGACTTTTGTCCAATCGTATTACCAATATATATCTTTGTGCAACATAAAGTTGATCATGTGTAAAAACAGGTTTGGTCGATTAAACCCTTACTTATAGTTATTGAAAATTTAAGTCTTAAAGGAAATCGGTTCCTTTTCGTTTGAAATGACATGTTAGGATCTGTTGATATTAATTTAATTATTGGTAAAAATATGATGTTTCCTTTCCCAGAATCAGTGTTTATTTCTAATTTAATACACTTGTCAAACATATCCAGTACGATAAGACGTACTCCATTAACCAAACCTGTTCCCAAGTTCATAGGTCTAATTAATCTTTAATACTGTTAAAATATTTGTACTCAGCTGTTTTTAATATAATATTTGCACAGTTGTTTCTCAGCTGAAATATTTGAAAATCATACTCAGCTGTTTTTCATTGCAATGTATTTCTTATGGAGATATCTAGTAACTTCAAGCTCCTCGAAACCCTACAAATGTTGTAAATTGAGAAAACCTATATTTTTCCCCGCTCCTTCATGTAAATACCTTTAATTTCAGCCACTCCCAGCACTGT
Source organism: Prosapia bicincta (assembly GCA_036971475.1). NCBI lineage: Eukaryota > Metazoa > Arthropoda > Insecta > Hemiptera > Cercopidae > Prosapia > Prosapia bicincta. The sequence goes on along the minus strand of JBAIZL010000008.1, from coordinate 1,826,779 downwards.
ACTACCTTCCATGTTCCCACAATTTTTCTCTCAAAATTCGGCTTATGAAAATATATGTACGGATAATATAATATATATCATTATATAACATATATTAATAATATTATGTATAGGAGTGTGTGTGTGTGTGAAGTTGAAGTTTATCATGCTATGTATTTCTTGTGCAATAAAATGTAAAGTTAATAACATTATAATTGAGGACTCAATTTGAAAAGAGAATACAAGTTTGATTTATATATATTTAATCCAATTTTTAAATGATATTTTTTTAAATATAAGACATTATGAATACCTTAACAAACAAAGTTTAGGAATGAGCTAAAAAATATCTAAAATGATCGAGATGAAATTCAATATTTATTGATTCAATATTCAAGTAAATAATTACAATAAGTAAGACAAATTTTGATTAAGTAGATATATAACGGCTCTTATGCTTTTTTTAATGAAGGAAACTATGGTTCACAAACGAGTGAATTTAGTAGTTATTTCAACTACAGCATCGTTTCGGCAACTTGTTAACCGAAGCTTGAAACTAGATTACAAAATGTTTTAAAATTACGTCATAGTTTAGAAAACTAGTACATTCAACTACAATAACACCGTGTTTAGTGAAATTCTGAGTAAATGTTTCAATATTTACCTTTGCTGAAATATACTCACTAGCTAAACTCTAATTAACAAAATCGTTCCAAATGGCAGCCGTAATTAAAATTCTACTTCAATAAAATGTTTAATTTTTTTTCTTTATTTCAACATAAAAATAATAATAGCATTTTTACGAGAGAAAATGTATTTGTTCAAATAGAAGATGGCACTGTATGTACAGTACAAATACATACAAAAAGTATTATATGAAGTTATACATACGAGAAAATGACCATGTACATCAACTTGAAAAGATGTATATAATTAGCCAACAACAAACTGAATAAATTGTAGCGAACTATGCAGGATACAGTGCAGAAACTATTGTTAATGAAAAAGATTTTCAGGGCATCTAGGCAAAAAAATATGATTTTTTTATTGATTTAAAATTGTAATACATAAAAATTATTTAGAAATAATTTAATAAATTATCACTAAACTATTTACGAAAACTCCATACAGTAAAATTAAATTTCGTTTAAATTGTTTTATTTTATTTTTTTTTTCCCCAGGAAGAAACTGACGAAAATATCTTCAACAAAGCTAACTACAATAGTTTGGGCAACAAAATAATTGGACTTCATTCAAAAGGACCAGAATAATATGACGAAAAGACTGGATAAAAGTTCCTATAATTAAATATATACTTTCAACAAAATTCAGTTCAGAGACAGCCTATATTTTTTATTATAAGGTACTATCTCTCAGGAGGATTGTCTATCATATTTCTTACGCTTTGTCAAAAGTATTTTGTCTACAATTGATGTTTTTAAACTGATTAATAGATAGTCTTTTCTTATTTTTTGCTTTTTTAAATATGTAATTTTCTTACTAAACCAATTTATTTCCTTTTGATTTGTTTTTTCTTTTTTTTACACTTTTTTCTCTGCGTTCTTAAGAATTTTAAGGTTTACTTTTTTAATCTTTATCTTCATTATAGGAGTACTGGTACAACAATTTGTTTAATAATTAACGTTTTCAAATGTAAGAAGGAGGAAGGAATTAGCTTCAGAGTAATGAGATATGTAAAAAGGGATATTAATACCCCCCCCCCCTCCACCGGTTCTGGCTTGTCCAAATCTGCTTAAGGAAATATCTTTGAAGATATTATTGATTAGATTATATTATTTATATAATTATTATAAAAATGTTAGGTATAGATTATAACAGGGGATCCAATCTTGTTTACTCAAGGGCCACATCGAAAACGTTTGGAGGAAAGGCGGGCCGGCAATATTTCTAGCCTCCCCCCCCCCCATACATCCTCGACATTTTTTCTAATCAAGAGCTTAGTGGTGGTTTTTGAGATTTTCTTGCTTAGTTTTTTACTTGTTTAAAGCTTGTTTTACACTTATAAAGAAAAGAAGTGGCAAGTGAGAGACGAGTTCTGTACTCATATTTAATGGTAAAACTGTTTAAAAAGGAAATATATTACCAAATAAATTTTTTTTCTGTATGCTAGCTTTCCGCGGGCCGGAAAAAATCAGTTTGCTGGCTGGATGTGGTCCGCGGGCCGTAGGTTGGACACCCCGGGATTCTAATATTAGGCTTTAGAAATTAAAGTTTAAATCTTAACGTTGCTTTACCTCGTATTAGCTTTAAATGTTGAAAGGGTTTAAAAACGCCGACCAGTGAAACAAAATTGAAAGTTGAAAGAAAATTGGCATTATCTACTGTAATTAAACGTGTACATGTATTTTTAAAAAAATAATATACTTATTCAGTAATTAACTGTTTGAATAAGGCAATGATTTCTAAAGACGCAGTCGATTTGTGCAAACAATATTAGCAGAACGGCTAGTAGTAAGGAAAATCTTAAATACACTAGCATTGCTTTTAAAGTGCTGCCAATTAAACAATGAACGCAACATAGATGGATGACAAAAATAACAGGGAAATAGAAGGAAGGAAAGTGGCAAAAAGTTAGTTAAATAGATTATACAGTATTTGTAATTAAAACCTTTTAAAATATATATTTAATACATAGGAAAAATTACTCCACAATAGAATTGCAATATCAACATCAGTGATTGTATCGGGATAAAATATAAAGTTAATGGGAATTTAAAAAAGATTATTCAAGAGGAAGTAAATGTTTATAATCAGCATCAGAAAATAATTTATTTTATACAACTATTACGTCATCATCTTACGTTGGAACAGGTGTAGTAAACTAATATAGCTAAATCGTGTTCAAACAAGATTGTGAATCTGTCTTTTTTCTTTATAGTGAGTGTTCGGCTGTCTAACGTTTGGCCGTGACTCGAGAACATAGGCAATTGTGAAACTCAAAACCGAGGACAAATACACGCCGAGTTTCCACTCTACATGCATACTTAAGTCATCTTTATAAGGCCGTCAGAAGTAAATTACGGTAACGTGACGAGTCTGGAGAAAGGGAGACGCGTCGACGGCGTTGAGTGTTCACAAACAAGTATCTTTAGCGTAATGGCGGGAAGAACTAGAACAGAACACGAGTGTCATTCGAGAACGGAGAAACCGTAAACTGGCGTATCCATGACACAAAAAATAAGCGGTAGCTGGCTACATGATACCGGCCGAGAAGGCGTTCGTACAATTTATTATACAACTCCTACCGCTCGATTCTATCGACTGTTTTTGCTCTTTATTTTTTATTGTAATTGTTACGTAAAATTCTAAAGATATATTTCACAGGATAAGGTGCAATATATAATGATAGGCTATATTTACAATATAATTTGCAAATCGTTTTCATATGATATTGCATATATTATTAGATCTTTTTTCAAATTATAATTATGTTTTCAAACTGTTAATCATAAATGTCTGAAGTTATTATCTTTCGAATACTTTATTTATGCCTGAAAGCGAAACACTTCAAACAGTACACATTATAAGGTTATAACTTTAAACTACAGTCTTGCCTCCTCATTCCTCTTCATTCAGACGTCCATCTTCATACATAGCCATTACCCTGATGTCCATGATAAGGCATAGAGTCGAAAGTCCAATATCTCTTCTGGCTCACGGCCATTCTTTACCTAAGGCTTTTACTCTCAGAATGTCTCTGGGCAGAATGGGGTAACTACAGAGGAAAAGGATGTGTGATAATTAAGACGGCACTGTCCCGAGCTGGGTTCTGAAGACGATTCTCCAGACGGCAAATCGAGTAATCAAAGGAGCAAAGCAAATAAAACGATTTGAAATTTCAGTTTTTCGCTCCGCGCCTCTCCTAACAAAGGAAGCAAGACTTAACAAACGCTCGTAGTCGTCGGGTAAAGACCTGGTTTGGTCAATCAGAGCATCGGGTGCCGGTAACACGTAACCCCAATCTGACGGTGCAGCCATCGGGTAGCATTCCTCCTTTAGACAGACCAAATTTACCCAATATCTCCCCCGTCTGAACTGAACGGCACATCCAAGTAGCCGGCGGTGGAAGGCCGCCCTATTCACTTAAGGACTAGGCCCCCCCCCCCATTCTGAATCTCACCACGTCCTTAGCCTCTGAATCTTGTCAGGTGATCAGTCAAAAGGCACAAACGCTAGCAGCCTCGTCCGCCTGGTCCGCCAGAGAAAGTAGACTAGTTCTACCCTCCAAAGGTTCCACGTAGACCAGCTCAGCCCTTGACGAAGCAGTTAGAGCCATGAC
>JBAIZL010000008.1:1815000-1817500 GCA_036971475.1 Prosapia bicincta | reverse complement strand
TTAGGTAATACTTTTTATGTTTACATGTTTCAAATCAGTTTCAAAATATCTGTTCCCATGTCCAATGAATTAAAAAAATATGTAAAAATAAATCTTACCTAACTCGACCTAGCCTTTTTTAAAAAGTATTTTTACTGCATTAAAATTAAACAATAACAGATTAACATTCACAACAATTAAATGTTCCAACTTTGTTTTAGACTTCTTGAATTTTGTAGTCCATTACGTTTGGTGAATCTTATTAATCACTTAAACAATAGTTTATGACTAACCGAACGTTGTTTTAGACGTCTGTACTCTTGTCTCATGAGTAAATCAAATTTCTTTATAAAGTTCTAAATTGTTTTATATATTCTTATATTCATTTAATGTTTGATCAATGTGTTTTTCATTTAATTCAACAGTTTATTAGACTAAATTCTGGCTAAAAAGTTTGTATCTCTTAATATGTATCTAAAAAACACGTTTTTGTCCTTTTTTAACATTCTGATATCCATTAAAAAAATATAACAATCATTTAAATAATACATGCAATTTTTTTTTTAATTTTAATTAATTTAGAGTCTATCAATAATTATGATTTTGGACGATAACAAATTAATCACGCTTTTAATTTTAGTTAGTTAGTAACAAGTTAGTTTCAAAATGTCCATTCCAAGTTTCCGATAAATTGAAAAAAGTCAAGTGTAAAAACAAATCTAACCTATCTTTTTGTTAATTTATTGTTTAATTAAACAATAAACGAACTGTTATTCGTATAATATTTTATACTGTATTATCCTGCCTAATCAGCAAACAAAAGTGCTATTTTAAGTATTATTATTATTTAAAAAAATTTATTACATCCATTTTGTGTGACAAATGGTTTCTAATCCGTCATTGATCTAGATGTCATTGATTACAAAGGTTATTATGCTACCATTGGACAATATTGATACCAAAAAGGGACACCTGTTGCATTCCCGACTCTGCATTCATTTATCATTTCACTGCAGCATTCATATTTCTTTAATATTCGCGACTGTCATTGTATCGATAAAGCGTTCTGAATGCCAGAAGCATTCAGTAAATGTCAGTAGGCTTACTCGCATGACGCAACCCCGAGTTTTATTCGCAATGTGTGTCGCTTGAAACTCGCCATTGTAACTCTTTATATAAAGGAAGTAATGAGTTTTGAAAATAACAATTGGATTTTAATTTTCGTCCGTATGAAAAAGCGCTTTCGACGGTCGAGTGACAAAAGGCGAGTTTTGCTGGAAGTACAGAGTTTCACCTTTGCAAACAATGTGGTCGTGTCGCAACTAAAGTATTATAGGTTAGGTTTAACCATCATTGGGCACAAGGCTACCGGCCACGGTGCGGCCGCGCTCGGCCACTTCGTTGAACTTGTCTGCTCAGATTTCACCAAGCGTGTTAAATTTCGCATGCGTCTCCAAAAGCATGAAAATTTTGCTTTGAAAACGTAGGCTTTTGTTGAAACGCAACATTAGGTTTATAGCTTTTTTAAGGAAGTTGGTTTTTAAAAACCATTACATTTAAAACCGTTAATTTCACATTTATAATTAGTTTTCACACAAAAAAATATTCAAATAAATTATGAAAGATTAAGTTGTTTTTATCTTAGCAAAGATTCAAGATTAGGAGGCTATGTAGATGGTCTTATTTTTTGTGAAGACTCTCGTAGATACGATGTGAAAATAAGTTATACAAAAACTTTTTTAAAGTCAATGCCTACTTAGATCAAGAAAGAAAAATATTATTTTATTTACTTTTTATTAAATAATTACAATTAATATAAATAAATTAACATAACCTATGCGTTAAAACTATTCTACCACATAACCTATATCATAAAATCAGCTGTTTCATCAAATCATATGTTATCACTTATTTTAAACCAAATAGGACGAAATTACTACATTGCATACCTTGCCCCTTTTGTGAAATGTCTTGCTCCCATATATAACTAAAATATATTAACTTTATATTAAATATATTTAAATATGTAAAATATATTAAACTTAATTAATGAGTTAATATTTGAAAAAACTGTATTAACATCAAGTGTCTTTCACTAACCGTTTTAAAAAATGTACTTGATCTTGAGTGGATGAATAAAAAGTATTTTATTAACGATTGAAAATTTGAACAAGATGTATTTAAAGAGGGTGTGAACTAATAGAAGGATATGATTTGTGTGGATTGAATTCCCAGGTAATTGTTTGGAATAGTAGGCTTAAGTAGAAATTATTTTTTATTTAATTTAAACTTGTGTTTTTTAAGAAAATTTTAGAGTAATATTTCGCTTTACATATTGTTATACCTTTCTAAATAAAAAAAATTAACAAACAGTCGTGGGACTGACCGACGGAAATTACTATTTCGTATGGTGTTTCTGACTTAGAATAATAAATTGAAAATTGTTTAACTTTAACACTATATTTTTTCAAAAAATATATTTTAAAGGAAGGGAGAAATTTTATTTGTGTAAATTGTTCAA
>JBAIZL010000008.1:1687500-1810000 GCA_036971475.1 Prosapia bicincta | reverse complement strand
GATCGAAAACGTTCCGTCTCAGTAAGTTTTAACAAATTAACTTCTTTATAAAGTTTATTGGGGATTTTTTAGTAGAATGTAGCATATTCATTTTACAAATTTTGATCAAGCAAAATGGTTTCGGAATAGACAATTTCTATATCCCTTTGAAAAAATATTTTGTATGGCTAAAAGTTTTGAAATTCACGTCTTACAAAAACGAATAAGTACTGTGTACCTATAAACAATAAGTAAGTTAAAAAACGTGTTTACATATTGAACCTATAATTAAAGTAAATTTGTAAAAGGGCATTTTCGAGCACAATATATTGTGTTTAGTGTCTCACTGAGTTGATTTTATCTGCATTCGTTTATGTATTACCTTAGTAAAATTATTACTACAAGCCTGACGAACATATAGTAATGTAAATTTATTTTAAGAAATTATTTTTAAGCTATGAATACGACAATGCATAATCTTTTTTTACACTGAGCCTACATGTAGGTCTCACCAGTCCATTTCGTGTCTCTTGGAGATTTTGTTTTATGTCGATAAGCCCTAAATTGTTTCCAAATAAATTCCCCTTTCTTCTAAGCTTTAGTGAATGCTTTTCACAGGATTTCTTCCCGATCCCAGATTGTCTATTCCCTCAGTGTTAAGTTATTTTAATTCAATTTATATTATTTTAAAGTGAAATTGCTAGTATAATTGCAAAGATGTTTCTTATTATTTCATCCAAACTTCAAGTAGTTTATACTGGAATTCTTGAACGCATATTAATAAGTCGTACCTGCCTATGGTAGCACTTATTATTTTTTAACGAGGACGTCCGTTTCGGGAGTTTTATAACGTACACATTTTTACATCATCACCCCCAAATCTTTCTAAAAAGTCTCTTAATATTCACAGCCCTGCCCCACTACAAGCCTTACCCCACCTCCACTCCTGCCTAAAACAACTATAAGGTCAGTTATGGTCTGAGTTGACAATGTTAAACATCTCCCGAAAATAATATATCAATAAACAGAAATTTATTACCTGGATGTATTTCAAATTTTTCATATCGATCAACAGATGGTTATAAAAGGGTTTTTATGTTATTCAACATGGTAGGGCATGAAATTTTGCTCCTAAATTCTCAATTTCGTTGAACTCTGAGTTTTTATTGTTTAATTAGAACGTTGACCGCTTTTAAGATTATAATGTTTGTTTACAAACAACACTGGCATTGTATCATCAGATGCCTCTGGATTGATATTACTTTATTTTGATTTACATCATACTTTATTACAACATAATATTACTTTAATTCAAAAGAAATTGAAATGCCAAAGGGTTGGTAGAAAATTTCAAGTTATATGACTATGTTTGACCTTTTAAATGTTTAAACGCCGTAATTGATTTATTTACTTTAGTCCTCCTCTACACTTCATCTGGGTGCTCCTTTCTAGTTACGGGTGAAGTCAATTCCAGTTCAATGTCTTTTCAAGTGGCCGTAACAAATTAGCTGGTTTTTCGGATGTGGCCAATTATTGTTTCATTTACATCGTTCATCGTTCGTTTATTATTTTCTGCATTCTCAAAATTCCATACAATCTCCTTAGTACATTCGTTTCGACTGTGTTTACCATTCTTTTATTCTTCTGAATTAGTTTCCAAGTTTCTACGCTGTAAAAATTACTATTTATTTCATTATGTTATATATAATAAATATATTATTGGAGAGCTTTCTCTTCCACCATATGCCACTCATCGTTTTGATGAATCTGTTTTCTAGTTACAGTTTTCGTTTATTTCAATAGTTATTTTTTTAACTTAGTAAGTTAAAGTTTAAAACAGATTATAATTAATGCACGTAATAAAAAAATTATATAAAAATTTATCTAGTACTTGTGCCTTTATTTTGGTTTGAAAAGTTCTCAAACAAAAAAGATGTTTTAGCTCTTAATTCCGATCGATCCTACAGTCAAACGACTATACTTAAACATGGTATGTGCACAGTAAAATTAGAGCTTAGCTAGTGAGGACATTGCACAACGGTGAATGTTAAAAGAGTTTACCGAAACCTCACTACACACGAGTTTATTATTACAAACTAGTTTCGGCAACGATGTCACCTTCTATCTCAGTGATTAGCTAACACTAACATATATAATTAAACCACATCAAACCATATATAAATTAACGATAGAATTTATATCATACAACTTACCAAAATAAAAAAAAACAAGATAAAATATTAAAAAACCGGAAAACAAAAAGATCTTAACATACACAAAGAAAAACCCTCACTTAGATTTATTTGTTTCACATTATTATTTTCCCATATCATTCAATCTACCAACTTTTAAGCAGTCTTAAATGGTTTTATAAAATCATTCTCTACAAACAGGCTCTATAAACTCTTTACATTTATAAAATAAATTACATTACACCAAACATAACTAAAAACGAAAAGCTTTCATACATAAAATTATTAAGAGCTATTATCGAGAAATAAAAACTCTATAAATTAAAAATCATTAAACAAATATTAAAACTTACACTTCGTCTACAAAAATATTTAAGTGGTGATTGCAATTTTTTAAAAACATTTATTAAGTCTTACACCGAAAATAAGTACTTGATTTAAATAAAACAATGAAATAACAACACAAAAGTACCAGAATATAATGAGAAAACGCATAGTCCCGATAAAATTGAAAATTGTTAGCGAAACAACACGGAGTTAATAAGAAGACAGGGCCAAATCGTGGTTGAATGTGGCAATTCGGAATTTGTTTATAAACCAGGTCTCCCAAGCCTCGTGGTATGCTGTCTTACGCGTGGATCAAATCTGAATTCAGACTTTGTTGTCCTATAAGTAAAAACTTAAAAATAACCATTTGTTTCCAATTATTTACATTAAACATAGCGAAGTTATTTTAACCAACAAAAAATATACAAATTCTAACAAAAATATTTTCTTAAATACAAAGGACTATATATTTATAAAACAATGTACAATATGGTTACTGGAGATCCACTGTTATGTTTTAAATAAATATTTGACTAGGCTTCAACGATCTTTGCTTTACAACTAGGAACGCCTACTGCCATTTATTGTTGTCAATTTGTTGAGGCTTATAATACCATGTTAATATTGCTCAGTGTAGGCCTATAATCTTCTTTGCATTTTAATGTATTTAACGGAGATTTTTTATTGTTAAAGCTTAGTTTCAGCATAACAATAATGAGTATTTTGTAAAATAATGCATAATTTTTAGGAACACCCCTTTCCTTCTTTCTATTGTCTTGCTTAACCTCTTCCTCCCCATCTTCAAACGATCTTTCGAAAACTTTGAAGCGTTTCTCATTGCACTTTTATTTATTTAATTAAATAATGGTTGTACTAATTATCTAATTTTCCTCCATTTACGTCATTTCCCTCTCATATATTGCTATTTTTTTGTTTTTGTTTTATACTGATATCATAATATTATTCGTATTTTTCCGTCTCATACGAGTTCTTTGCTGTCCTAATTTTATATTTATTTCTTCCTCTGTCTTACTTGTGGTGTACTCAACTTACTTCATTTTATGTATTTTATTATTTTATTTCTAGATCCTCACCTCGGGGTCCTTCAATTCTTAATCTTCCAGTCAAATAATTTTTTATTTGAGGTTATATAACCTAACATATCCTAACTTCTACCCTTTAGCCCCCTTTAGTTTCAAACCTTTTAAAGTTTATTCTAAATATATCTTAAACAAGGTGTAAGATGTAGTGCATAATTTTAGTAGACAAACACGTTTTTAGTTTTCTTTAAAGTTGTATAGCTTTTTAAAACATTTTTTGAATAATGAGTTTAAAATTGTTCAACTTATTTTAATCTTTTTTATTATTCTCAATCATATTAACTACGACATTTTAAAATTGTCTGCTGCTTTATAATGTATTACTTAGTTTTCCTTCGTCATTTCAGTATTTTTAGGCTTTATTTGTTGTTTACCCCACCTTCATACCATTTTCTGCTTAGTATTGTTGTATACCTTTTCAGTTTCATCTGTTTTTATTATAAGCCTTCAATTAAAACAAACTGATTTTTTTTTAAATAAAAATTTAGTGAAGTATCATTTTGAGAAAAAAACACTATGCCATTCGGGCACACAGTTTAATATAGTTTTTAGTTTTTAAAATATTTTAGAGACTTTTTTACAAATATTAATATTATAATAATAATCGAAATCTTGTTGCTGTTCACGACGAGCTGGTTGTTAATTAATTATTACACTTTTGCTATTATTTGCGACCAGACTTTTTGTTAACTAAAGATAAAGGTAAGTCCAAGTGCAAGGTAAGAATTTTACAACCTTTAGTTACAAAAGGTCTGGTCGCCAGTAATAGCAGAAGTGTAATAATATAATAATTGTTTTCCAAATTCTGTACTTGATGTCAACTTATCAGAATTTATGCATATTTTTCATTTTTTTTTTTTTAATTTAACATGGTGCTCAATATTTATAAATTTAAAAGATTCATCAAACTTATATGCTTAACATTTAGATTTGCAAGTGGTTTTTGTGTTTTAAAAACCATTCTTTTAGGAGAATTTTAAGAACACTTAGTAAAAGAATTTCTCGGCGTATTCTCAGCCCTAAATTATCAGAGTGAAGACTGTGCGGCAGTTGGTCAAATATTGGCCTTGACAGAACATTTCTAAATATGCGTCTTAATGAGTCCATCTGTGGCAAGCCTACATTCCATAAAAATATGCAGTGACATTGTTAGTCTGGCGATACTGGCTATTATAAACACTTTATTTTTAGAAACCATCATATTTAATTTGCGCCACAATTATGGGAAATATGCCGCATTTAATGCCATCATCCGGGCACTGATACTAACAATGTGGCACCAGAAAACTGACCTTGTCATTGTTTTGGAGTTCAATGGTCAGAAATTGGAGGGTGAATGATCTCAAAGTATTTAATGCTTAGGAATTTTATTAACGAATTTGAAAAATCCCTGATTTACTTTAATATTAATCCCTGACACTTTTGGTCGTTTAGCAGTTTTACATGAAAGTTTTTTATTACAAAAGTCTAAAATCGTTCAATTTTAATTAATTTAAACTAAACTTTAATGACCGCCATAGCTTAACTTAATTTAAAAAACAAAACAATTAATATATTATTTACAATTCAAAATACTATATTTTTTCTAGACAATAACTTGTCAAAACTAATAATTGTTTCGTTTTATTTTTTTTAATCTATAAAAATAAATCCATACTAAATCTATTATTAAATCTACACATATAAGAAATAAAAAGAAAATTGTGTACAGTTTGTGATTGTTAGCTGAGATTTTTCTTCTCCCAGTCATTTCTCCCCCCTCCCACATATACCCATAAATCTATCTAACTATCAATCTCTTACTCTCTCTCTCTTCTCTTTCCCTCTCTCTAAACACACACACACACACACACACACACACACACACACACACACACACACAAAACGCGCGCTCACACACACACACACACACAACGCGCGCGCGCGCATACACACAGCGCACACGCGAGCACACACACACAAAGCGCGCTCGCACACACACACACACGCACGCACACACACAGCGAGTACACACACACACACACACACACACACAACGCGCACTCGCGCGCACACACACACACACACACACACACACACACACACACACACACACACACACACACACACACACACACACACACACACACACATACACACACACACACAACGCGAGCGCGCGCACACACACACACACACACCTAGTCTTGTAGTTACAATATTATCTTTGCAGACCAGAATCGTATTCAGCGAGGGGTGAATAAGTTTGAACGTCCTGAAATTTGAAAAACGAAATGAAACATATTTAGTTTCGTGTAATTTAGTTACGAAGTTTAAACGATATTTATAGATAAATAAGAAAGTTTTAAATTCTTTACCATTTAGTAGCATCCCAAACCTACGATTGATTTTAATCCCAAACTCAATATCTGACTCCTTGAACTAAACTATTATGTAATGACCCTTCTGGTGGTTTTAACTCATATTAGTAAGCTCTGTGCTTTAATTGCTCTTCTACCTTTCTTTATACAATTTTAAAATTTATTTTAATAATGCCATTCTCGTTATAGATAACTCCTAAGTATCTTTTCATCTCACCATTTTCTTTTCATTGCGTTTATTTCTTTTAATGTATTTCAATTCAAACATTCACGTTTAAAAATTCAACTTGATTCTAGCACCTTCATATTCTTTCTGTTCTTTTCTAGGTTGAGAATGATTAACCTAAATTAATAATTATATTTTTTAGTTCAACAATTTAACGATGTCAAGAGCTCATATATAAATACCCCTACCGTTTTCATCACGTTACAGTTCTATTTAATTTTCACTTTTATTCCTTTTTCCAACTTAGCAATCTTTCCCACGTGCCATCGTTTTAAACTTGACGCATGAATCCCATGCGTTTATACGTGACAGTAATATATCCGAGTCCTAATAACATAAATTATTCCCAGTTGTTCATGTCGCAATTGGCTAATAACATCTGTTTACCAACGGAAATGTACTGCAAACATTGCAAGTGTTATGTGAGGTTTTCCTCTTGTTTGTCATTCAATAGTCAAACTCGAATGAATAATATACTAGCTTGATCCTCGCCAGTATTTAATCAGCTGATTGTCACTTGAAGGTCATAATGAAATTTAAAAATATAAACTTAAATTGTAAAATTTAACTATAAAAAGGAACGTTTAACCAGGATATAACATTATACAATAAATACTCATAAAAAAGGAAAAATTAAATTATTATACTGTCTTGAATTTTGTAGTCCGAGTCGAGGAACACAAACAGAACACCAACTCAGCATTTTACAATCACAAAAGAAACAAGACACAACTACACAGAAATTTACCATAACCTAGAAATCTTACCCATCAACAAAAAATGACCACATCTCAACACACTAGAACAATATCAAATTTACACACAAAAATACAAAGTACAAACATATTAAACGAACAAACCCAATACAAATGACACATACTCTATGATACTATCGAAAACTTGCCTTTAAAACCGTCACTGCTTAACTCAACATCTCCAAGCAGAAGATCGAATTCGTTCTGTCTCAGTAAGTTTTTACACATTTACAAAATTTAAAGTTCGGATAGTCATAAACTAATGTTAAAGTGATTGATAATTATATTCTGTTATAAGTTAATGTTGCTTTCTTATAAGCATCTGAATGACTTTATGGGTTTACTTCACGAATTAAGCCTTTTGAATATGCACTCCTGCCGGCAATCCCACGCGTCTACCATGGGTGTTTGTAGTTTTAAGACAATTAGCCACTACACAAATATAAGCTCAGAAGGATGACGAGGGTTGTGAACATAGATAGAAATTAGGTTAGGGGCTTAAAGCAACCTGGTGGAAGTAATAATATGGGCCATGACATCATGTTGTCAGGTTGCGTAGCTGAAATAGATCTACCTTCGTGATCATAAGGGATTACATCCCTTGTAAGAAAGATAAGGGAGAGTGAGTGGAACTATGTAGGAATAAAAAGGGGGATAATTATTTCCCTGGTACTAGTATGGTAGACCTATCTAGTATACTAAATTGCTTACCTGGCCTAGACTATTTCCAATAGGTGTGAAGAGAACCACTAATGTTTGTTTTGTATTTGAAGGCGATAACACAAGTGTACTTTATACATTAAGGATCTGGAAATTAATATGAATTTCGGTAGATTAATGAAGAGACAAAACACTGTAGTCTGGGTTATAGGAAATGCTAACTAAAATAGACCTACTCACCATCGAGATCATAAGATATATATTTTTTACTAAAAAAAACGTTTCTATTTTCAGGGTTAGACAACCGTTATAAAATTCGGGTTAGAATAGGTTAGGTTAGGTTAGGTTAGGTTAGGTTAGGTTATGATAATCAGTACAAATGTACCTCAGATCTTAACGATGCAGATCTTGAAAAAAAGAAAACAAAAAAAATCGAAGAAACCTTAAGAAATTAAAACTCAACGAATTAATATCAATAAAATATCATAATCCTTAAAAACCTTTCTAAACTTGTAAACTTTCATTTTCTTACTTACATTAACTGTTCACTTGATGCATTACTATTTGCTAACTGCAGCCAGCACGCTAACTGGTCTACAAATGGCGACCATTGTTAACGTCAGGAGAAATGCATTAACTTGAAATACGTTGAATTTATTTTTGGCCTTTATGGAGACAAGAGAGAAACTGTTAAAATAAATTTCTGACGCTTTGTACTTTTAGACTCCCTTGACTACGCCATTTCGGTTCCAGTCACGTCAGAATAATATTAAACAGAAGAAATATCCATTTCAGAAAGACGTAGCGTGAGGCTAGTCTGCGTGTTTTCAATTTGAGGTTAAAAATGGCTACCCGACAGCGCTCAGCACGGCCTTCGTAATTTCTTCGTTGTACTTGTGTTTCACTGCCATTTGTATTTATTTTACGAAACCTTGACCGTAACACTGCCTGACCATTGCACTCGAACCGTTCTAAACACATCGACAGTTCGCAATCAACGTTACCTTGGCTTAGTTTCTAATGGCGAGTGTTGATATTAGCCTTCACTGTTTTGTTTCAAGCCTAGATATGAAAGGGAACTGTCATTCAAATACTTACATATATGGATTAGTAAGACCTTATTTGTAGAGAAAG
Organism: Prosapia bicincta; assembly: GCA_036971475.1. Lineage (NCBI taxonomy): Eukaryota > Metazoa > Arthropoda > Insecta > Hemiptera > Cercopidae > Prosapia > Prosapia bicincta. The sequence continues at coordinate 1,801,267 of JBAIZL010000008.1, read as the reverse complement.
CATAAAAGCGTGCTCGGTAGCTCGATCAACCCCCGCACTAGTGACAGTTATCTCTTATTGTCTTGTTGGAAAATTTGTTGGTGTATGTTTCTCTCTCTTTTTCTCACTCTTTGTGTGTGTGTGTGTGTGTGTGTGTGTGTGTGTGTGTGTGTTGTGTGTGTGTGTGTGTGTGTTGTGTGTGTGTGTGTGTGTGTGTGTGTGTGTGTGTGTGCGTGCGCGCGCGCGCTGTACCAATTACATACTGTATTTTATTTTATTTGTGTCGTAGAAAAACACACTTATATTGAAAGCTTGAAGTACAAAAAATACAGTGGGCCTTGACATTATGTAATATCATTAAGGTTGGTCCAGAGAACCAAACAGAATACAAATTAGAGAACCAGACTAGATGAAAACGTTATATAATTTGGTATTGAGCTTTGTCATTCCTGTAGAAGTATGCCCTACTTCGAAACACGTAAGCCTCGGTTGAATTCCTATTAAAAATATCTAAAAGACTTTGGAGTTGTAATACATATTATGTTTATATACATAGATTTGTTTTTATAGATAGGTTAATGTTTTGTGTTGATGGACTAGGGCAGTGGTTCCCAAACATTTTTAACCCATGGCGTTTTTGAGGAGGTACATTTCTGACGGCGCGGCGTTCTTATAGGAAACTGGTCATTATTTTGTTGATATTAGAGTTTTAAATAAAAATTTTAAATTATTTTTTCTTACTACTGTACTAAAGTACAAGCACATAACTCAATTTTTTATGAAAAATTTTTAAAACTGAAAAGTAGACATTATATATATATATATATCAAATATATGTCTAATATATATAATAATATATAGATATATTATATATTAATATATAATGTATGTCTAATATATAAATTAGGACTGGTTTAGTAGAGGACATTTGTCAGCAAAAGCATTTCATCTTGTTATTAAAAAATCTATTCACTGAGTTAAAATAAAACCAGAACAGCATTATACGAACTCGTACATATAGTAGCAGTTCTTTGCTCTTGAAAGAATTTTTACTGTTAATTACAATATCATGTATCAGCACAAGTTGTGATTCATTTTATGATATTTTCAATTTAAACGTTTAATTCCGAGAAACTCGACAGCGTCCCTGCCAATGATCTTTGACGGTCCGAGTAATCGCGACGCACACTTGAGGACCCACTAAACTAAGGTGAGAGACGGCCCTCTTAGTAAAAGCAGCTACGATGCATAACCCTTAGAATCATATTTACTAAAACAAGATTTTTTAATCTTGTTCAAGTAATTCCCGTACAGACAGATTTACAAGCGCTTAGATCCACATCCACACTCATTTCCTCACTGTGTAGATATGGCCCTACCCACGACAAACACAAACGGCAGCTGTTTCTGTTACAAAATGTACATGCTAAGAATAATGAGCTTCACATTTACATTTCATGTGACGCAGCGGCACATCCCGAGGGGCAAACCTTAACCCCTATGAAAATACTAATTTTGCTTTGGATTCCCTTTTCAGTTTCAGGTAGGCAGAGAAGAAACGCATGTTACTCCCTCCATAGCGTCACCAATAAAGTATTTTTAAGGTTATAAGCCTCCTTACCCATTACCATCAGGATATCCCAGCCCCCAGGGCCCTGCATCCAGAGCGTGGTTTTTCGGGTAATAAAACCGTTTGGCAGGTTTTTTCATCAAGTACTTATCGCGACACTCACCGTATTGTTTCATTTAAATATCTTCTAGAAAGGGCTTATGGTCTTGTTACATGGGCAATCTATTTCGATTTCTTCACGCGCGGAAGGGATACTAACCGCATGCGCATGTGAGACGGAGGCCACTCGGTACAGGTGGGTAATCAAGAGGACTGGATGGGTTTTTGAGGCTCAGACCAAGGTGCTTAACAGGGCAAACAAATTTAATGTATTTTGTAAAATTTTTACTTTAATTTATATTAAAATAGAATAATATAATTTTATTTGGACACATTTTCTTTAATATATTTTTATTCAATATATATTACATAAAAATATATTTTTCTTTTATTTATTACATCTATTTATAATCCTGAAATATAAGCAGGATTTCCTTCCGTTATCCTTATTCTCAGGGCGTTGCAAGCATATATTCAGTTGGCTTAAAAATCATATTAAAAAAAAAAAATTACGTTTTTATTATTATTAATAAATAGCCTACTGGGCCTACTAATATTATTTGTTTTTGAAAAATAATAATGTTATTCTTCCAATAGTTTACATGTATGTGTTGTCGACTTCCTAACAAACAGGTACTTATTCGTTATTCTTCCAATAGTTTACATTTATGTGTTGTCGACTTCCTCACAAACAGGTACTTATTCGTTATTCTTCCAATAGTTTACATTTATGTGTTGTCGACTTCCTCACATACAGGTACTTATTCGTTATTCTTCCAATAGTTTACATTTATGTGTTGTCGACTTCCTCACAAACAGGTACTTATTCGTTATTCTTCCAATAGTTTACATTTATGTGTTGTCGACTTCCTCACAAACAGGTACTTATTCGTTATTCTTCCAATAGTTTACGTTTATGTGTTGTCGACTTCCTAACAAACAGGTACTTATTCGTTATTCTTCCAATAGTTTACATTTATGTGTTGTCGACTTCCTCACAAACAGGTACTTATTCGTTATTCTTCCAATAGTTTACATTTATGTGTTGTCGACTTCCTCACAAACAGGTACTTATTCGTTATTCTTCCAATAGTTTACGTTTATGTGTTCTCGACTTCCTCACAAACAGGTACTTATTCGTTATTCTTCCAATAGTTTACATTTATGTGTTGTCGACTTCCTCACAAACAGGTACTTATTCGTTATTCTTCCAATAGTTTACATTTATGTGTTGTCGACTTCCTCACAAACAGGTACTTATTCGTTATTCTTCCAATAGTTTACATTTATGTGTTGTCGACTTCCTCACAAACAGGTACTTATTCGTTATTCTTCCAATAGTTTACATTTATGTGTTGTCGACTTCCTCGCATACAGGTACTTATTCGTTATTCTTCCAATAGTTTACATTTATGTGTTGTCGACTTCCTCACAAACAGTTACTTATTCGTTATTCTTCCAATAGTTTACATTTATGTGTTGTCGACTTCCTCACAAACAGGTACTTATTCGTTATTCTTCCAATAGTTTACATTTATGTGTTGTCGACTTCCTCACAAACAGGTACTTATTCGTTATTCTTCCAATAGTTTACATTTATGTGTTGTCGACTTCCTCACAAACAGGTACTTATTCGTTATTCTTCCAATAGTTTACATTTATGTGTTGTCGACTTCCTCACAAACAGGTACTTATTCGTTATTCTTCCAATAGTTTACATTTATGTGTTGTCGACTTCCTCACAAACAGGTACTTATTCGTTATTCTTCCAATAGTTTACATTTATGTGTTGTCGACTTCCTCGCATACAGGTACTTATTCGTTATTCTTCCAATAGTTTACATTTATGTGTTGTCGACTTCCTCACAAACAGTTACTTATTCGTTATTCTTCCAATAGTTTACATTTATGTGTTGTCGACTTCCTCACAAACAGGTACTTATTCGTTATTCTTCCAATAGTTTACATTTATGTGTTGTCGACTTCCTCACAAACAGGTACTTATTCGTTATTCTTCCAATAGTTTACATTTATGTGTTGTCGACTTCCTCACAAACAGGTACTTATTCGTTATTCTTCCAATAGTTTACATTTATGTGTTGTCGACTTCCTCACAAACAGGTACTTATTCGTCATTCTTCCAATAGTTTACATTTATGTGATGTCGACTTCCTCACAAACAGGTACTTATTCGTTATTCTTCCAGTAGTTTACGTTTCTGTGTTCTCGACTTCCTCACAAACAGGTACTTATTCCCAAAAAATAATTTCTCTGACTGATATACTCAAAACGTATAAGAATTTCTAAGACGTTACAAGCATTATAAAAGCGTTTTTAAGGCATTTTTATCTTCCACCACTGAATGTACAATTCATCCAACTAGACCTACAAATGACAGAAACACACGTAAAAGTTTACAATTGCTAAAAAATTGTTTTAAAGGAAAGCCATTATAACTTTGTATTAGTTATTTCTTTAAAAATTAAAAAGAAGTAATTTTAAAATTAAAAAATTATAAATATAGTTTTAATTTTGCGCCTAAGTGAGTTAAAAAAAAAGAATTTGTTAGTCCCGTATGCCAATTCTATTGAGTTCATAAAGTCATCCATAAAAAAACAAGTATATATTTTCTGGATTTCTATAGGTAAAACTACAGCTACCAAGATGAGATATATCTGAATTTGATTTGAATATTTTAACATTTGGATCCGGTTTACAGAACAAACACAACTAGAAGAAATTTATAACACAATGGGATTATGAAAACTAAGAAACTATTTTCTTTCTGAGAAAAACGAATTTTAGTAATTTTAAATTGTTAAAAAAAAACAATTTAATAACAACTCAAGCGTGTCTTTTATATTATATCCTGACATCCAGTACTCAAGTCTGACCTGAAAACTATTACATCCAAAAATAAAAGTTTAGAAATAATAACCATATAAATCATGTAAAATAATTATACTGTTTAAAAATAATTTTCTAAACAGAAATTTCCGTAACTTTATCTTTACGGGGGGTTTGCTTTACAATTGTTTTCCCCGAATTTAATCCAAAGCTTCTAGATGTTGCAGTAGTTATAGTAGAGGATATTGCATCATATGAAATTAATTATGACGTGCTTTTTACTACTCGGAAACCATTTATCTGCATGCGTGTTGGCGGGAATGATATATCGAACCTTGTTACGATGCAATTGTGATAATTATCTCAGAATGTTTCCAACAAGTTAAAAGTGACATTGTGGTAAAATTGTATGAAAACCAGTCTTAATTATAACTATTACATAGCTTATATACTTAGTAAACTGTAATATATATATATATATATATATATATATATATATATATATATCGCAATATATATTCTTGTTTATTAATAAAGAACTAAGTCAAAATACCATTACAAGAATTATAATTGAATTTACAATTGTAAATTCAATTATAATTCTTGTAATTGTATTTTGACTAAGTTCTTTATATATATATATATATATATATATATATATATATATATATATATATATATATATATATATATTTGAGTGTGTGTGTGTGTGTGTAATGTGTGTGTGTGTGTGTGTGTGTGTGTGTGTGTGTGTGTGTGTGTGTGTGTAGACTTCCTTTTCACTTTCCTTTCGCATTGTCCGTTTGTAAAGCAATGTTCGATATCGTTAATCCAGTTTCATTGTTTATTTTATTCTTTCCATTCATTTTTAATCCTAGAGCATTATTTATAAAATTGAGTGGTAACCATGGCAATAATTTAGGGTTGTGGAATGAAGGTTTCGACGACAAACAGAAGTAGGGAAAAGAAAAATTCATATACATCTTTGAGAAGTACATTTCTAGCTTTGGGAAAGTCGGTTCAGTGCCAAAGCGCTATACTTCGGTCATGAAGATACTCAATTCAAATCTGATCTAGATCCCCCAAATCTTCATAATTTAATTATTGAATAAATATTTGAAAAAAACTGTATTAACATCAATTGTGTCCAATACAAGTCAAAAGAAATGTATTTAAACTTGATTGGATGAATAAAAACTTGAAACTTGAACAAGATATATATATATATATATATATATATATATTAGGAGAGTGTGAGCTAATAGATGGAATTGAATAATGCATCCATCAATATATAGCTTTTTCCGTTCTGAAATATGTCCACTTCGGTTAGGTTAGGACATACATAAATCTTTCAATTGTGCAGATGTATTTGTGAATATTTTTCTAGTTTCAGCCTTCCGTTATTATTTATTACTATTTAAAATCCTGGTGGAAACTTTCAAAACATTTAAATCTGTTTTTCGTTGTTATTTTAAAACGTTTATGTAGGGTTTTTATTTCATTTTCTTAAGGTTAGTAGAACCTTAATGTTCTTCTTTAAATAGTCTTGACAACCTCGCCCTTGAATCATTTCCTTGGACTAGTCAGTTTTCATTTTTCTATCGGACTTAAACCGTCGGCACGTGAGATTGAACGTTCATCTACATATCTTTGTTTAATAAGAACTAAACTATCTCAGAGGCAGTAAATTTTGTCATTTTATAAGCTAAAAGGTGCATTGTAATTAAAAGGTACAAAGATATCATAAGTAAGCCTACACCTCAAAACCAAAATGTATTTTTTTTCATTTTAGTTTCCATAGACCATTTATGTTAAATCCTCTAATAATGACATTATTAATGAAACGTACACTTGAATAAAAGAACGTACGTTAATATTCTTATTAGTTTTTGTGCTACTTTTATATAAATTATTGCATTAATATAAGAAATAAATATTGCTTATAGAAGTACGAAATGTTGACCTAAGCAGAAATTGACATTTTTAAAAATGTGTTTTCATTACTGTTTTTATATGCATGTAGACTTTTATAATCGAATACATTCAACATTTTAGTATTATTTTTTGTACCAACTTTACAAGATAAAATTTTAAATGTTTAAGGAATAAAATTCAAATCAGTATTATCTAAAAATGTATTAGGAAAAAATATCTAAAAATTTAAATATCAAGTTTAGAAATAAATAGGATTTCTTATTTAAATATGTCTTTTAAGTTGTGGCGCATTGCATTTAGTTTATTGCAGATTGTATTGTGCTTCCTACATTATTCTATTAATTTATTTACAGCCACCACAGCTCTTATACCGACGTCGCACAAGGAGTCCAGGTCGGGTATAAAACATTTAATTTATTTTTCGCGTATACGCAGCCCACCTTTTGGCACTTTGAACCGGGCGGCCCTGAAGTTGTCTATGGGAACCTCCTTAGGCAGCATCAAATCGTAAATAATATTTCTCACAAGAGGCGGCCGTAGGCTTCTTGCGTTTATTACGTATGAATTGGCAGATTTAAATAGGCATGTCACAAAATATATTAACAAGACTAGCCTAGCACTAAATATATAAATGTGAATTCTTGCGTTCTATGTTTGTAAATTTTAGTATTAGACAACTATTTAAAAAAATCAAAATAATTTCTTAGGCTAAACTATATTATTTTAATATTACAAATAAAAAAATTTACATCGAAGTGAAACTACTATGCACTTTCATTACATTAAATAATTTCATGAAGATGAACTAATGTGGCAGTGAAATAACGTAACCTAACCTAACCGCTTTTATTATTTGTACGATAGCTATGAAGATCAATTCACAGAGCAAATCTAGCCTAACCTAATCTGCTCTTATTATCTTATACGTAGTTATAAATATCATTTCCCAAAGACAGACTAACCAGAATTTTTTTATAATAGTTTTTCATGTATGTGTGCCTTAAAATACCATTTACAAAATCCAGTTTTGTTACCATTTAATTACAAAATCAATTTCATTCTATGAAACATTTTTTTATAACAACTTTTACCCTATCCAATTCAATAGAACTGTAAGTGAAGAACAAAAATATCATGTTTATGTTTTCTGATAAGAAAATTATCTGTAAAGATTCCTGCAACAAAATCTATACTTTTATAAAACTACAGAACCGTCTCGATCTTGTTTTAGGTGAAGTGGTGAAGCTAAGCCGAATTTTAAAGTATTTCATTCTTTACAATTAGTAAGGTAAACATATACCGTTAGTGTTAGTATATGTTATTGCAATTAGTTTAAATCCAGGTCTGCGTGATTTGTAATTATATTAATAATACCAATATGAAGATATACTACTACTACGTAGCCCTACAGCCCGGGGTGGGCCTTGACTTCCTTAACAATGTTCCGCCATGTACTTCTATCCTTAGCCTTCTGTTTCCATGCTGTAATGCCGAGTACCCTTAAATCTTCCTCAAGGTCCTGTAGCCATCGTTTTCTTGGTCGGCCAACTCTTCTTTTGCCAATCATAGTGCCATGTAAAAGTTTGTTCGGCATTCTATTGGGGGGCATTCTTATGATGTGACCATTCTAGACGTCGCGTTTTAATAAAATGGACCACATTTGCGTCTTTGTATAAGGAATACAACTCGGCATTAGATCGAAGCTTCCACACATTTGTCTGTACATCGTGGACCGGACCTTAAATTTTTCTTAAAAGCTTACGCTCAAACAATGACAACTGATTTTTCACTGCGGTGGTTAAAGACCACCGCCGCAATGACTTCTTCTTATATGAAGATATAAGAATTTTAATTATTTAGTTAAATATCAAACTTTATAATTATATTTAATAGGAATAATTCTGTTTTTGGACAATGAAATGCAATGTCCTAAGGAATGAAAATCTTATAAAACAATTTTATCCAATCTGATATAGTTTTACAGTCTTCTAAACTTAGAACCTAAACATTTTGAATTTTTAGATCATTTAGCCAATTCAGTATTTACTGCGGATTAAACGTATACTTAAAATTAATTTGGATTTACATAAAAATCAGAAGAATAGCAAAACCTGAGATATACAACACCGTTGTACGCATTAAAAAAAGCACCAAAACAAGATTATACAACATACATGAAGAAGTGGAAAGATGCTACTAGCACGTTAAGAAAATAGATAAAGTGAAAATTAAGAATATTGGGAAAAGAATGGAAGCTAAATAAAATACGCTAAAATAATCGAACCTTCTATTACCTCAGACGTTCAGACAGATGTGGATGGATAGATATAGTTAAGCAAAGGAGACCTATTGTTGGAAAAGAAGAGGAAAGTAAAAAAAAAAAAATGAAATTTGTAGCGTGGAAAAAGTGGATGAGGTCTTGAAGAGTAAAAGAGTTGAGAAACAGGCAACGATGGCGACATTGAGAAAACAGACGGCACCAGTGGATGATAAATCCATGTTTCCTAGGGATAGTGGATAGGTTAGACACTTGTCCGTTTCTGTCTAAACACAAATAACTCAAGGTCTAACGGGATGGGTTTATGCCTGCCCAGGATTAAGTCCCAGGTTTGAGTATCCGGCCCTTAGATAAGCTTATGCGAGAGAGGATGAAGGTCCAATTAAACTACCTGAATCGAACCAATCAGATGGAGTATTAAAGGTTTGTAAAATCCTACTGGTCCCGAGTAGTTCTGGAAAAGCGGTCGAAACCGTAGTGTCTGGGAGTAGTGGGGTGTCAACCCAAGGGTCACTACACTAAATCTTTCGGGTTCTTACAGACTGGTATCACGGATTTGCCACCAAGCCCCTTATCTATAGAGTGAAGCTAGTCTCCTGGACAGGAGTTGCGAGCTAGAGGTTGGATTTGTGAACCCGTCATTTCATATCTGGACAGTTGAAATTTCACATTTAGCATCTATCTTTGTGTTTCGGTGACGATGTGGGGTAGAAAGACAGGTACTCCGAGTCACAATTCATCATTCTTACAATCTTTCTTTTCTTCTTTGAACTATTCCGTATAACATACTTGGCAATGTCTACAAATATATATGGCACTTCACTGCTTGATGTGTAGGAAACGTCCTAGTTGCTTCCACTACACTTCCCCTACGTTCACTTGTACAGCCAACTCAATTTGAAAGATTCTGTCGTCGTCAGAAATGCTGACTGGATTGCAGTTACTACGTGTGAAACCAGACTGTATCGTTCTCTTGGTTATTGAAGAGGAGTGGTGCGCATGTGAGAACGAGACACCTAGTTTTGTGGCGGGATCTATACCCTACCCAATATGAGGACCTAGTTGATATGTAGTCAGTGGTAAGGCCTTCTGAAAGTGGATAAAGACCCTTTTGAATTACCTGTATTAAACAAATTAGAAGGGATATTCTAGTGATATGGAAAACAAGACCTATCGGAAAGTTCTACTTGTCTTGAGTAATTCTAGAAAAGCAGGCTCTAGTCTCATCTTGGCTCAGGGTGGCCTATTACTACTCCAGGCTAGGCTCTTACATACTGGTACTACGGGGCATGAAACCAACTCCTCCCCCAGCACTGACGCTAGTCACTCGATCAGATGGCATGAGTTTGAGATTAAATTCGTTTTTTAAATTGTTAGGTATTAGACACCCTTGGAATTGTACCTTTGGGTTTTCCGACCCCAATTCGTAATGTTTAGCTATCTATTTAGCTTCAAATTCTTTCATAAACAGATTGGTAATGTCTACTCTAAGACGCTGTGTCAGAGTTGAGTCGGAAGATCGATATCTGTACCCTAAGTACTTTTTTTTTTTTTTTCCTGGCGAAAAAACCAATTGTGGTTATCATCGCCAAACAAAATCTAACACGGAACGCAAACCCTAAGTACTATCGAGGATTAATAGAATCTGATTGCGTTCGGAATCTGATGCAAGACATTTCTTCCGACAAAATAATAACTAGAAGAAACCGATATTTACTTTTTCGAAAATATTAATTTTGTACATTATACTGAAACTGTTCATAACAGTAGATCGCGCCCCAGAATAGCACAGCCACCCCTAAACTCGGCCTCTACGTAACCTAGGACTATAGGGGTAGTTTTGGATGATGCTCAAGGTCATCCCGACCTTGACCCTAGACCAAGGGGTGGTTTCGACCACGTTCAGGGGGGTAGGGGGTAGTTTTTCGAAAAAAAAAAAAAAAAAATCGGCCGCTACGTAACCTAGGACTATAGGGGTAGTTTCGGGTGATGCGGGCGGACGTCGCGACCCTGAATGTAGCTTTGGGGGTGGTTTTGAACACGTCCAGAGGGGTAGGGGGTAGTTTTTCGAAAAAAATTTATCTCCAACCAACTAACCTAAGCTAGCCAAATTGGATCCAACCTAACCTAACCTAAGTGTTGGGGGTGACCTCGGCTACGTTCAGGACCATCTCCGGTGGTAGCTCCGGGGGCGGATTAGGGGTGGGGGGTAGTTTTCGAAAAAATTTTGGAAAAACGTGCCTTGACTGGCGGGGTAAGTCTAGAGTGCATTATCGCTACTGTAGGGGTAGTTTCACCTAGGGGTAGTTTTTACAAAAAATACGAAATTGCCGAAAATCAATCGGTTGGATCAACAGACAGTACGGGATACGTGTAGAGGCCCATTTGGACCGTTGCGGGGGCTGTTTCACCAAGGGGTAGTTTTTACAAAAAATATGAAATTGCCGAAAATCGACGGGTTGGATCAAATGACCGTATATGGTATGGTTAAAGTGTATTATGGACCGTTGTGGGGGCGGGTTCACCTGTTTTCAGATAGCCAAAAATAATCGGGGTCCTAGGTAAAATCCACCGGGGCATTAGTTAAACCCGCCAAGGTAGAGCCAATATGGAGCACGCTCTCGGTTAAAGCCAATCCGAGCCCAGCCACCCAGCAGCTAGGCCTTAGGTAAAGCTAACACGGAGTCGTGCTCGAGGTAAAGCCAGCCAGGAGCCAGGCCTTAGGTAAAACTAACACGGAGCACGGTCTCGGTTAAAGCCAATCCGAAGCCTTGCCCAAGGTAACCCCTGGAACCTGGCCTTAGGTAAACTCACCCTGGAGCCGTGCTTGAGGTAAAGCTACCTTTGAGGTATGCCCCAGGTAAGACTAACATGGAGCACATCCTCAGGTAAAGCCAATACGAGGCCACGCCCTAGGTAAAGTAACCCCGGAACTAGGCCGTAGGTAAAGCTACCACGGAGTCGGAGCCTAGGTAAAGCTACCATGGAGTTAGACCTTAGGTAAAGCTAACACGGAGCAAGGCCTCAGGTAAAAGCCATCCAGAAGCCAGCCTTTAGGTAAAGTAACCCTGGAATCAGGCATCATGTGGGGTTGTTATCAAATGAAATTACCAAAAAATGATAGGTTAGATCAAACGACCAAGTTTTCAACTAAACGCTAATTTTAATCGACCAACAATTATACACCGAGTTCAAATAGTCAACAAGTTGAATCGACCAATCACAACACAGGGGCCCTGTAGGTCCACGCAAACGGTCGCTGTAAGACGGAAAGACCCATATACCGTGTTAAACCAATATATACGATAGCCCACATAATATGTTAAACAAATATGCAAGCCTACATACATACTATGCTAGGCCGACATACTATGTCGGTAAATCACCGGCCAAAGCCTATATGAACTGAGATAGTTTCACCTCATATATCAGGTAGAACCACGGGCAGGCAACTGTATAATATGGGGAGTACTATAAGGTATAGCTAAACCAATATATACGATAGCCCACATAATGTGTTAAAGAAATACGCAAGCTTGCATACATACTATGCTAGGCCTACATACATGAATCCCTAAATGCGCCTACTATGTCTGTAAACCACAGGCCAAACCCATATGACCTGAGCTATTTTCACCTCTTCTATCAGGTTGATCCTGGCAGCCGTATAATATGGGAGGTACTATAGGGTACATCTACCAATGCATAACCTATCAAGCCCACGTAAAGATTTATGACGTATCGGCGTTCGAGCGACTCAGGTATTAGGCCCTCCATAACTAGAGGGGGCAAGGGTTATGATTGTCAAACTCAAAATTTGTCTATGCTACAAAATAATAAACAAAGCAATAAAGTCCTGTCGTTTCAGGGAATACGCTTGACCGTGTGTTAGACATGTACAGACTTGCAGCGATAACGCATTATCTAAAAACCGCAACGGCTGCCGGCGACCGCTATAGCAGGCACAAAAACCAGCACGACTATGTCGTTGTGAATCTAGGCACGTGTTTATGTTTTGATTACTGTATCAAAATACTGTGTATTATCGGCATACCAAGGCCTACATATATATATAATCAGAAATCAGTGTAAATAATCAAATAGCCTCAATGGACATCTCCTATAGCTGTAAATGTATCTAGATATAAAGGTATATATGGAGAAACACTAATAATGAGGCCTATCACAAAACGTGAATAAATATATGTTATAAAACGATCCTAAAACGATGCTAAGTCAACATGCTATCATACATGGGCGTATATACCACGTTAAGCCTACATACATGATAGTACACATAATGTGTTAAACAAACATGCGTGTAAACCTGCATACTATGCCAACCCGACTTACATGAATCCCTAAATGTGCCTACTATGTCGGTAAACCACTGGCCAAGGCCTATATGATCTGAGCTAGTTTCACCACGTCTATCAGGTAGAACCTGGCAACCGTATAATACGGGAAGTACTATATGGTATAGCTAACAATGCTAACCTATATGGTATAGCTAACCTATTACGCCCATGACGGTCAACAAATATTACAATATAATTTAAAAAAGTTACGCAACCTATATACATACAATGCTAAGCCAACTTTCAGGCATATATACTATGTTAAACCAGCATGCAATATACTCTAAATAGCCGTATATACGCTGTTAAACCAATATGCAGGTTAACCTATATACATCCCGTATTAGGCAAATATCCCCGTTACCCACATAGGCCTATATAATATGCTAAACCAGGATGAATGATAGCTTATATAGTGTGTTAAACAAATATGCTTGTAAACCTACATAAATAATATGCTAAGCCTACATACTGTGCTAAACAGATATGCGTGTAAACCTACATAAATACCATGCTAACCAGCATGGATACTATCCTACATAAGCTTATATACTATGTTAAACCAGCATGCAATATACTCTAAATAGCCATATATACGCTGTTAAACAAATATGCGTGTAAACCCACATAAATACGCCAAGCCAATATCCGTGCTATAATAGATAGGCGTATATACTATGTTAGGCCTACATACTGCGTTAAACAAACATGTATGTAAGCCGACAAGGGCCTACAAATTATATCCAATGCATAGTTTAGCTAAAGGGCTATCACACACTATCCTAAAAGCGGCCCGCAAATTACCACATAATACCTGATACATAGCTTGGCTAATCATTAACACATAGTATGACCCATCACATAATATCCGGTGCATAGCCTCGCTAAATAAGCATAAACCCCCCAAAATTGGCTTATCAATTATGTATGGTCTAGATATAGTCACACATGTCATTTCAAAAGTCACCCGGAAAGAAACACTACCCTGGTATATAATATGTTAAACCAGCATGCAATATACTCTAAATAGCCGTATATACGCTGTTAAACAAATATGCATGTAAACCGAATAAATACTATGGTAAGCCAACACGCATGCTATCATAGATAGACGTATATACTATGTTAGGCCTACATACCGCGTTAAACAAACATGCGTGTAAGCCTGCATAGATATTATGCTAAGAAGACACGGGCCTACAAAGTATAACACATTATATCCAGTGTATAGTTTAGCTAATGGTTATCACACAGTAGCCTGACTACAACTTGCCCACATAATACCCGACACATAGCTAGACTAATCATTAACACATAGTATCCGATGCATAGCCCGACGATGGGTTAACATATAGTATCCGATAAGTAGCTTGAGAATGCCCCAACACATAATATCCGGTGCATAGCCTCGCTAATGGTTAGCACATAGTAGCCGATGCTGAGCCTGGCTATGGAATATCACATATTATCTGATGTGTAGCCTGACTAATGGTTAACACAGCCAATGCATAGCTAGGCTAATGATTAACATAAAGTATCCAATGCATGGCTTGGGTAATGTATATAGTTAGCCTACATTCTGTGTTATCTGTGTAAACTCACATACTATGCTAAGCCGGTTATCCATAAACACAAATCTATGGTGATGCAAGAGTAACCAGCACCCTGACAACAGATACCTAGCATGATCATAGCCTACATTGCCTGATAACAGATACCTAGCCTGACCATAGCCTACATAGCTAGACAAAAGATACATAACTAGACAATAGATACCTAGCCTGACAACAGACACCAATCCTGGAATCAAATACATAGCCCGACAAACGATGCATAGCCCGACAAGGGCTAGCACATAGTATCCGAGGTATAGAATGACTAACGGTTAACACATGGTATCCAAAGCATAACTAGGCTAGTGAATAACTAATGGTTAGTTTGACTATGGTTAACACACACAGTGTCCGATGCATAGCTTAGCTAATGGATAACACATAGTAACCTATGCCTAGCCTGACTAGGGCTAACACATAGTACCCGATGAATGGCTCGACTAAGGTAACACATAGTATCCGATACACAACCTAGGGCCGAATATGACGTCATCCAGGTGGAGAACAAGATGGTGGCTATGTTGATACCGTGATGGCCAGTGTAGGCTAGATCAAATAACCAACGTTTCAACCAAACTACTGTCATACTCGTAGTTTAACCAACCAACATACGTGAAGTTCAAACGAACAGCATTTACACCAAGCTCAAATAGGCTACGGCCAGATCAACGTTTCAGCTAATGGGTTATGGTTAGTGAAGGCACCAACAAAAGCCTTAGGCCCTAGACATAGCTACCAACGCCTACCAAAATATCTATGCAGAAACCGTCAAGGCCTGTCTAGGTATGTTGTATCATTTACAGCATACTAACTAAGGTAAAGCTAACTTCAGGTAGGCCCTAGGTAAAGCTACCTTTGAGGTAGGCCTTAGGTAAAACCACCCCGAGGTCAGGTCGTAGGTAAAGCTAGCTTGGAGTCAGCCCTTAGGTAAAGCGAGACCATAGGTAAAGCCAACCCGAAGCCTTAGGTAAAGCTAGCTTGGAGTCAACCCTTAACAATAGTTAAGCGGCTATCGATGCTCGCCTTATCATAATAGGTATTTAAGGTGTAAATAAAACTCTGGATATACAGGTAAGACTTTATTAACGAATATTTTGAACAATTACTCCAGATTCAGATATAGCCGGTAGCGTCTGTCTACGTGTTTCCTACATATGGGGCACATCTGCACCTTTTCAGCACACTTGTTGCAATAAACGTGACCGCAGGGTACGATGACAGTGCACGGTGGTCTTCCCAAGCATACAACGCAGTCCGCTATACGATAGCCGCCTCCTTCAATCTGCTCTCCCGAACTTCTCTGTTTCAACACACGTACAAAGCGGATAATTTATATTATTGTACACGAATAGTATAAATACAGGTATCGCTACAAAATGTAACACTTACGACCGTGTATGGAGGGTCTCGCTCGACCATTACTGCCTTCGCTTCAGCGACAGCCACTCTTCTTCTGCCCTCTTCAACTAGCTTGTCCAGCTCGCCAATCATAATCCTCCATACGCCGACTGCGTAGAAGCTATCCTCACACGTGTCTTTACGCAACGCCGCCTCTAGGTCCGATACAAGCCGTCTTAGTATATGTAGTGCATCAGTCGTTACGCTACGTGCTGCAGCTGCACGTGCATACTCCACAACAGTCTAGAAAAGGAATACATAGAAATTAAAAAAACATCTTGTATAACCCTTTACTACTACTATCACCGTACAATACAAGCTTACCGCATATTGAGGAGGATATCGTATCCTGCGTCCTAAACAAAGTAAACAGTCTATACGGGCGTGCTCGACCCCTCGTATGTGCTTCAGTTCCTCCTCTAATACGCTTGAATAGAAAATTCGATTTCCGACCCTGAAGATAGCGTGATTTATTGGTCCAGCCTATGAAATACAATTTATTAGTAATGAAAAATACAAAGATAACGTTAATAACGCAATAGGAATACAATAATCACCAGTGTTGGATGGTTGGTAGACTCGGGTCCTTTGGCTGGAGTGTTTGTCCCCTGAAAGAAACATATCATTATTAGATATGAAAATGAGCCTCTGATAATAGTCTAAATTGTATATAATTACCTGCGATGTGGTACCAGAGGTACTCGGCTCGGCCTCCATCGAATGGCGGCTATAGTACGATGTCCTTGGGCTACGTCTGCTATCATCCCAAATACCCGTTTCATCGTCGTTGTTTGTTGGCTGGAAAACCAATGGAAAAATTGGAATAACGAAAAATAGAAAGTATTTAGAAAAAAGAACACACTATTTCATACTCACCTCTGACTGAATACTTTTATCGGTCATCGTTAATCTTAACACACTTAATTGCAAAAACGCCGAAGACTGGTGCTCTCTGTATGAAATTCCCGGCATATATACCTACTTCACCCCTCCCTGCGTAATTGCTCATCACAAGCCGAAAAACGGTATATAATTACCTCTATGACCAACGGTAATGAAGTAACGTTTCATTGCAGGTGTAGATCATACTCACAGAGCTCGACAATGCTTCTTTAAAACCTATACATTAATACTGTTATGACCGCGATATCAACATAACTGCAGCAAATGACGTCAAACAAAATGTCGGTCAAGATGGCGTCCGGACGGTCATCTGTATAGGTTTAACTGTTGCTTGCCATAACACTAGTCCATCTGCAGGGGAAGTCGGCCAAAGGGCGGGTGTGTACAAATCTGAACGAGTTCAACATGTCTCTGATCAACCCTGACGTAATCATCCCCTAACCAACAATATAAGTACGGACAGCACAGACCCAAGTCCTCAGACAACAGCATGGTAGGTGTCTACTACTGGACAGATACTCTCACAATCGAGAAGAAAGCCTTCCCCAAACTATCACCGTATCGTCGTAGATTAAGATCGTTTCGTACTTGGAAAGGAGTGTCAAACGATACTGTCAACCCCGAGCGTCTCAGCGAAGCGGGGTTCTTTTACACCGGCCCAGAAGATCAAACATTGTGCTTTACATGCGCCGGAGGCCTTAAAGATTGGTCAGCGAATGATGATCCGTTACAGGAACATGCAAAGTGGTTTCCTAAATGTAAATACATAGTGGGTATATGTGCTAAACAGGCCCTGATGGGGGAAGACATCTGTACAACAGACGATGAAGACTACTCGGACGACGATGACGGTGTAAACAATCAGAATGATCGTACGCTGTGCAAGATTTGCTGTATCGAAGAAATACAGGTTGCCCTTCTACCGTGCGGACATGTGTTTGCCTGTCTGGGGTGTGCATTGAACCTTCAAGAGTGTAGCATATGCAGAGTGCGGACATCCGCTACGATAAGAGTATATCTATCGTAGCCTAATGTAAATACTACTATGTGATCAATAAAATGATTTTGTTTAAACGTGTTTGTACTCCTAAAACAAACTATATAGGTAGAGGTCAACATAGGATAAGTACTAGTGTCTTGATAATAATATGATTTGAACGATAAACATTCAGTGTTAAATCTAGTTACAGCTGCATTATACACATTACAATCTGTTTAACAGGTCGCACCCCGCACGAGACACATTACTATATATCTAGTAAACTCAGCCTCTAGACAAGTTTAACACTAGCTTAGACATATCTCTGTAAAAATTCCAATCACCCGGCGTAATTTAGGTTAAATATAACTTCGCAAAAACATGTAAACTCATGCTAAATCTAACAGAAATGTAAACTGTCGTTAAAATCTGATTAGGGCAAAACACGGGCCCTTCTCTAAGCTAGCTTTACCTACGACCTGACCTCGGGGCTGGTTTTACCTAAGGCCTACCTCAAAGGTAGCTTTACCTAGGGCCTACCTGAAAGGTAGCTTTACCTTAGTTAGTATGCTGTAAATGATACAACATACCTAGACAGGCCTTGACGGTTTCTGCATAGCTATTTTGGTAAGCGTTGGTAGCTATGTCTAAGGCCTAAGGCTTTTGCCGGTGCCTTCACTAACCATAACCCATTAGCTGAAACGCTGATCTGGCCGTAGCCTATTTGGACCCGGTGTAAATGTTGTTCGTTTGAACTTCGCGTATGTTGGTTGGTTAAACGTTGGCTATTTGATCTAGCCTACACCGGCCATCACGGTATCAACATAGCCGCCGTCTTCGCCCTGGATGACGTCATATTCGATCCGGATACTGTGTGTTAGCCTTAGTCGAACCATTCATAGGATATGTGTTAGCCCTAGTCAGGCTAAGCATAGGTTACTATGTGTTATCCGTTAGCTAAGCTACGCATCGGATACTGTGTGTGTGTTAACCATAGTCAAACTAACCACTAGTTATTCACTAGCCTAGCTATGCTTTGGATACCATGTGTTAACCATTAGTCAATCTATGGTTCGGATACTATGTGTTTACCCTAGTCAGACTATGCATCGGGTACTATGTGTTAATCATTAGCCTGGCTATGCAACAGGTACTATTTAATAACCATTAGCCAGACTATGCAATGATTATTATGTGTTAGTTTGTAATCAGCCTACTCATGTGATATCCCTTGGTCAGGCTATGCTTTGGATACTGTTTGTTAAACCATACTCAAGCTATGCATTGGGTACTACATGATGAACATTAGCCTAGCTATGCATTGGAGATTATGTGTTGGGGCCTACTATGTGATAATGATTAGCCAGGCTAGTGTTTCTTTCCAGCTGACTTTTGAAATGACATGTGTGACTATATCTAGACCATACATAATTGATAAGCCGGGAGTTTATGCTTATTTAGCGAGGCTATGCACCAGATATTATGTGTTGGGGCCTACTATGTGTTAATGATTAGCCGGGCTATGTATCAGGTAATTTGTGGTAATTTGTGGGCAGCTTGTAGGATAGTGTGTGATAGCCGTTTAGCTAAACTATGCACCGGATATAATGTGTTATACTTTGTAGGCCCGTGTCTTCTTAGCATAATATCTATGCAAGCTTACACACATATATGTTTAACACATTATGTAGGCCTAACATAGTATGATAGCGTGCATGTTGGCTTAGCATAGTATTTATTTGGTTTACACGCATATTTATTTAACACACTATATAGGTAATTACGTATGCATGCCTAACATAGTATATAAGCCTATGTAGGATAGCATCCATGCTGGTTAGCATAGTATTTATGTGGGTTTACACGCATATTTATTGAACACACTATATAAGCTATCATTCATCCTGGTTTAACATAGGCCTATGTGGGTAACGGGGATATTTGCCTAATAAGGGCTGTATATAGGTTATATATTTAGAGTATATTGCATGCTGGTTTAACATAGTATATATGCCTATATTGGTTAGCATTGTATGTATATAGGTTGCGTAACTTTTTTAAATTATATTGTAATATTTGTTGACCGTCATGGGCGTGATAGGTTATGCATTGTTAGCTATTAGTGTTTCTCCATATATACCTTTATATCTAGATACATTTACAGCTATAGGATATATCCATTGAGGCTATTTGATTATTTACACTGATTTCTGATTATATATATGTAGGCCTGGTATGACGACAGTACACAGTAAATTGATACATTAATCAAAACATAGACGCGAGCCTAGATTCACAACGACACAGCCGTGCGACTTTTAAGCTTGCTATAGCGGCTGCCGTTGCGGTTTTTAGATAATGTGTTATCTCTGCAAGTCTGTACATGTCTAGCACACGGTCAAGCGTATTCCCTGAAACGACGGGGCTTTGTTGCTTTGTTTATTATTTTGTAGCATAGACAAATTTTGAGTTTAACAATCATAACCCTTTGCCCCTCTAGTTAGGGTGGGTCTAATACCTGAGTCGCTCGACCGCGGATACGTCATAAACCTTTACGTGGGCTTGATAGGTTATGCATTGGTAGATGTACCCTATAGTACCTCCCATATTATACGGTTGCCTGGATCAACCTGATAGAAGAGGTGAAAATAGCTCAGGTCATAATGGTTTTGGCCAGTGATTTACAGACATAGTAGGCGCATTTAGGGATTCATGTATGTAGGCCTAGCATAGTATGTATGCAAGCTTGTGTATTTGTTTAACACATTATGTGGGCTATCGTATATATTGGTTTAGCTATACCTTATAGTACTCCCCATATTATACGGTTGCCTGCCCGTGGTTCTACCTGATATATGAGGTGAAACTATCTCAGTTCATATAGGCTTTGGCCGGTGATTTACCGACATAGTATGTCGGCCTAGCATAGTATGTATGTAGGCTTGCATATTTGTTTAACACATTATGTGGGCTGTCATATATATAGGTTTAACACGTTATATAGGCCTTCTCGTCTTACATTGACCGTTTACGTAGGCCTACCGGGCCCCTGCGCTGTGATTGGTTGATTCAACTTGTTGACTATTTGAACTCTATGTAGGTCGTTGGTCGTTTGATCTAACCGATCATTTTGGGTAATTTCATTTGATAACCACCCCCCACTTGTTGCCTGAATCCAGGGTTACTTTACCTATCGGCAGGCTTCGAGATGGCTTTTACCTGAGTCCTTGCTCCGTGTTTGCTTTACCTATGGTCTAACTCCATGGTAGCTTTAACTAAGCCCCGACTCCGTGATAGCTTTACCGTTGGTCTGCCTCAATGGTAGCTTTACCTAGGGCATGACTTCGGGATAGCTTTTACCCGAGGCTTTGCTTCGTGTTAGCTTTACCTAGGGTTTAACTCCGTGGTAGCTTTACCGGAGGTCTAGTTCCAGGGTTACTTTACCTAGGGCATGACTTCGGGATAGCTTTTACCCGAGGCTTTGCTTCGTGTTAGCTTTACCTAGGGTTTAACTCCGTGGTAGCTTTACCGGAGGTCTAGTTCCAGGGTTACTTTACCTATGGGCTGGCTTCGGGATAGCTTTTACCCAAGGCTTTGCTCCGTGTTAGCTTTACCTAAGGTCTAACTCCGTGGTAGCTTTACCTAGGACTTGGTGGAGGTGTTTGTCTTGGTCGATAGGTTGTAATTGATATAGCAACCAGCCTGGCCGGACTCTTGGGTAGCTTTACTTAAAGTCTACCTCCAAAGAGGCCTTACCTAAGACCGGGCTCCAAGGTAGCTTTACCTTAAGCCTTTTCTTCAGGGGGCTTTACTTAAGGGCCTGTCTTGGGTTGGCTAAATCCCCGCTGCAGGGATGCTATGCCTGAGGTTTGGGTGGGTCTACCTCCAAGATAGTGTGTTAACTCTGCAGGTTTGCCCCTTGCCCTGCATCAGCCACATCATTTAGGGGTAGACCACTATAGTTAGGGTGAGCCTACTACTTGCCTAGACTCGCTCAAGCACTGATACGTCATCATATAACCGTTAAATCTTTCCAAAAGTTACCCCCACCACCGGAGCTATTCCTGGGTTACTTTACCTAGGGGTCGACCTCGTGATGGCTTTACCCAAGGCCTAGCTCCTAGGGGGCTTTACCTAAGGCCTAGCTGCTGGGTGGCTGGGCTCGGTTTGGCTTTAACCGATAGCGTGCTCCGTGTTAGCTCTACCTTGGCGGGTTTAACTGATGCCTGGGTGGATTTTACCTAGGACCCCGATTATTTTTGGCAATCTGATTACAGGTGATCCCACCCACACAGCCTACCATAATAGACTTTAACCATACCATATACGGTCATTTGATCCAGCCGGTCGATTTTCGGCAATTTCATATTTTTTGTAAAAACTACCCCTTGGTGAAACAGCCCCCGCAACGGTCCAATTGGGCCTCTACACGTATCCCATACAGCCATTCGATCAAACCGATCGATTTTCGGCATTTTCGTATTTTATTCAAAAACTACCCCTAGGTGAAACTACCCCCCAGCAACCCTTAATAGACCCTAAACTCGCCCTATCGGTCAAGGCACGTTTTTCCAAAATTTTTTCGAAAACTACCCCCCACCCCCAATCCATCCCCGGAGCTACCCCCGGTGATGGTCCTGAACGTAGCCGAGGTCACCCCCAACACTTAGGTTAGGTTAGGTTAGATCCAGTTTGGCTAGCTTGGGTCAGTGTGTTGGAAATAATTTTTTTCGAAAAACTACCCCCCACCCCTCTAGACGCGGTCGAAACCACCCCCAAAGCTAGGGTCGGGGTCACGACGTCCGCCCGCATCATCCGACACTACCCCTATAGTCCTGGGTTACGTAGCGGCCGATTTTTTTTTTTTTTTTCGAAAAACTACCCCCTACCCCCCTGAACGTGGTCAAAACCACCCCTTGGTCTAGGGTCACGGCCAGGATGACCTTGAGCATCATCCAAAACTACCCCTATAGTCCTAGGTTACGTAGCGGCCGAGTTTAGGGGTGGGCGCGCTATTCTGGGGCCAGTTCTACTCATAACACTTCAGTTAATAATATTACGAAAATTTTGTAGTAAAAAATTGCGAAACCTGATAGTCCTATTAAACGAACCATAGTAAATCTTTACGTTAAAACAGATTTTTGTTAATCAGAGTTGATTAAAAGAAGACGAGTTAAATTCTGATAATTAAAATTTTAAAACAATGCTTACAAATATAAATTAACATTTTTTTGAAAAAAAACAACAAAATTATAAAATATTTCATATATTTATTATTAGAAGAATTAAAGGCTAGATGAATTAAAGGCTGAAAGAATTAAGCACTATTATCAGTGGCAAACATTCATCACCAAGTACACAGAACAAATTGCCACCCTTCCGTTGAATGGAATGATCGATACGCGTGTCAGGCAAAACGCTATACAAAACAGTTGACTCGACTGCATAATAACAGTTTCACATGAACTGCAATTAGTTTACCGTTTATTCTACTTATTTCAACCTGAGTCAAGTGATTTCTCATTACATTAATTCCATTAGTAATATCAAGAATATAAGAATTTTAATCCAATTTTATTATTGTTAATCAAGGTCCAATTTAAATGTTTTTCTACATGCGATTGGCTCAATCATTTAAAGCAGTAAAATATTAACTTATTTTTAACCTGGAATTAATTATTTATTTAAAGAACTTCATGTAGAAACGTGCATTTATATATATTGTTTATTTTTTCAATTAAGGTCTAGTTTATAATAAATCAATTAAAATGTAGTGTTTCAATTCTAACATGGATAGAAAGGCGGCTGAGTGCCCTAGTGGGTAAAGCAAGTAACTACTAACCTAAATGAACTGGATTCAATTTCCGGTAGCGCCAAATTATTTTTATAGTGGTTTTCAGCTTCTAGGTCCACTTAGCTTGTGAAAATGATCACCTATGGCTTGAGCTAACTTAATAATGAGTAACTGACTGCATTACTCTCGTTGTATATCGAACAGTAATGGTACAAAAGAGAAGTAATTACTATTATTATGGTTATATAACAAGTAATACAAAACAAAAATGATTTAAAGTGAATTCCTACTTGGGCCAACAAAGCTTTAGTTTAGTTACTTTTTATTAAATAATTACAATTGATATAAATAGAGTAACATAACCTATGCGTAAAAACAGCTGTTCTACCACATAACCTATAACATAAAACCATTTTGTTTTATGAAATCATATGCTATCACTCATTTTAAGCCAAATGGGACGAAATAAAATCAAGTGCCAACCACTACAAGTATAAAAATATATTTGAACTTGAGTGGATGAATAAAAAGTATTTTATTAACAATTGAAAATTTGAACAAGATATATATATATATATATATATATATATATATATATATATATATATATATATATATATTTATATATAAGGAGATTGCAAACTAAGAGAAGGAATTCTAATGATTCAGAATTGTAAAGCGAACGAATCGTAACAAAAACTTGTCCATTATATAATGTATTTAATACTTAAAATATGGTTTGTAATAAATTTTGGAATTTCTTTACTTTTCGAATATTATTTCCAGACACAAATGTAAGGACAAGTTGTCAATTACGGTATTTATAAAGATATAAATGTTTTCAGTAAGATGCAGAGAATTTTGAAATATCCATCGGTTTGTATGGAAGTAATTGAAAAAATCCTTTTACTTACAATTCTAATTTTAACAAAAGTAAATACTAAAAGAGTGGATTCAAAATCTTACCCAATACTATTCTATTAAAACAGACTGAATACTATAGTTTCGGCGACGATTTTGCCTTCATCAGTAATAGGCTAGTACTAACAACACAACAAGAGCACCATGTTTGATAAAACTAGTGTTTAGTGAGATTTTGAGTGCACTCTTTTAGTATTTACCTTGAATGGATTGTTCTCACTAGCTAAGCTCTAATTAACTATATCTAGGTTTAAGATTGAAAAAATTGTTCTCAGATAAGAGCACATAATTATAATATAACGATGAATTTCTGTTTATTTTTAAATAACAATATTGATTTGTATCGTTTATTGTTGTTATTTGTAAATATTTAAACAAATATTACTAAACACACACTTGTAACAAACTACAATTCTGGTTTTTTAAGTATCGTATAGATTTGTTTCATATTTGTTGTCATATTCTATTTTTCAAAGAACACTCAGGAGACGATTTCCTATTAAACAATTATAGAGAATATATACATTTGTAACTGATTTTGAGTAATTCTGTGGAATTATCTGACTATTGTAATAAATTTGTGTTAGCCTTATTAACACTGCAGTGTTATGTTACTGTTGTAATCCAGGGGTAAATTTTTGTGTGCTATTTTAAGTTGGTAAAATTTATGACCTTGAACGGCCATCTACCCTTTACACACACACATCCCTATTGTTACCAGTCAAGTACCAGATCTGTAAGTTGTCATGTTATTTTTTTTTAATATTTTTAATTCACCTGGATTACAATAATAATCCCCGCGACCACTTAAGATATGTTTCCTATACATGAAGTAGTTTTAATATTTTATATTTTTAATAGATATTTTGTTATTTTTGTGTGAAAACAATATTTAAACTAGTAATACATTTATCTGTAAACAATGTTTGAGCTAGAACGTGAACAAATACGACGCTGGCTTGCCGAAACCGAAAGTGACAATGAAAGTGTGTTAGGTTGACCTAACTTAGTTTTATGTTATATATTACTTTGGTGCTACAAAAAAAAAATGTGTTTTAACACGTTTGTTTTCTAAGTAACCCCTTAAGCAATTCAAAATGCTTATAAGATTCTTTTTTAATATTTAAATTTTAAAAAGCTATTTAAAATTGGATTACAATAGTAATCCACGTGACCCCTTACGTTACATATTTACGCGCGACCACTGCAGTGTTGAGTAAGCTGATAATCTATACCTTTAAACTGCTGAGAAACAAGGTCGCTTACTTTAAATTAGAAAAACGGACAACCAGTGTTCAAAATTAAAAATCTAACTTAATCATTCCGGAAACATCATAGTTCTTAGCGAAGGCTATGGAATTTGTTAATGTAGTTACAGGCGATTTGTTAGTATGACTACTCATTGTCGCCTACAAACGATGAGGAAGGATTACATGTATAGACGCCATTAGAATTGGAAAATCACCCGATATTAGGTAAAAAGGAGATCATGGCCTCTCCTATACAGGATAGATATATTCTCTATAGAAGTGATAAGAAATGACTACTTGTTACACCAGTATGTAACAATAAGATTAGTTAGGATAGATCGAATTAGTTATCCATTACTGAAGATGTATATGATCTTCAGTAATAGAAATTAGAGAAAATTATAAAATCATGTATGCTGGATCACGAACATGACTTATACCTACTCTCTATTGGAGTAATAAAGAGAATCTATCTGTTCCATCCCTTCCAATAAGAAAGTGAAGGAAGGGTTAATAGAATTAAGAACAACTATAAAAAGACATAACAATCTCCCGATACTGAAAAAAGAAAACGTTTGCACCTCGTGAGCAATGACGCATACAGAAGCGAAAGTGCTCTCATCATCCAGTAGAGAGTAGAACATTGCATCTCAGTAGACGAGAGAATAGCGAAATAAGAGTCTGTAATCTGAAGAAACTAGGCTGTTGTGAGACCCTTGAAATTATAGTAAAATATCTGGAAATGTCTGCCTCGTAAAAATACTTGAGTTAAAACACAGGTCAATGACCTAACATAAGTGAAAGAAGAAGAAGAAGATTAATTTCCTGCAGATTTATGGTTTTAAAAGCCTGGAATGTTTCTGTCATAAAAATAGTTGAAAGGCATGGCCTTGACTTTGGTAAACCTACTGCTTTAATTGTTGTCGACACTACTGCCAACATATGTGTTAATATGTGTTTTGCATCAGTTTGATGATATATAGTGCCATATAACACGTTGTACGTTTTTGTGTGAAAATATTTTTAGTTGTTTCAGGCGACAGTATTTATTAATTCTGTAAAAAAATTACCTAAAAATATTCGAACTACAATTAGGTTCCGTCTTCACTTAATGAGATCATTAATCAAATTTTTAAATAACGTAATTATTAACGGTTATTTATAATGACTTAACTAACGTTTTTGTTAATTATTACCGGTTATTTATAATGACTTAAATAACGTTATTATTACCGGTTATTTATAATGACTTAACTAACGTTTTTGTTAATTATTACCGGTTATTTATAATGACTTAAATAACGTCATTATTAACGGTTATTTATAATGACTTAACTAACGTTTTTGTTAATTATTACCGGTTATTTATAATGACTTAAATAACGTTATTATTACCGGTTATTTATAATGACTTGACTAACGTTTTTGTTAATTATTACCGGTTATTTATAATGACTTAAATAACGTTATTATTACCGGTTATTTATAATGACTTAACTAATGTTATAATTACCGGTTATTTATAATGATTTAAATAACGTTATTATTAACGGTTATTTATAATGACTTAACTAACGTTTTTGTTAATTATTACCGGTTATTTATAATGACTTAAATAACGTCATTATTAACGGTTATTTATAATGACTTGACTAACGTTTTTGTTAATTATTACCGGTTATTTATAATGACTTAAATAACGTTATTATTACCGGTTATTTATAATGACTTAACTAACGTTTTTGTTAATTATTACCGGTTATTTATAATGACTTAACTAATGTTATATTTACCGGTTATTTATAATGATTTAAATAACGTTATTATTACCAGTTATTTATAATAACTTAACTAACGTTATTATTACCGGTTATTTATAATGACTTAACTAAAGTTATTATTAACGGTTATTGATAATGACTTAACTAATGTTATTATTAACGGTTATTTATAATGACTTAACTAATGTTAATATATACGGGTATTATATAATGACTTAACTAATGTTATTATTAACGTGTATTATATAATGACAACAATGTTATTATTAACGATTATTATATAATAAAAACTAATGTTATTATTAGTAGTTAATTATAATGATTTAACTAATGTTATTATTAACGGGTATTATATAATGACAACTAATGTTATCATTAATGGGTATTTAATAATACTGTAAAAAAATTACCTAAAAATATTCGAACTACAAATAGGTTCCGTCTTCACTTAATGAGATCATTATTCAAAATTTTAAATAACGTCATTAATAGAGGTTATTTATAATGACTTAACTAACGTTATTATTAACGGGTATTTATAATGACTGAACTAACGTTACTATTATCGGGTATTTGTAATAACTTAACTTATGTTATTATTAACGGTTATTTATAATGACTTCACTAATGTTATTATTAACGGTTATTTATAATGACTTAACTAATGTTATTATTAACGGGTATTTATAATGACTTAACTAACGTTATTATTAACGGTTATTTATAATGACTTAACTAACGTTATTATTAACGGATATTTATAATAAATTAACTAACGTTATTATTAACGGGTATTTATAATGACTTCACTAATGTTATTATTAACGGTTATTTATAATGACTTATCTAATGTTATTATTAACGGGTATTTATAATGACTTAACTAACGTTATTATTAACGGATATTTATAATAAATTAACTAACGTTATTATTAACGGGTATTTATAATGACTTAACTAACGTTATTATTAACGGTTATTTATAATGACTTAACTAACGTTATTATTAACGCGTATTATATAATGACTTAACTTACGTTATGATTAACGGTTATTTATAATGACTTAAATAACGTTATTATTAACGGTTATTTATAATGACTTAACTTACGTTATTATTAACGGTTATTTATAATGACTTAACTAACGTTACCATTAACGGTTATTTATAATGATGACTTAACTAACGTTATTATTAACGGCTATTTATATTGACTTAACTAACGTTATTATTAACGGTAATTTATAATGACTTAACTAACGTTATTATTAACGGTTATTTATAATGACTTAACTTACGTTATTATTAACGGCTATTTATAATGACTTAACTAACGTTATTATTAACGGTTATTTATAATGACTTAACTAACGTAATTATTACCGGTTATTTATAATGACTTAACTAATGTTATTATTACCAGTTATTTATAATGACTTAACTAATGTTATTATTACCAGTTATTTATAATGACTTAACTAACATTACTATTAACGGTTATTTATAATAATGACTTAACTAACGTTATTATTAACGGCTATTTATAATGACTTAACTAACGTTATTATTAACGGTAATTTATAATGACTTAACTAACGTTATTATTAACGGTAATTTATAATGACTTAACTAACGTTATTATTAACGGTTATTTATAATGACTTAACTTACGTTATTATTAACGGCTATTTATAATGACTTAACTAAGGTTATTATTAACGGTTATTTATAATGACTTAACTAACGTTACTATTAACGGTTATTTATAATGATGACTTAACTAACGTTATTATTAACGGCTATTTATAATGACTTAACTAACGTTATTATTAACGGTTATTTATAATGACTTAACTAACATTACTATTAACGGTTATTTATAATGATGACTTAACTAACGTTATTATTAACGGCTATTTATATTGACTTAACTAACGTTATTATTAACGGTAATTTATAATGACTTAACTAACGTTATTATTAACGGTTATTTATAATGACTTAACTTACGTTATTATTAACGGCTATTTATGACTTAACTAAGGTTATTATTAACGGTTATTTATAATGACTTAACTAACGTTACTATTAACGGTTATTTATAATGATGACTTAACTAACGTTATTATTAACGGCTATTTATAATGACTTAACTAACGTTATTATTAACGGTTATTTATAATGACTTAACTAACATTACTATTAACGGTTATTTATAATGATGACTTAACTAACGTTATTATTAACGGCTATTTATATTGACTTAACTAACGTTATTATTAACGGTAATTTATAATGACTTAACTAACGTTATTATTAACGGTTATTTATAATGACTTAACTTACGTTATTATTAACGGCTATTTATAATGACTTAACTAACGTTATTATTAACGGTTATTTATAATGACTTAACTAACGTAATTATTACCGGTTATTTATAATGACTTAACTAATGTTATTATTACCAGTTATTTATAATGACTTAACTAATGTTATTATTACCAGTTATTTATAATGACTTAACTAACGTTATTATTAACGGTTATTTATAATGACTTAACTTACGTTATTATTAACGGCTATTTATAATGACTTAACTAACGTTATTATCAACGGTTATTTATAATGACTTAACTAACGTAATTATTACCGGTTATTTATAATGACTTAACTAATATTATTATTACCAGTTATTTATAATGACTTAACTAATGTTATTATTACCAGTTATTTATAATGACTTAACTAATGTTATTATTAACGGCTATTTATAATGACTTAGCTAAGGTTATTATTAAAGGGGATTTATAATGACTTAACTAACGTTACTATTATCGGGTATTTGTAATGACTTAACTTATGTTATTATTAACGGTTATTTATAATTACTTAATTAATGTTATTATTACCGGTCATTTATAATGACTTATCTTACGTTATTATTATTATTTTTTTATTTTTTTTTTTTAACGACGAGAATGCTTTATGCACAGAGTGTGGGACTCCTCTCGATACTGCACTAGGCTCTACATCTGAAAGTTTACCCACTAAACTCGTCACCCTCCAGGCAGATTTCCACTCCGGAACCGCCGAAGCATTACTTCAGGGTGGTGCCTGTTATACTTCCTCCATTATATTACGGATCTAGCCATCCTTCTTCTTTTTTACATCGTGGCTTATACTTCCTCCATTATATTACGGATCTAGCCATCCTTCTTCTTTTTTACATCGTAGAATAGATTCGATGTATTTCGATGCCATATTCCAGTTGGCTTCCGATGCAAGCATCGTCCGCACAAAGCTCTCTGGGGAGAGACCCGTGGCATGTGTCATCAATCGACACCTCTGGTCTACGAATCTGGCGCACTCAAAGAAGGTGTGGCTCGAGTCATCCAGTTTGTCGCTACATATCCGGCAGTTCTATCTTAAACAGGTATGCCCTAAAGTACCCGTGGCCTGTCAGGAACTGTGTGATATAGAAGTTCACTTCCCCGTGCCTGCGTTCTGTCCATTCCTTTAAGCTGCTTATCAGAAGGAACGTCCATCTACCTGACCGTTCATGATTCCATCGTTGCTGCCACTGGTTCATGGTTTGTGCTCTGGCTCGCTTGACCGCCTCTATTTTGCCTATCTCTTTACTGTTATTATATACAAATTTTCTCTCTTGAGCCAATAGGTCGATTGGCACAACACCTGCCACAACCAGCACAGCTGCCGACGAAACAGTACGGTAGGCGCTCGCTATTCTTAGCGCTCCCATTCGTTGAATCGTATCGAGTCTGGTACGGTACTTCTGTACCTTCAAAGTGTCGGCCCAGATTTCAGCACCGTAGAGCATGCTGGATTGCACCGTAGAGCATGATGGATTGCACCGTAGACCATAGGAGTCATCTCCTGCTTGACCTTGGGCCACCGACGTTAGCCATCAATCTTGCGAGTGACGAGGTCACAGCCGCAGCCTTATCACAGGTCATGCGAAGATGTTCCCCGTACGTCAGCTTGTTGTCCAGCTTGACTCCTAAGTACTTCACCGCTCTCTTAGTGAAGAGCGTCTCCTGTCTCTCAACCATTGGTACCACAATCGGCATCCTCCTTCCAGATAATAAAACTATCTCAGTCTTGGAAACGGCCAACTGTAGACCGTGTTCTGTCATCCATAGGTTAATCCTACGCATGACCTGATTCAGCCGTACCTGCGCCAACTCAGTGCTGCGAGCTGTAATGACAGCAGCAACATCATCGGCGTAGCCTAAAAGATATGCATCTTCTGGCATTTCTAATCTCAGAAGACCATCATATGCCACATTCCACAGGTCTGGTCCTAGTACCGATCCTTGGGCTGCTCCAGCTGTGATTTCCTTTGTCCACTGTCTTCCGTCAGCAGTCCAGATCAGCCGCCGATCTCTCAGGTAGTCTCTGATCACGGCCAACAGATACCTTGGAACAAAGCATTTCCGCTCCAGCGCCTCCATTATGGTCGACCATCGCACAGAGTTAAATGCGTTCTTCACATCTAACGTTACCAGCATAAAAATCGGTCTGGCACCATGACACACAAGATCTCCCAATTTCCTGGCCTCTATCACCTGTTGGATCGCCGTTACTGTGGAATGCCCTTCCCTAAATCCATGCTGGTTCTTGGTAAGGTCTCCTGCCGCTTGTATTGCCTTTTGTAGCCTCGGTCTTATTAATTTTTCCATTACCTTTCCCAATGTGTCCAGCATGCACAACGGTCTGTAAGATGATGGATTGTCAGAGGAGCCCTTCCC
Organism: Prosapia bicincta; assembly: GCA_036971475.1. NCBI lineage: Eukaryota > Metazoa > Arthropoda > Insecta > Hemiptera > Cercopidae > Prosapia > Prosapia bicincta. Next base: position 1,768,786 of record JBAIZL010000008.1, on the reverse strand, counting down.
TTTATTTATGAGCACAAGCCGCGCTACCTTCCACTGTGATGCGAATATGCCTGACTTCAGACAGGCATTGTACATGTCCAGTAGAAGGCTTGGTTGTGCTCGAACCACCACCTTCAATACCTCTGGTGGGATTCCGTCTGGTCCTGGGGCTTTCCCATTTTTTAATTACATCACGGCCGTGATCAGTTCTGATTCAGTGAACAAAGGAATATCACCACTCCCACGTGGTTCTTCAGGAGAGATCAGACGCAGGTGATCGGGAAATAGTGCTTCCACAATTCGTCTCGTTGCGCTGGCGCTCAATATCTGGTCAGAGGATCCGCCGCTCAGATTTCGTGTAACTATTTTATAGCCCATACCCCAGGGGTCTTCATTAATCTCTTCGCAAAGGGATCTCCAGCAACAATCCTTGCTCTGCCGGATTGCCAAAACAAGAGCCTTTTTTGCCTCCTTGTGCTCTAAGGCTCTAAGATCTCTATGCCTTCCGTCTAAGTTGAAGACATCTTCTTCTGAGATCGGCTATATCGTCGGTCCACCAATAGGCTTGCTGTCTTGCTTTGCGGATGCTCTTACGAGGCATTGACATTTGGCAGGCTTGTCGTATGACGTAGGTCACCTGTTTAACGGCACTTTCTATATCCCCTACATTGGATGAATCTGGATAGGAGGCCGGATTACATTGCCACATGAAACAAAGTGCTTCCATCAACATTGCTCCATCCATCTTTCCTATACTCCACCTTGGCTGGTATCGGATCCCGGAACGAGATGTTATACTCCTCTTCAAAATCAAAAGATATATAATCATTATCACTCCCCGAGTAGTCCGGGAGCACTCGCCAGTTCCTACATCTCCACCCCAGGTTTTCCGATACCAGCGTCACATCTGGAATGGAGTATCCATAACCGGGCCGATGATATGTCGGGGTACTACCAGTGTTTTGGATATGAAGTCCCAGTCTGGCTGCCATTTCCAACAGAAGATTTCCTCTTCTATTTGTGCGCGGCATTCCCCATTATACCGCTCTGGCGTTGAAATCTCCTGTCATTATGATTTTTCCACCCACCTCTCTCACTGAATCCTCCATATTATTCACCGGTTATTATTACCGGTTATTTATAATGACTGAACTAATGTTATTATTACCGGTTATATATATTGACTTGACTAACGTTATTATTTACGGCTATTTATAATGACTTAACTAACGTTATTATTAACGGTTATTTATAATAACTTATCTAACGTTATTATTACCAGTTATATATAATGACTTGACTAACGTTATTATTAACGGCTATTTATAACGACTTAACTAAAGTTATTATTACCGGTTATTTATAATGACTGAACTAATGTTATTATTACCGGTTATATATATTGACTTGACTAACGTTATTATTTACGGCTATTTATAATGACTTAACCAACGTTATTATTAACGGTTATTTATAATAATTTATCTAACGTTATTATTACCAGTTATATATAATGACTTGACTAACGTTATTATTAACGGCTATTTATAACGACTTAACTAAAGTTATTATTACCGGTTATTTATAATGACTGAACTAATGTTATTATTACCGGTTATATATATTGACTTGACTAACGTTATTATTACCGGTTATATATAATGACTTAACTAACGTTATTATTACCGGTTATTTATAATAACTTACCTAACGTGATAATTAATGGTTATTTATAATAACTTAACTAACGTTATTATTAACGGCTATTTATAACGTCTTAACCAACGTTATTATTACCGGTTATTTATAATGACTGAACTAATGTTATTATTACCGGTTATATATAATGACTTGACTAACGTTATTATTACCGGTTATATATAATGACTTAACTAACGTTATTATTACCGGTTATTTATAATAACTTACCTAACGTTATTATTAATGGTTATTTATAATAACTTAATAACGTTATTATTAACGGATATTTATAATAAATTAACTAACGTTATTATTAACGGGTATTTATAATGACTTAACTAACGTTATTATTAACGGTTATTTATAATAACTTACCTAACGTTATTATTAATGGTTATTTATAATAACTTGACTAACGTTATTATTAACGGATATTTATAATAAATTAACTAACGTTATTATTACTGGTTATTTGTAATGACTCAACTAATGTTGTTATTAACGGCTATTTATAATGACTTAACTAATGTTATTATTAACGGCTATTTATAATGACTTAACTAATGTCATTATTAACGGCTATTTATAATGACTTAACTAATGTTATTATTAACGGGTATTATATAATGACTACTTATATTATTATTAACGGATATTATATAATGACTTAACTAATGTTATTATTACAAGTTATTTATATTGACTTAACTAATATTAATATTAACGGGTATTATATAATGACAACTGATCTTATTATTAACGGGTATTATATAATGACTTAACTAATGTTATAATTACCAGTTGTTTATATGAACTTGACTAATGTTATTATTAACGGCTATTTATAATGACTTTACTAATGTTATTATTAACGGTTATTTATAATGACGTAACTAATGTTATTATTAACAGTTATTTATAATGACTCAATGTAAACTGTCCTGGTTTACTAAATGTATTTATTCTTTTTCAGCCAACCTATGTGGTCTTTTGACCAATCTATGGCTCTCCTAGAATTTCTCCATATGTCTGCGAACCACTCCATGGATCCCTCCCATATGATATGTTTTGCTGTCCCATCTCCATCAGAATACAGAGAACATATTGGAGTGTCGATGACACACACACACACACACACACACACACACACACACACACACACACACACACACACACACACACACACACACACACACACACATACACACACACACACACACACACACACACACACACACACACACACACACACACACACAACACACACACACACACACACTCACTCACACACACACAATATACAAATTTAACTTAACATTATAAATTAAAACAACGAAAGTCGAAAAGTCAAATGATGAGTCTCGTTTAACTGTAAAGTTTATTCTCGTGCTAAACGATATTTACATTCCTGATTTTGAACTAAATTTTACTCAATTGATGATTTATTCCAGCAATCCTAGTCAAAATGCTTTTCTCATTTGTCACAACGGTGAAAACACCGATATAAAATGTATTATGACGAACATAAATTTTTATTTTTCAAAAGATAAATAGTTGAACGTTTTGTATGTTTGTTCTAAAGGTTATGTCTCAGAGTATTTTGAAATAACAATTGAAATCATTCAATCCAAAAAAAAATATTTAATTATTGCATTAAAACGAATCCAGGCATGCCTAATTAACTTGTGATGCTAAGCTAGTTACTACGTAGGTTACACTACCTCTAATGTAAACCAACCTGTTACGTGTACTTCATGGAGTTTAAACCTAACCTGAACCAATCAAAGTTCCATTGTTTATTGCAATACATTTATTTGTAATGAAATACAAAACACCCTACGTGGCAATAAAATCTTTACCGATTTCGGATTTTGGAATCGGACATTCGCATAACTATAAAAAGAACAAAAACTATAAAAAACAAACAAAAATGTAATTTTACTGTTATTGTACGTTTAGAGCAATTTAAAGCCAGCATTATGATGAGAACCTTCCACAACTTTGGCCAAAACATCTAATTTAATCTGGATAAAGAAGAGATAAGTACCACAAAATATCTTGCAGATACTATAGGCGTAATGGATCTAATCACTGCCTGCTTATCTCGAGTGAATTGATAGTAATTTCATCTTTAAATTCGGTACAAATTGGTCGTGAGTGCGAACCTGGTTCAATGCATTAAATAAAAAACCAGATTTGCAGTTCGCAATGAAACCAAGGTGGGTGTAAGCCGCTATAAACGACTCTAATGTTCTCGCATAGGAAGACTGGTCGGTTCTCTTTCCCCTTCCATTGGGCTTGTTTTATTTTTCCTTCATGAATGGGACGGGGCCCCTCCCTGAGCCTCGGGCGGTTCAGATGTGTGGCCTCGATGTGTACACCTGAGCTCTGCGCCTACAGTCTTTACCTTCTACAGCTTCTTGAATATTAACACAAATATTTTTAGATTCATTGTGTATATAGTTGACAGTGTAATTGCAAAAGCTTCCCTTTCTAGTTATACTGTTTTCTTTAGGCTTAGCTACGTTTAGAATGTAGCATTATTATTACAAAGAAAGAGAAAAAAAGAGATCGGTTTCGTGACATCCAACACATGTGATGTAATATCATCAAGAGCTTCATCACGATGAAAAGTAAAATCACTTTATAATTCGTGAAAATCTATATATTGACTTATTCAAAAGAAAATACTCGGAGAATACATTTTGATATTTAAAAGAAAAATATGTAATTTTACTCTTTTTTATTAACTTCTCCTGTCTGTCTTGCAGGGGAATTTGGCAAACAACTTTAAACTAATTTTCCGACATGCTAGAGACTTGAAATTTTAAACACAGCTCTGGATTGGATAAGAATGCAATATTTTGGGGTTTCATATAATTTACCACTCGAGGCGCAGTCTTGAATTTAAGTTTAAAACAAAACGAAAAAGTGGGGCACACGAATTACATAATTGAGGTTAGTTTTTATATGAATTGTAATACAGCTAATTTGCAGTACAATCTATTGCATATAAAATATAAATACAATAAGAAACTAAAAAGCGAATAATAAATCAAAAACACATCCTTAAAAGGAACTAAAAGAATATAAAATATTTATTCTAAGCATCTTTACAGATTAGTTACTTTTAAAACTCCATAGATATTCATAATCCCATAAAGATTGTCATAACCATTTGTGAATTTTAACAATTATGAAAATATCTGTAAAGTTCAAAACAACAAAGTGGGCGCAACAAATAGATTTTACTAAACATTACCTATCGTTACAATCCATAAAGTAGCTCATTACTATTTCATGTACCTCACTTTTTTTAACTTTCGACCCCTACAAGTATTTTTGCATTTGTTGAAGTTCACAAATGTTCATGCCAATCTTTATGGGATTATAAATGTGTGTGGGATAATAAGGATAACCAATCCCCAGTAAGTATGACTAGGGAAAATTATTATATATATTTGGTACATTTTAAAAAAAGAGTGATTTTATTATAATTTTTTTAAAAGTTAATTTAAATCCTTCTTAAGAGATAGAAAGCACAACACGTTTTACGACGTCATGGAAAAATTTTCATTTCACGAAAAATATTATTTTGCGACCAACTGAAATAGTAAAGTTAATGTGCCTTGTGCCTGCGAGTAAAAGAATAAATCTGATATTTCGCTCCTCGCTGTAAAAAACTCAACCCTTTTTACAGAAGCTTTGCAGTATGTTCTCAAACCTTTTCGTATTAATTAAGGAGTTTTAAATAACCTCGTATTCTATGTTTAATTTTTATTTTGATTGAATTTGAATTTTTTTAAAGCTTTTTGGATATACTTTAAATAAATTTTATTTAAGGTTAGAAAATAGAATTAAAGAGAAGCTTTAAATAAAATAACATAACAAAGATAATAAATTCAGTATTAAAATTTTATAGTTGCTCTCGGGTCGCTAATACGGGAACTTGCTTCTTAAATTAGAAATTGTGAGATTTTTTTTTATTTTGATGAATTGTAATGATATTAAAATTTGTTCTGAATTTTACTAAAATATAAATTCTGTTGGCTACACTTATATCCAATTAATACTTATAGTTTTTGTAGACCTCCTGGAATCTTTGCCTTGGTTACCTTCTGCGCTTACACTTGACACATAAACTTACTTTCTTAATACTTAAAAAAAACTTTTACGTTGCACTTTTTAAATTTTTCTTATAAACAAAAAAACTCCTTACTTAATTTAACTAATTACTTTTTTTACAACACTGGCATCTTTTGTCCCCACCAATCCGTCTGCCTTCTTCTGGAGTTCCCTTCAAAACTTCTCCCACGTCTCCCGATCATTTAGTTTTTATTGAAAATCCCTAATCTCTCCCACTCTCAATGTGTTCTTTGTAAGTTCCCACAGTTTCCACAATTCGCCATCTAACGGTACACGGTTATTTTCCCAGGTTATATCGGTCAGTATTTTCCCGTCTTAATAAGTTTGGACCCTTCTATTGTCAAATTGCCGGCACACAGTTTATAGCTTTCCTGGAAAAGGATAATGAAATGGTACCTGTTTTTTCGCCACTTTACCAAACTATTTCTGTCTTCTTTGCCTAATCCTACAGATAATTATTTATGCTACTAACTGAAATTACTCTAAAGCCTCGTACTTTATGTTATAATATGAATTTCACCCCCCCCCCATCAAGTTGTCGAAACCTCCATTGTCTAACCTTAAAAGGTTGCCATGGTTATCACATAATATCATAAATAGTACTCTAGGGTTAAAAATGAATGTAAAGAATAAAATAATGAAACAAACTGAAAATAAGCAAACAATGATAAAATTGTTCTTTATTGACCTCAGTAGGAAATTACTTTAAAAAACGTTTTTTTTTATTGCTTGTTTGTTAAAAGTTTACTACAAAACTGTTATGATGATACAGAGTGTTTAGTGCTAAATATGTAAGTAACGATAGCGCCAAAGTCAAGCGTACCTAAATGCTCACTAACTATTTCTAATACTCGTAATTTAATGTGGTAGAATAACAATAATAATACAAAAAAACCTCTGATCCCAAAAATTATTATTATTCTAACATTTGTTATTACTAACCTTACTAACGAATAAAGATATTTGTGTGTTAAAGGTATTTGAGTACGTTTTATGAACTTAATGAGAATATCAAAGTGGCCTCCTGTGAATTAATACCTATTGAAATTTAAAGTATGGTAGCTTACTGGAGAAAATTTAAGGGGTTTACGCAGGTATCATAATCTTACAAATAGTGAAGCAGACTCAGTGAATAAAGTGCATTTACTGGAGACAGTTAAAGTGGAATCAATGTTGAACAGTAAAATGTCGGATCTAGGTTTCTCTTTACACAAGTTAGTTAGTACAAACCTAGACAAAATGCCTGACTTTACAAAGATAACTAGAATCTATCTCCTTTGCTAAGAGTTGAAACTTCGTCACTGAACGTTTAACTTTTAAATGAAAAAGCTTACTGTGAAGCTTTAAAAGATTGTAATTATAAAGAGAGAATGAAAATAAACAGGGTACATTGCGATGGGAAATTCAAGTTATATTAAAGGAATTATTAAAGCAACCGTCAGTACCCCTTATTATTGTTGCAAAACAGGAAGCATTTTGTCTGCATTGAAAACGTGGATAAGATCGAGGATGACGGATTAGATTGAGAATAAGATCGATTGACTGTCTTCTTGTCATTCGCTTTCACCGCGATATTAAGTGAACACTGATGATGTCACCGATCAATTTGTCAAATCAAAACAAAGGATAATGGATTTCATTTCGTATAATATAAAAGCAAATAATTGTAAGCTGGTATTAAAAAAAAAATCAAATATGCTAAATAATTATTTATTGCTAAATACATAAAATAAGCTTTGATTTCTCCTTAAATAGAATACATATCCTTAGCTTTCTTTCTTATTGGAAAAATGTTCACCTTTCGAATTTTCCCTCAAAAAAATCTTATCTTGCTCTTATTTTCCTGTATCTTATAGTATTACACCGCCTTTGTAAGTAATAATAATAAATCTTTGTTATTATGATTATTTTTTTTTAAATGTTATCCACCCTCTACCCTTTTATGGAAAATGTTTATTACTATTTTTTGTTTGAAAAAAACTTTACTTAAACCATTCACTTACTGAAAACTCTCATCAGTAACGGTACGTACTAGATCAATGACTTGTTTAATCCTTCGAGTTACAAACTTTGTATTTTTTATCATATAAATAGTATTTTTTAAAGTTTTTAAAAAATTGTATTTTTTCATTACTTGAGACATTATTCCATAAATAATGAAACTTCCCCCTTTGTTTTTTGGCATTTTGGGTCTTACTATAATAGGATATTAAAAGATTATTGAAATAGTTAAAATATGTAACAACAATTTTTAACAAATTGAATTTTTGTTGTCATGATATTCCCTAATCTATTTATTCTCTTTTCAATATTTATTTGAAATTACATATTTTACTTTTGTCAATAGATATTGCGAGATATAACAAGGGACTTGGCCAGCACAGTGGCTTACTAGACCTTTAGAGTGGTGGTGGGGGGGGGGGTATCACTAACTCAATGCTGCTCTACGAATGGGTCGCCACAGCATCCATGTTTCACAGTGTGCTTAGTGAGGAGTAGGCAACTGTTCTGTTCTTCAACTAGTTAGCGAACTACCCTCGTGTGCATTTCAAATCTCTTGCTACATCTCATGAGCCATACTTGTAATCGATATTCGGGAATTATTGATAAAACCAAACAGCTGATACTAGTTCGATAGATTTTCTGATACTTACTTGAGATTTATCATTAAAGTTTAACAAGGAATATGACGAGTGACAGAAGATTATGTATAAGTAGTTATTTAATTTAATTCAAAATGTTTTTGTCGTTGACGTTTTAACAATTACAGTCTTCCAATTACAATGTTCTCAAGACTAAACGTACTACAGTAAACAAATGGTTAAAATATAACTAATTATAAATTGTTTTGTGTAATTCGTGACAGCTCTGATTAAGGCACCTCTTTGAAGGCTTTTTCGATTCAATGGAAGTAATCCTTCGTTATACTTTTGGTATGGAAGCGTTTTTATACTTTGAATACCTCAATATAATTGTTTGAATACCTCAAATACATTTTTGGCATCAGGTCGAACAATAACAATGGCTTATTCGATTATTCGATTCATATCTAATGCTACAATGTTTTTGGTGTATAACTTCCAATTAACAGTTTTCTGGAAGATATTACTGTTTATTTTAAAGATTTGTAACAAACCTTATCTACTGGATTATGCTTGTAAAATTAATTAAAATTTTCCATTTTAAAACATTTATTTCTGAAATATTTGTGTACACAATCAACAACACCTTTCTCTGAAGTACTGTTTCCCACAGCAGGACTTCAATGTAACTGAAAAAGAAGTAGACTATACTGACCCATATACTGACTTCTATACTAACTTTAATATTAATTTTATTTCAAAAACAATTATTGTTTGCAGTAAACATCTGATTTTACTATTTATTTTATATACAATATTCTTACATCTATTTATTTTAACTAGAAATGTAGACGGTATTGAGAATCGAGAAAGCTGGTTTCGATTTAACCGTAGTAAAAAATACTTTTAGAAATAAAATTCTCTGATGTATTAAATGTAAACGTATTTAAAATATTTTACAAAATTAATAAAGTAAGTGCTTATATGATTTCAGTAAGCCTGTAGATATATTTTACAGATATTTCTTCCCGTCTTATGAACGTATAAGTAATGAAGTAACCCCAAAAACAAATAAATCATGTCAAAAAATTTCTGCATAGGAAATTCTGTAAAAATAATACATAAATTCTTCAGCGTATAAAACTCGCCACTACGTAGTTACAAGGACTGTCGACTCGGCGAAACCTTTTAAAAAGCATTGTTGCCAACTTTGCAGCAAATGCATGATGACATAAATACAAGTAATTTCCCCTCCTCTGAGCCATTTGCACGTGTGCATACCATGACATGACGCGGTGGATAGTGAAAGGGAATAGTTTTAGTTTCTATATAATCAGCTGATACTTTATACAGTGCTGGACGTCAGCTAACAGGTGTGCTACGGACGCATAATGTGGTGCATCTCAACTAGAGGGAAATTCTTTCCCGTCCAACTTGATAGTTTCAATAGAAACATTGCAATTTATTGTTTGGAATTCTATTGTTTTAGACAAATGTTTGTAACAAGTTAGCAGACAATAACAGTTTCTATAATTGAAGTATTTTTAACACAACTTGCACCATTTAGAGTTAACTCACAATAAAACCTGTATCACAAAAACAATTGTTATTTTTTTTTCTTCTAGTTTGAAATAACTATACTCATTTATTAATTACTGAAATGCAGCAAAATGAATTTTGTTTATTTTCATTTAGCAATAAATTTATAATTGTTACAAATTATATCCAGCCTTACCTATGGTTAGTATTAAGATCTTAAAATTTACGTATTTACTAATACCGCATCTCCTGTTTATATAATGAAATATGCGTACGGTTCAAGGCAGCTCAATTAAAGATAACATCCATCAAAAACCATTAACACCAATTAAGATAAGAGATCGATGTTTTCTCTATATCGGTAGATTTTATTCATCGTTATTTTTATTCATCGATGCATTTTATGCATCTAATTTCAAGTGAACCTTATGTACTCTAGGCAACTCAGATTATTTAGTATTTATTTTTAATCCTAGAATATTTTTAACATTTTAGTTTTTTTCGTGAAAATATTGAGAGGTGAAATATTGAAATTCATATTTCTTAGTGCAGACCTAACTATTTATTTTGCACAGAGAAAAATCTTCCGTTTGCCCCACGTTCACTAGACACTCTTCATGTTTTAGTTTAAATTACGTGATAAGATGATTTCACATATCAGCTGATTTTATGTTATAGGTTAGGCTACATTGTAGGACAGTATTTTTAACACGTAGGTTATGTTTCTTTAATAATTGTACATAATTAGGCTAAAATATTATTATTATTGACAATGGTAAAAATTAAAACACTTCACTCTAAATCTCACTACACAGTAGTTTATTCAAACAAACAGACTAGTTTCGACGACGATATCGCCTTCATCAGTGCAGGCGACATTGTCGTCGAAACTAGTCTGTTTGTTTTAATAAACTAGTGTGTGGTGTGATTTAGAGTGAACTGTTTTAAATTTTGCCGTTGTGAATTGTTCTCACTAGCTAAGCTCTAAATTAACTTAACATAATTATTATTATTTCAGTAAATATATTAGTTTATTCATATTTCAATAAATACCTATTACATTCTTTTTTGACGACCATAACCAAAACTGGGTTTTCGCGAAGGAGATAATATATAATTAATTCAATAAAATGAGAGTTAATTACATAATTTTATTCCAATAAAACCAAAATACTTTTAGGCGCGTCTAACACATTTTAAGAACCGATTTCAATTAAATTCGTTAGGCCCTACATTATATTCGGTTATATATCCGGTTTTCAAGAATACAGAGAGAACGTAAACCACACAGGCTTTTGATTGCAGTTAGAAAGTTCAAACGAAAGTTTAATTCGATTAATAGCAGCACGAAGAAATCGGTGATGTAGTTAGCCAAGATTCTAATTACAGCATACGGTAAATAGGTTACCATGGCAACATGACTCCAGCGGTTGCTTAGGCAAGTGGTTTCTGAGGCATTCCCAGAGCGTTGGACGGAAGAGTTTAAAGCGAATCTTGGATATCAAAAATTAAATTAAAACGCCATTATAAAAAAATTTGTATTTTAAATAATTTAATTTTGTATGTATATTTGACGACTTCTATAACAAAATATTGTTCTCTTCAATACAATATTTGTATACAATATACTAAACGTAGCACTTGCTTTGTGATACGTGGTCACCATATTATTTTTAACCTGGTTATGAATAGCAATATAAAAAAACATTAAAGTAAATACCTACTTAAATCAACAAAGAAAGTGTTTACTTTAGTTTCTTTTTATTTTATAATTACAATTAATATAAATATGTATATACATACGTCAGAATTAAGGGGCAAAATAGAAAGCGAATTTCCTAGCACATTTAAGTGCCTAAAGTACTGGTTTTCAAAGTTCACAGTTCGAATCCGACCAAGACAAAAGTTGTTTGAAATTTAAATTATTGAATGAATATTTGAAAAAACTGTATTGACATCAATTTTCATGCACCATATGTTGGAAAACATTTATTTGAACTTGATTGCGGGAATAAAAAAGTATTTTATTACGATTGAAAATTTATACTATATATATAAGGAGAGTGTGAGCTAGCAGAAGGAGTTTTAATAAACTAATTACTTACGTAAGCCAGTCTCACTATTTTTAAAGAGAAAAACTGGTGAACTAAAGAAAGTTTAATAACATAATTAGATATATGCCGACATGTTCCCACTACGAAAACGTTTATCTATTATCTTGGAAGTTCTTATTACATACCTAGAAGGATCATAACCTCGCCACCAGCCGGGTCGTCAAAGATCCCACAAGATTTGTTTTCTGAACTTTGCTCCTGTATTGCAATTACTTTTACTGTCTCGCAAAACGAATGAAAGCCATCATCAGTATATCAGGATGTTCAACTTCTTACATGCTTCTTTTGGAAGACGTTTATGTAAACCTTTCTCTCGTTTGATCAATTTATATTTTTTTCGATTTATTTTACCTACAAGTTTGATTTACTACTGAATTAAACTAAAAATATTTATTACACTGAATTAAAACACCTTGTTAATAATTTCAAATTATTAAATGATTGTTTTCATTTAGATGGAAAATAAATATCCTGTTATTTTGATTCATTAAAAATATTTACAATTGTTTCTTCTACAGGAAAATTTGATTATTAAACTAACCAAACAATCCTACTTTGCAAATTTAATTACACTTTTGCTATTACTTGCGACCAGACGTTTTGTTAACTAAAAGTTGTTAAATTGTTTTAACCTCCTAGGAGGCTGAAGAAGTCGTGAGACGAAAACGTTTCCTCCAAGTATAAGTTAACAATTTAACAACTTTTAGTTAACAAAAAGTCTGGTCGCAAGTAATAGCAAAAGTGTAATAAGAATTAACAACTAGCTCGTCATGAACCGTAACAAGAGATTTCGATATTTACAAATTTAATTCGCGTAGCTCGGATTTAGGCAACTGTGCGGAACAGGAAGTAAAAACTTATTCCATCTTTTAAACCTAGCATAACCTTTCTGCAATGTACACAGTTATTTATAAAAACAATATGCACACAACGGAGGGTTTTTTTTAAACAAATTGCGAAGTAATAAGCGATAAAAACAATTAGCTAACAGGTGCGATACGGTAGCTAGCACAGCTGTTGTCGTTAGCACGCAACTCCACCATGACTTGACGATAGCAATGTGGTAAACAATGCAGTTAATTATTTTAAGTTGCAGTCAGTAAAAAAATACTTTTACATGAATTTGCTTATGGAAATTTATTCAAAGAAAACCTGCTGGCTAACAGTTTGATTAGAACAGTGGGAAAAAATTAATTATAAATTACTGTTATATAAATATTTCCCACTTATTGGTTAATTATTATTAACCAATAAGTTGGAAATATTGTTGTTATTATTAAAATTATTATAATTTTTAATTATTATTGTTGTTATTATTATGACGTCATTAATAATAATATTATTATTATTATTATTAATACTATCATTGTTGTTGTTAGTGTTATTTTTATTATTATTACTACGATTATATTATTACTATTATTATTATTATTGTGTTGTTGTTATTACTGTTATTATTATTATTATTATTATTTTACTAATATTATAATTGTTGCAGGAGCGGCTCAGGCTCCATTTCTGCCCGGACCTATGGAGATTACGACAGTATTTGGGGTATAACAATGGCAGAAGGAACTTTCCTAGTGGGATTGCTTGCAGACGACATTGCTGCGATCATTACAGAGGAAACCAAGAGTTTCTCCCAATTGCTACTGGCAGAAGTAATGCGTTGTGTTGACAGCTGGATGATGGAGCATGGTCTGCGCATGGCTCTGGAAAAACCGATATCGTTCTAATATCCAAGAGACACCTTACTCCTAGCCCTGAAATGCTCCAGGAGAGGAAAACATAGCGGTTAAAAAAGTCATTATTTACTTAGGCATAATGATTTATAGGAAGCTGAGTTTTCAAAATCAAGTTAAATGCGCAGCTGAGAAAGCGGTAAGAGTCACAACAGCTATGAGCAGGCTTTCCGTGGCGGAAATCTGTGGCAGCTATAATGCTGTACGGAGCGGAAATCTGGGCAGACGCACTCAAAGCGCGAGAGGAATAGAAGGCGGTTGGGATCGGTGCCAAGAACAGGGACACTAAGAGTGGCGTGTTCTTATCGAACTGTCTCTGAATTTTCAGCTCTAGTGGTGGCAGAGATAATTACTATCCACCTGCTGGCGATAGAAAAGAAGATCATTGCAGAACGGCGAAACAATATGAATGCTAGGGATAACAAAAGGAAAGTGAAAGGACGAAGATGGGCAAGTGACTGAAAGATGGTCTGCGGAACCCACCGGAAGATTGACAGCCAGGATAATCCAATGCGGGTTATCCAATAAAAACCTATCCAGTTGGACTAACTCTACGCTACATAGTTCTTAACAGGCCACGGTTCCTTTAGGGTATTTTTATATAAAATGGGGAAGGTGGATAACCCAAACTACTCTCGAAGGATTACCCGACAACCCCGAACACACTTTCTTTGTGTGCAGAAGCTGGCAATCGGAGAGAACGGCGCCGGGAAGCCACGTCGGGCCATTAGACCCGGACAACATTGTGGGCACGATGCTGTATAGTGCATCCAACTGGATAGTTGTAGCGGTATACATAGAGACCATACTGCGAACTAAAATTAAACAAGAAGATGGTCGAGGTCAAGCTCCGAGACCAGCCCAAATAGGATCAGTTATAGAAATAGAGACCACTGAGGTTAATAAAGGGCTTTCTGGCTAGAATAATGGTAATACAGTGATATCCTGGTCAGATCTATAAAGGAGGAAATTTTTAGTAGGTATTCCCCACTAGGGAAACTAGGTGTGGCTTGTTTTATAACCAATACCTTTGCAAGGTATCGAAAGGGAATACACATGATGATTGTCCAGTGCAGGAATGGATTACTACATAAATATGTATCTAGGCGTAACATTGGCAAATAATAATAATGTTGTTGATATAATTGTAGTAGAAATAAACTTTAAATGTACACCCAAAAATCTTGGTGGATCTTTTAGAAGATATTTTCCAAAAACTCATTCTCTCACCGTCACGTCGGCCAGGGGTTATATTTTCCATTATTTTTTTAAAATCGTATTGTCTTCGTAGATAAATTGGTAAATATTAGCATTAATAATATCTACCACGGGCAATAATGAGTCATTGGAGTCTTGTCCGTGATTCACAGCATTGAACAATGAAATGGCCTAGTGTGAAACGCCTCTGCTGAAAAATATCAGTAAGTAGCGTTTTTTTAGTAAGTGATACCAAAAGTAGTAATTAGTATTATATTAAGATTAGTAAGAAATGTGTTTATTATCAAAATTATTTTGTTATGTATTAATAACTAAAATGTAGTTGCTTGATGTAATCATCTTGAATTCACTAATTAAACTAATTTTAAAAATACGAAGCGGGTTAGCTTCGTAAAAGGAACGAATGTTTTGAAACGCATCAGCAAGTAAGCAATTACGTATTCACTTAGTTAAGTATTTTTAAAATTAGTAAAATGTAGTATTAAAGAAGTTCCTCTGGTTGAAAGCTGTGGAAAACACATTAACACGTTCCACTACAGGTCAACATTATTAAATAGAAATATTCGACTACCCACAATACTAACAAATAATAATACCATTGCCTATTTAATTAGTTGTTGTAGAAATAAACTTTAAATGTACATCCACGACCAACATTTCTTACTAAAAGCTTTGCCAAAACAAGTAGCTTGAAGCTTCAGAAAATATTTCCAAAAACCCATTCTCCCCACAGTCAGTCACTTATCTTTTCAGGAATCAGCAACAGCCATTTAGAAAATATATTTGAAATAAAAATATTGTTATGTCCTTTACATTTAAATAATATTTGTATAAATAAGTTTTATTGTTGGATCCTCCTACATGAGTCGACCACAGGTGGCGGATAAGGAAACGTCGTACGAACATAGGCGACCAAGGAAAACGTAATACCTCCCGCGGTTAGCCAGACACTTCTGCTATTTAATTGTGTACAGATTTGTCAAATGATAAAGACGACTTCCCGAGCGAAATTACACCTGGTCTTTCAGGTTGGAGTTGATGCCTACGATAAATTACTCATTCATTATAAATTATTTCATGCTAACAAGCCGATAATTAAGCCCTGGAGAAGGTTGTTAAAATAAAATGGGGGTACAATTTATAAAAATGATACTTTGTGTAGTAAAGGAAAATAATAAAGTTTGTTATAAGTTGCCCCTAATATTTATTCATTCCTTAAAGTTTAAATTTAAAAAAAAAAGTCCATAAGTTCAGGAAGGTTTATTCAGTATAAGTAAATTTGTGAAACTTTATTAAATTTTAAAAAAAAAATGGAGTTGGTCCATTCATTTAGTCAATTGTCCTTTCATGTCTTCAATCTTCCTTTCATGTCTCCAATAGTCCTTTCATATCGCCAGTTCATATTCTTAATTTTCTTTTCATATACCCAATCAACCCTTGATATCGCCAATTATATGTTCATGTGCTAATCGTCCTTACATGTTGCCAGTCGTTCCTTCATGTTCTCAATTTCCTTTTTATATCCCCAAGCATCCCTTCATATCCCCAATAATCCCTTCATATCCCCAATCATCCCTTCATATCCCCAATCATCCCTTCATATCGCCAATCTTTCCTTCATATCGTCAATTGTTCTTTCATATCACCAATCGTCTTTTAATGTTGATAATAATTTTTTTCATGTGGCCAGTCCTTCTTTCGTGTAACCAATCGACCTTTCATGTTGCCAAAATTTCTTTGATCTTTCCCACCGTTCTGACATGTTACCGATCGTCCTTCCATATCACCAATGATCTTTCCATGTGACCAGTCGTTCTTTCATGTTGCCAATCCTTCTTTCGTGTCACCAAATGTCCTTCTATCTTGCCAATATATTTTTCATCTTGCCAATCGCTTATACATAACAATAGTCCTTTCATATCGCTTATCATCATTTCACGTGCTAAACGTCCTTCCATAACATCAATCGTCCTTTCTTATCGGTAGCATTCATTTCACTTTGTAGTTCTCATCATTGGGCAGTTTGAATTTGAAGCAATGCCTGCGTTCAAATCTCCAGTCAGTGTCACTAATGTTTGAAGCTCAAAAACAATAGTGACACTCACCAAAAAATTGAAGCAGTACTCTAAAAACCATTGCTAAGACTTTGTTATAATTTTGTTAGCCTAAGCCTATAACTTATGTTTTGGTAAATTTAAACTGGGATGTATGATACAACGATTGGGCCGCTATCTGTCAGACACTACTTACGGCACCATTACAACGTATATCACACACCAACTACAGTTAATAACAGAATGTAAATTATGAAGGAAGTAACACATTAAGCATAACTAATATTAGACAGAACACTGGGCAAAATTAATGACAGGAAAACTTAATTACTGTATACCGGAACAACGAACGCTGTTGTGTGAAGATGTTCCGGAAGTAAAGAAGATAAATATGTACACGAGGCTTTGGAGTTCGTTATTGGACGATAAGATGGGCTTATCGCGACCGGCAGATGTGAATAATTTGGCACGTTTCGCAAACAATGATGGATTTCCTTCCGCGATGTTTGGTTTTATCTGGAAGTAGTGTCTTAAATAATTTACTTAGTTGAAGTTAACGTCCATTATTTTAACTAAATACTTAGGCTAAATTACTTAAATTGTTTATATCTATTGACAAGTGGGGTAAGAAACAATGATGCATTAAATTGGACACAAAAAATACCTTTGTTTCACACACACACACACACACACACAAGCGCACACGAGCAGTATATTTTTAAACTTACATAATGAGTTATAAGAGAAACATTTGGAACTCATATATCGTTGAAAAATATCAATAGCTGCAAAGCGACTGGATTTCCGAATTCCGAATGTATGAAAAAACTGACAGCTTAAAAATATTGTTCACACTTTACCGGCTGCCTCATAAAAATACCATACCTTTTGAGTAGATCATTGTCAACTTTTATAGAGAATATGATGAACTCATAGCATTTTCATTTTTACAAGCAATTTTTACTTTATAGTTGAATAAATAACACAGAAAACAAATTCGTATATCAGCTATAGCCTCAGAATTTATTCTGCTTTTAAATTATTAAACGAACGACAAATTTCATCTTGTAATGTTTTTCAAAAGTTAGAAGAAATATAATTCAGAAGATGATTTACTTACTAACAGTATAATATTTAACTTTTTAACGCTCAACTATTTTATCTCAGAAACGAGTTGAGTTAAGGTAGGCTGTTATCTAATTTAGTTACTTATTAATTCCTTTTATTATTTCACACTCTCCTCGTATATACTATGTTCAAATTTTCAATAGTTAATAAAAATACTTTTTATTCATCCACTTAAGTTCAAATGCATTTTTAAAACTTGTAGTAAATGACAATTGTTGTTAATATAATTTTTTTTTATAAATTCAATAATTAAATTTAGTTATATTTGAGAGAAAAACAGTTCCCAAAAGGAGCAAGGTGTGTAATATAGTTATTTCGTTCCACTTGGTTTAAAATTATTACTTATGATTTCACTAAACAGCTGATTTTATGTTATAGGTTATGTGGTAGAACATCTGTTTAAAATCATAGTAATGTTAATTTATTTATATTATTTTTAATTATTTAATAAAGTAATTTTCTTTGTTGACTTAAGTAGGAGTTGACTTAAATTTTTTTTGTTTATATTTCTTGTTAAGAAAAAATTTACGTCATAAGTTACTTCTTTTTACGTGGTAATGGACTGAAATAGCCTCGAACGGAAAATATCTCACGCTATAAACCTAAATACAAAACACACTATAATCAGGAAAAGAAAGGAGACGTATATTTTAATCGTAGAGTATAGTTTCGTGGTGGCTTTGAACTGTATAAATTTACAAACGAGTTTATTCGATTTTCGCAGCGAATGTATCGTAGTCTAAACGTCCAAAGATAAGCCCAGACGAGTCAACACTTCGAGAGCTCCACGACCCGGACTGTCCGATTTGGCTCAAAAGCAATAGATTCCGTTCTGGACCAATTCCAAGACTTTATTTTTATGTCATCTTAAGAAACCGTTCCCACGTCATTAGTTCGCCACCTGGGTGATCATTGTCTGGGCTTAATGGGCGGGAGCGGAGTGAACCAGTTTCTCCACGTTGCATTGATGCACTCTGCATCGGTTCAGACGCGAGCTTCGATCGCAACCAGTTTAAATAAGATGAATGAAACATCGATTATCGCCTTAGAGTTTAATTTGTATTCTGGTAAATACGTCTTGCAAGTAAACTGAATCACCCAGTTAACTAGTCAATTTTCTGTAAAACAAATTACAATTCAGAAAAACATATTTCGTTTCCTTCATTTTGAAGCTAATTTTTTAAAATATAACTTGAAATTCTCTTCACTTGAGAATATCTTGGTCACGCACAGTTAAATTGTCACTAAATTAATTCTGGAAAATCATTTCAAGTGGAGCCAACTTATGGAAAAAATAATTTCTCTTATTTTGAAAAATTTTAAATAAATTTTTTGAAGCATAAAACCTAAAGCATATTTTCCTTCATACAAAAGGTATAAATGTCGTTACAAAACTACTTAATCAAAAATTTCTAATTATTTACTTGAATATTAAATCAATAAATTTTGAACTCCAATTCAAACGTTTGTTATTAGTGTATCAATAGAAGCTATTACTTTTCAAATATTATTTAAAATTTTGGTGAAATAAGTAAAAAAAAAACAATATATTTTTGAAGACAATTCTTACTTGACTTATTAAAGATAAAATTTATTTTAGTAGATTTTTATTAAATAATTACAATTAACTTAACCTATGAGTTAGAACAGCTGTTCTACAACATAACTTACAACATAAAATCAGCTGTTTTATGAAATCATATGTTATTACTTAATTTAAGCCAAATGAGACAAATTACTATAGTGCATACCTTGCCCCTTCAGTGAAAAATTTTTCTTCCATATAAAACTAAAATTAATTCATTATTAAATTTAATTAATGAATTTAAATCTGAAAAAACCGTATTAGCATCAAGTGCCATCTATTACAAGTTTTAAAAAATGTGTTTGAAATTGAGTGAATGAATGAAAAGTATTTTATTAACGAATGAAAATTTGAACTATATATATATATATATATATATATATATATATATATATATATATATATATATATATAAAGAGAGCGTGAACTAATAAAAGAAATTGAAAAACTTTAGTTTCTTTATTAAATTTTATAAATTATTATTTTATAATATTCTTTATAATATTTAAAATTATTCTTTATTCTTGATGAATAATATAATGGAGAATATTATCTGCAGATTTTCCAATAAAAGATGATTATGTTTATCGATAAAATAAATAAAATAAAAAGTTAAATAAGTAAAAATATCCATGTTTATAAAGAGAACAAAAACACACCTTGATTTGTTAAAAGAAAAAAGTGAATTTACTATTGGAAAAAGCAGAAGAGAGAGTCTAATATTATATCAATATCTTTCTTTGTTCGTTTTTTTCTCAATCTTAAATTAACAATAAATATAGTATGCTTATTCGTATAGTGTGTTTCAAAGGTGAGGTTACGTTTGTGACGATTATTAAATTATGTTTTAATAACTATTCACGGTTTTCTACATTTATAATTACTTTCCTCTTCTTAGTTTTTAAGATGGTATGTGAAAACGAAAGAAAGTTGACATAGTCTTTGTTAAAAACTTGGTGAAATTGACATTACAAATTAAACATTCTTGTGAATACACTTGAACGTTTTCATATCAAGAAAAGAGGCTTGTTATATGAGTCGATAAACATTTCTTTAAGTTAACAGAGACGTTATGACAGCTTATGTCCTTGCTTCTTAAGGCCTAGAATACATACTTGAAATTAGTTTTTAAATAAAAAAACCTAATTATCTCAAAAAATATATTAAAATATTAAAAAAATGAAAGAAACGAAGAAAAAATCTACTTAGTCATCTCCATTAAAAAAAAGCGGAGGAAAGAAGATTTAAGCACTTTAGATCCATTTCTCTAAATATGTTCTCGCAAGAAGTAAAAATTTAAAAAACCCCTAATACGCAGTCTTGACCAGACACTACTTCTAACGGCAATTCCTGACTCCGTATAGTAAACTGGACAAATTTTACGCTTAGCGTTATATTTTTTTTATAAATGTAAATTATTTCAAGGCGAGGAACAAAATTATGAATGTATTTAATGAAAATAATTTAAGACATCCAAATTCTTTAGACAAAACATTTACTTAAATATGTTAACGTTATTTTCGAAGATGGCGATTTTTGTGTGTGCAAAACATACACAGTCATTAGCAAAAACAAATTTACTTCTGGCCTACAGAAGTGAATATTTCTTATGAAGAATGTACTAAATAGACGTTTTTATATAATCCATTTAATGTAGTTAATAATAACAAAATATATTCAAAAAAAAGCTTATTAGATTTTGAAATTACTGATAAAAACTATATTTACGAATTTCCTTGTAATCGTTTCTTAAAAATTATCAGATATATCTAAAAAAGATTTCATACAGACAAGTAACATAAAAAACAAATTTAAGTAAATTTCTACTGAGGTTAACAAAAAAAAAAAAAATTTTTAGTTTCCCTAGAGCAGTATTTATGAGATTGTGTGGTAACCATGGCAACAATTTAAGGTTGTACAATGGAGGTTTCGACGACAACCAGATTAGGGAAAAAATTCATATACATCTTTGATAAATATATTTCTAGGTATTGGAAAGTTGGTGCAGTACCAAGGAGCGCTAGACTTCGAACATGAAGATTCTCAGTTCAAATCCGACTGTACCCCATACATTTTATAATTTAATTATTGGATAAATATTTGAAAGAACTGTATTAACATCAATTTTCATCCCCTATAAGTTAAAAAAAAATCTATTTGAACTTAATTCGATGATTAAAACCCTATTTTATTAAGGCTTGAAAAATTTGTCAATCAGACAAATTTGAATATCAGAAGCGTGTAAGCTAAAAGAAGGAATTTAAAAATTGGAATAAAAATTAATATCTCGTTACAATTATATTAAATTAATTATAATAATGTGTATTGAAATATAAATAAATAATTATATGTATTAACTGCTACACAATATTTAATAATAATAACATTAATTTAATAATGTAAAATAAATAAAGTAACATAACCTATGTGTTAAAACAGCTGTTTAAAACGTAACCTAAAGCATATAATCAGCTGTTGCATTAAATCATACGTTAACACGTAATTTAAGTTAAAATAAGAAGAGCATTTCGTGGTTGTGACGGTAAGTAAAAGATTACGCTGCCAATATTTAAATGACAGTCAGGCTTGCCATAAAAAGTAGTAAATTCAACAAAAATAAACCATTTCCAAGAGTAGTCTAAGGAAACCTATGAGATGGAAAGTATTATAATAAAGTATTAAATAACTGGACAAATCCGTCACAAACGTTTAAGCGTCAGTGCTGATCCATCGCATATTTTCCAAGTCATTCTCACCCGTGAGGTTTAATAGAGCATTTCACATCTTGTGGCTTTGGTCTTGTCAAGTACTGTTGCAAACGTTATTCAACCATAAATGTAAAAAGTAGAGTGTTTGGCAGCGTGGAACAGTTGGGGACTGATACAGTTACAGAATTTACTTTTAGCATTGTAGGTGCCGAAACTAATCAGCTGACGGTGACAATTAACCGGTAATGGTGCAAACAAGCCGTAATTACTTTCCCGTATAAAATAGTAAACAATAGCCTCAACAGAATTGAACAAGTGTATGCTGAAAATAAATCTTATGGACATGAAGTACTATGTTTTTTTTCAACTCTTCAAGGTGATAAGTTACATTGACTCGCCGAGGGAATGTCTAAATTTTTCTGTTTCGAGCGAACCAAAAGTCATTCTGAGGGGAGCTTTAATATTCCGAAAGAAAATACCCCAGGCTAAATTTTCAGTGTGTGTGTGTGTGTGTGTGTGTGTGTGTGTGTGTGTGTGTGTGTGTGTGTGTGTTTCAGTTTATAATTATTTATAATGCCCTCGAATGTTTTTTCTTAACAATTATTAGAAAGTCAATCAAATGAAAATTCTATTACTCACTTTCATGCTTTCCTCCAAAATACTTTATTTCAATTGTTTTTTATGTTTGCCAATTTATTTCTTGTAATTACTAAGAATACAATAAATGAAATTATTAACAAATTATATAGCCATATTTTTTTGACTATTATCTAAAGAAGTACACCGCTTATATGTTCTCAAAGCATATAGGCCTATGCTTTATACAATAATTTGTCAATTTAACTCTATATAGGCCTAACCTTAAATGATCAAGGCGTGTAAACTAATTCTTTAAATTGTTCATTTTCATTAGCGTTGTATTCACTTTAAATATGTTAATATATTTCTGGTAAATTTCTTATAGATTACGACAAAAGGTTTTTAACGCAAATAAAATATTTCAAAACATCCTTCCGAAATATAAACTAACAACTCTATTTATTTTACTAAGAAGGCTTTCTGCTTTACTTCATCCAGTGGTTATGAATTTCATCTGACTGCTGTTGCAAATAAAATAAAGATTAATTGTCCACTGAGAAAACAGTTTAATGGCGTCGTATTGTTTGAAACCGATTAATCGCGACAATCATTTCATTGCCTTCCTAGGCCTAGGCCTGTATGCATTTATGTGTTTGTTACTTCAGCACTGTTTTATAACTCTTGTCAGATTAGATCAGATAGACTAAGAAAACACATTGCTCGGCAGGGGAGATATAAAGGCGGTTTTTTATTTATGACCTCAAGACTTTAGTTTTAAATAACTGTCTTGAGAATTATTGATAAATAACAATAAAATGGTACAAAATGTTGTAATGTTGTAGATTTTAATGGAAAGCTAAAACTCGTTAGTTAGAATATTTTGTGAATTACAACTTAACAAATTAATACTGACCAATATACCTTTTTTAAAAAAAAAAAACAGTAGTTTTATAATTTAGTGAATATTAAAGTGTAAACTTTCATGGTACAGCATAAAAAAATAGCTTAACTATACTCATAAATCATAAGCCCTAACCTTTTACCTTGTGCGACAGCCGCCAGTAGACGTTTAGCTGCGTAAATGAAATGATTGTTTACTCATTTCAAGCAAGTTCTAAAATATTCACTCAATTATGCAACAATTACTTATAATTTATTCAATTCAATCAAAATTATTACAATAAGCTACTTTAAAAAATGAGGTTGTGGCACTAGGAGAGACAGGCTTTTCTAAAGTGAAAACTTTAGGTTGTAAGTGAAAACTTTTATAACCACTGCAGAAATTTTGAGTTGAAAAAAACATTTAATTTTGCTCAGTGAAAAATTGCTTAAAAATTTGTTATCAAATGAGTCTAAGAATGTTTTAATTTCAAAAAATTCGATTAAAAATGTATAGCTTATTATTATTGTTATATTGATTTATTTGTATTTAGATTTATCAAAATTTGAATAAAAAAATAATATATTTATTAACTGATCAAAACATTTTAATAATAACCTTTTTCCTCAACAATATTCAATAAATAATGTAACATAACCTACGTGTTTAAAGGTTATTTTACAACATAACGTGTAACAAAATCAGCTGATATATGAAATCATAAGTTATCATTTAATTCACTTTGAGGTAACTCAGCGTAGCCTGATGGAGATTATAACGTCGCGATGTTTATGTCCGTCTAATAAGTGTTTGTAGGTGTCGCTATGAAAGTTTTCACTTACAAAAACGCACGAAAGTAAATTGTTAGAACGTAACGTTGTAAGAAGAAAGTATGTAACAATCCTGATATCAGTGAATTTATTCCAGAAAATGTTCCAAAAAAACATGTCTGCTAATAATAACAGCTGGTAATATCTTCTCTTATAGATTGTTTGGAGGTTATGCTTTCATTTGAATTCAAATATCCAGATTTTCTTGTATATTCAGAAATATACATGGTTGAATTTGTGACGACGCGCAACGCAACAGCTGTTTTTTACTCGAATAGGTTATGTTTCAGAATTGTACAGCTATGCAGTTAAAATGTGCATCTTAGGAAAATTGTTTTTTGCGTTGACTGTAAATTAAGCTAATTTACTAACGCCTATTTAATAAAATTAAATAAATTTAAAAAATGATAAATCGTAAAATTTAATTTTACAAATGGGTAAGAAAATAATAAATAAGGCTGTTACGTTCTGCGTTGTTTGAGCCAAATGCCTTTTCTATATGACATTGGTATACACATAAATAACTAAGAAAAATTGGACTATTTTTATAAAGTAATATTCTTATTGATTTTTTGATAACTTGCATCAGTGGCTACCAACAAACGTTTTTCAAGGAAGCCCTCATCCGTCGATATATTGACAAGGATCCCTCAATTTCTTAAACTTACATTGCAGACTAAACACAAAATAATTTGAGTTACAGGCCTATTAGTTATTAGTAAGTAATTTATGGTTTGGCTACCCACTTATTTTAAGTTATGTATGCAAATTAAATTTGATGCTACCATATGCTTATTACAAGTAGGCCTACATTGAAGAAGTGTTTTATTATTATTTTTTTTTTATTTAGGATTCAAAAAGAAAGACTATCGGCATGTTACAGTTTGTTGGTCTAGTCGAAATATTATTAAACTTGTTTATATTATTATTTTGTTTGGAACAAGGAGTTAATGAAATCAAAACAAATATCACAAGTCTGTTTTTCCAGAAAGTGGTTGCTAAACTTTGAAGGTGCTCATTTATGCTTTCCTTTTTTTGGTTTTTCAAGTTTTCATCAGAAGACTCTAAAAACTCCTACAAATTTGAGAAATTCGTAAAAGAGCATTTATTGACCCTTGTTGCCTACAGCTAACATATTTAAACCATGGCACTAACTTTGTCTTCAACTTAGACATATCTATGTTACCTAGTAAGCCTAGATTCAAAACATGCAAATGTTCAAACACATCAG
Organism: Prosapia bicincta; assembly: GCA_036971475.1. NCBI lineage: Eukaryota > Metazoa > Arthropoda > Insecta > Hemiptera > Cercopidae > Prosapia > Prosapia bicincta. The sequence continues at coordinate 1,742,770 of JBAIZL010000008.1, read as the reverse complement.
GTAAGTAAGCAGTTGCGCAAACTTTAAAAAGTATTTTGAAAAATCTGTATACTTGGTATCAAGAAGGAAGATTCTGACCTCATCTTTAAACTCAAAAAACCTTTTCAATACACTAATCGAGAGAGCCACCTTACTTCGGTATGAATAAGAAGCTGCACATGAGAACAATGCACCTCTCTTGCACCACAAAGAGAACAATATAGAGTGAAAGGTCGAGTTTTATTGTAGTTAATAATTTGAACTACTACATTGAGAGAATTCTGCAAGATGTCAGGCAATCTTTCGATTACTAAATCCTCCCAATGAATGCAACAGTGAATATATTTTAATGCAACTGAAAATATTTTAATTTCAGTGACATCTCACGGACCTCTAGGACATTGCTCGCGGACCACCAGTTGGGAACCACTGACAAAAGCTCGCCAGACGCGCAAGTACACGCAAAGCGCACTGTGGGGGTGGGAATTATAATTTGTTCAAATTCATTTTTTGCTCAAGAAAATATTAGCCTGAAATAAAATCCTCAACAATCTGTATTTCTACAAGACAAACAGAAATCAGGGTCGGAAAATTCTAACACTGAGTCTTCTTTGTCTCGTTCTAACAATTATTTTCCAGTTGTTGTATTAGTAATTTATTTTATTTGTATTTATTCAATGATTGTTTACATTAGGATAAATTAAATTATATATTGTTTCGTACTGTATTTATTCATTATTACAACATATTATACTGCAATATATTTAAAAATGTTATAGTCTTTATTATATTTCAACAATGCACATGAGAACTGGATTGCATGTGACCCAGATGTCTTACCGTGCCTTGCGCCAGGTTCATTCACGACAAGAAACCCACGTTCGGTGACTAAGTGAATGTACAACATGGTTCTAATAAGACCAACTGAGGTCCATTGGTCTTTTATTTACGGTTGACAGCATATAAAGGAGTCTAATTGAGTCCTTGCTCTATATAAACATTACCTTTTGGTATATAAATAGAATTGTTTCGTTTTATTTTGAAACTTATTGTTACAAACGTTGAATGTAATTTTTTAACCCTACTATTTTTCAAAAAAAATTCATATTTTCATAAAAAAATATATTTTTTGGCGTAGTAAACCTAAGGGTTGTAATACAACTAAATTCTAACAAAAATACATATCCCAAATGTCGTGGACAACAAAGTCCACTCTCTTCGTGTAAAATTTACTTGGTACTAGACGTTGATTGATTAGGGCCTATATACATAGCTCACTTTGTAATTTCCTCGTAAGAGAGTTATTGCCTAATGTTCATCTCATGAATTCTTAACTTGTGTATATGAAAGTTGCAAAACGTTTTTATATATATGTTATATTTGACAGATAACTGGTGCTCGATTTAAAGTGAAGCTTTATTTACTTTAAGGAAAAATCGGATTGAATTTCTTCTAATTGAAGATGTGTTTACTTTAATTTTAAAATAAAACTTTCACAATTTTAATTTTTATTCCACTTAGCACTCATCTTGAATTAACATTGATTAAGTTTCTTTTATATATACGATTTTTTAAATCTGAATAATTAATGTTTACTAAGTAATGCATTTAGAAACATTCAAATAAACTTAATTCAAAATAGAGCTACTAGATAGCAGCACGGAATGGCTTGTTCATTAGAACTTATTGCTAGGCTATTAAGTCATTGTGGTTACCAGCTGTTTATCAACAACCGGCTGAAATGAAATAAAACTAGTAATATTTTACTAGAATAAAAATGTTTTAGTACAAAAAAAATTGTCTACTCAGGTTAACAAGGACAAATTTTATTTTAGTTACCCTAGAGCACTATTTATGATATTGTGTGGTAACCATGGCAATAGTTTAAGGTTGTACAATAGAGGTTTCACCAACAACCAGATGGGGGAAAACAATTCATATACATCTTTAAGAATAATATTTTTAGGTATTGGAAAGTTGGCGCAGTGTCAATGCGCTCTAGACTTTGAGTACGAAAATTTCCCAGTTCAAATCTTGCTACACCCCACAAATTTTATAATTTAATTATTGAATAAATAATTGAAAAAACTGTATTACCATCAACTGTCATCCACTAAATGTTAAAAAAATGTATTTGAACCTGATTGGATAAATAGAACCATATTTTAATAACGATTGAAATTTTTTACAAGGTATATATCAGGAGAGTGTAAGCTAATAGAAGGAATTTAATAATTTAAAGAAGATGACAAATGCAGTGAAAAACTATCCTTGTTTCCTTTACAAAGAGTATAAAAGCACTGGGAGGAAGAGCAGTTTTCGAATTTTCAGGTGCGTTGACTCTTGTTCGTCAAAGTTTTAATCTTTGAGAAAGTTTAAAAGTTTTTGTTGAGGACATTGTAATCGCCATTTTACGTTACTTAATCAAATTTTATAACTTTATTTTCTTATAATTAATATTTTCTTTTATTATTTATAATGTTATAACTGTTTCATTTTCATTTTAATGTTACGTTTAAGTTGGGGAAATTTCTTTATATTTAATTTTCATTAAGTTATTAATCCATTTTTTTATTTAGGTTTTTTGCTTTTGCTTATAAGGGTATACCAGTTTGTTTCGTTTTATTTTACTACGTTTACCTAATTTGGTTTTTCGCTAGAAAATAATATTAGTAACATAAATGCTACGAATCTGTGAAAACCTTCGCCCTGTACATTGTGCCCGTTTATATTTAAACCTACAGTTAAATACATCACTAAATCCTTTAATACCACCTGTGTAGGCTATACATTGTATGACGACACAATGTGATTACTCTAGTAAATCCATTGTACCGACTTATGCCTACGTACAGATTTAGTCCGAGTGGTATCGAGATAGGTTGCAACATAAATATTTAAAGCAGACAAATTTCTCTTTGTTCGGCTCTGTTGATAACATTAGATGCAAACAAATCCCTTAGGTTTTGAATAATGCATGCGTGGAGGCTGTCCGTATCCTAAAGCCTTCTTGCGTTCAATCCTTGATTTCAGTTGTACTGCCAACCCCTCCCCCTCCCCCGTCAAGTCATTTAACTCACTACTAGTCCCCTCAACGTTGTTCTTTACACTCACATCAGTATAAGCATACTCATCCAGAGGCTTTGTTAATATTAATGCATTCTTTGTGAATTTAAAAATAAAATTTTTTAGTTAATTGAATTTACTAAATATTCAAACACAAAATTATCAATTAAACTTTATTAACATATAATATTAGGATCTTTTAAGAAAGTAAATTCTTGTATGTAAAAGTGTTGTATATATATATATATATATATATATATATATATATATATATATATATATATATGTATGCATATTTGTAGACGTTTTGGAATTACAGTATTTATTTTGTGGATTGACAGTACTGTAACCTTACCATATGTGTCATAGTCCAGAGTTATTGAAATAATTCTTTATGTTTCGATAATGTTAGCCAGTGAAAACTTTTAATTGTATATTATATTAATCCTTGTTTGCATAATGATGTACATTAAAGTATAAGAAAAATAAAATGCATTCCGAAAACCAACCCATAAACTAAAGTAATTAAGATAAGTGAATACAAAACAACAAATTGTATTTGGAGAGAAAGAATGATCGTATTTTAATGCCGTTTTCCGTTTTGTTCTAGAAGTTTTCATTTTACTTGGTTTATTTTGTTTAGACACACGTAGCCTCAGTTCTTCACAAGGTTAGATTAAATATAACCCAGTTTCTGACTGGAAGGAACTATTTAAATGTAAAACTCGGTTTCTGATATTGTTTACCAATACGTTTAACACTTTTAAAAGTGTTTTGCGTTAAACGCAAAAAAAAATTAATTATAGTGTCCCTCTGCATTTCATTTTGCAGAGCATTTATTTATCGTTGTTTAGTTAAATCACCTTCCAATTAGGTCATACAATTTTTGATATAACAATGTTCGTGACAATGCCCAATCTCAATATACCAATTGACACCATCCATTTTGTAAACTTTTCCATGGCAAAACATAAATTTGGTCATCGTTACTTATAGGAAAATATACTAATATTAAAACTAACGAATCTAAAACTAAATATCTAATACATACAACAATCTGTCTAATAACACAGCCTACAAAAGCTAGTGTGTATGTGTGTGTATGTGTGTGTGTGTTTATGTGTGTGTGTGTGTGTGTGTGTCTTTGTATGTATGTATGTGTGTGTGTGTGTGTGTGTGTGTGTGTGTGTGTGTGTGTGTGTGTGTGTGTGTGTGTGTGTGTGTGTGTGTGTGTGTGTGTGTGTGTGTGTGTGTGTGTGTGTGTGTGTGTGTGTGTGTGTGTGTGTGTGTGTGTGTGTGTGTGTGTGTGTGTGTGTGTGTGTGTGTGTGTGTGTGTGTGTGTGTGTGTGTGTGTGTGTGTGTGTGTGTGTGTGTGTGTGTGTGTGTGTGTGTGTGTGTGTGTGTGTGTGTGTGTGTGTGTGTGTGTGTGTGTGTGTGTGTGTGTGTGTGTGTGTGTATGAGTTTATGTCTAGATACGTGTAGAATTGTGTATGTTATGGAAGTGAGTGTTGTGAGTATTGTAATGTTAGGCTGGTGTACCATGAGTAGGTGCAGGTAGTCCGCACCCCCTGCGGGACCACTTTGTAACAAGCGGAGTTACAGACAGCTAACCAAATAAGTACAAAGTCCATGACATTCGATAATAAACTAGAATTTTTAATCAGTAAAGCTTATAATTATGAAAGCAAGACATCAGAAATAGCAATGGACATATCGAATGCAGTGGTTGGCCTTCAGACCATTTCCTGCTGCCTAGCAACAGTTTTGGTAACCGTCCCTGAGGCACACTCGCGCGATAATTACAGCCTACACCGCACCAGCTGATTTTCAAATAAAACATTATAGCTAATATATATCATTCAGCTAAACGTTGCGACGGAAATGTGGCAAAAGGGACGAGATAATTGGCCCTTAAAGGTATGAACCGATTAAATCGTGTGCTTTCATGCTGTGTTAAATGGAAATTTACTTGGAAAACTAAGAGCACGCCAAGGTGAAAGGAAGAAGGACAGGGTGACACAACGGTATTGTAATTTGTTCTTGTTATATTGTCAGGAATATTTCGCTCCACGGATAAATGTATAAATACAATAGAAAACTGCCTTGGGAAACGAACGTTAAGTGGTTTATAATATGTTATCATATTATCATGTATAAGTTAAGAAGTCATGACATGACTAAAGATAACATTATGTTTGATTCATTTCCCCCTTGAGCTATTAGTTTTACATTAAAACACTTAAACACATATTGGTATGTCACACTTGGCTAGGTAGCACTTTTTTAATTCTTTCTATTAGATCTCACTCTCCCTAGGCCTACATATATATTGTTAATAAAATACTTTTTATTCAACCAATCAGGTTCAATTACATTTTTTTAAACTTCTGTTGGATGACGCTAGATGTAAATACAGTTTTTTCAAATAATAATTAATTAATTAAATTCAATTAATTATTTATAATTTTATATTTGAGAGAAAGACGTTTCACAAAAGGGGAAATGTATACAATACAGTTATCTGTTCCCATTTGGCTTAAAATACGTGATATCATATGATTTCATTAAACAGATGATTTTATGTTTTAGGTTATGTAGTAGAACAGCTGTTTTAATCCATAGGTGAAGTTACTTTATTTATAATAATTGTAATTATTTAATAAAAAGTAACTAAAATATAATTTTTACTATGCTGACCTAAGTAGGAATTGACATTAATTTAATTTTTCACTTATTTTATTATTTGAGGACGTCGCTTAGGGATATTTTCCTCTCAGACCGTAACTGACCTTATTGTTATTTTAAGTTAGGTGAGGGTAATGAAACTTAGTAAGGTAAGGTATGATAGTAATATTAGGTGATCTTTAAGACAGAGTTGGGTTATGGTGTCAAAAAGTGAATGTAAATTTTAATGTAATTGGGTGTTGAATATGTGTGTGTTATTTCTTGAAATGTGTATATATTTCGTACTGTTCGTTTGTGTAGAGTTGATAATTTTTAATTTGTTTATGTAGAATTTGTAGGTTTAATGCTATGTTTTTGTGGTTGTGATTTGTGGACAAGAGGTGTTCGGCAAAGTTTGATTGAGTGTTTTGTTGTTCAGTGTTTTCATTTCTTTTTGGTAGCTTGTGTAAAATGACTATTACATCTTAATCATTAACTGTATGTCCTTAGAAAAAAATGTATTTTTATGAACAATTTCCATTAGGCCTCCGATTGTTGCACCAAACTGGCAGTTTATGCTAGTTTTATGGGTGTATACGTACTTTTCTTAAAAATTATTAAAACAACTGTTGTAGAGATATAAATGTATTGTTTTAATTATATAGTATTTTGTACTAAGAACAAATAGGTAAAAAAATTAATAAATTTCTTATTTTTTATATAGGCTAATGACAGATCACAGACAATTTTGCTTTTTTAAACACTCAACGTTTCGAATTTCTTTCCGAAATTCCTTTTCAAGAGCTCAACTTTAAGTAAACAATTATACAACGTAACTTACGATTTATAAAATACATAACATTATATAAAACATAATAAAGTGATTTATTGTGATTGAAAACATTTTGACTTAAATGGATATTCATTAAGGGTTTTATAATTTGTTGAATTTTATTATGTTTTTTATAATGGTATGTATTTTATATATCGTAAGTTATGTTGTATAAGTGTTTAATTAAAGTTGAGCTCTTGAAAAGGAATTTCGGAAAGAAATTCAAAACGTCGAGTGTTTAAAAAAGCAAACTTTTCTGTGATCTGTCATTAGCCTATATAAAAAAATAATAGGTATTAACAGACATTAAATAGAAATATAAATTTCTTATCTATACTAGGAGCTGAGGACGCGAAACATTGTCTGAACACGAAACACAGAGATATAATTTATATAGACTAGATTATCTCAATGGATTAATGTATATATTTATATTACTTATATATTATACACACTTATAGTATTATATAAATAATAAGATTATTGTATACAAGAAAAATCTGATTTTATTTGTCCCGACCATAAATAATTATGTAATTTTGTATTGTAGAAAAGTCTATGTTGTGTAAGCGTATGTTTAAAAACTCCAATAAACAAAACGAGCTTTAGCGTTTCGAGATTTCAATCATCACATGTATAGAATTTATTTACATAAATAAAATATTGATATTAAAATGTCTTATTAAATATAATACATTATATTGAAAAATATGAATTCACAGTTATTTTGTTAAAAACTTATTAACTTAATACGTAATTATTATCAATGACCTGTATTATTAGAATAGAATGAATTATAGTTAGTGTAAGTCAAACCACTTCATATTATTGACTAAACGTGATTACGTTTGTAGCAAACAAGCATTGTAGGTAGAGATAGTGTAAGTCAAACCACTTCATATTATTGACTAAACGTGATTACGATTGTGGCAAACAAGCATTGTAGGTAGAGATAGTGTCAGTCAAACCACTTCATACTATTGACTAAACATGATTAAGTTTGTAGCAAACAAGCATTGTAGGTAGAGATAGTGTCAGTCAAACCACTTCATACTATTGACTAAACGTGATTACGTTTGTAGCAAACCAGCATTGTAGGTAGAGATAGTGTCAGTCAAACCACTTCATACTATTGTCTAACCGTAATTACGTTTGTAGCAAACAAGCATTGTAGGTAGAGATAGTGTCAGTCAAACCACTTCATACTATTGACTAACGTGATTACGTTTGTAGCAAACAAGCATTGTAGGTAGAGATAGTGTCAGTCAAACCACTTCATACTATTGTCTAACCGTAATTACGTTTGTAGCAAACAAGCATTGTAGGTAGAGATAGTGTCAGTCAAACCACTTCATACTATTGTCTAAACGTGATTAAGTTTGTAGCAAACAAGCATTGTAGGTAGAGATAGTGTCAGTCAAACCACTTCATACTATTGTCTAAACGTGATTACGTTTGTAGCAAACAAGCATTGTAGGTAGAGATAGTGTCAGTCAAACCACTTCATACTATTGACTAAACGTGATTAAGTTTGTAGCAAACAAGCATTGTAGGTAGAGATAGTGTCAGTCAAACCACTTCATACTATTGACTAAACGTGATTACCTTTGTAGCAAACAAGCATTGTAGGTAGAGATAGTGTCAGTCAAACCACTTCATACTATTGTCTAACCGTAATTACGTTTGTAGCAAACAAGCATTGTAGGTAGAGATAGTGTCAGTCAAACCACTTCATACTATTGTCTAAACGTGATTACGTTTGTAGCAAACAAGCATTGTAGGTAGAGATAGTGTCAGTCAAACCACTTCATACTATTGTCTAAACGTGATTACGTTTGTAGCAAACATCATTGTAGGTAGAGATAGTGTCAGTCAAACCACTTCATACTATTGTCTAAACGTGATTACGTTTGTAGCAAACAAGCATTGTAGGTAGAGATAGTGTCAGTCAAACCACTTCATACTATTGTCTAAACGTGATTACATTTGTAGCAAACAAGCATTGTAGGTAGAGATAGTGTCAGTCAAACCACTTCATACTATTGTCTAAACGTGATTACGTTTGTAGCAAACAAGCATTTTAGGTAGAGATAGTGTCAGTCAAACCACTTCATACTATTGTCTAAACGTGATTACGTTTGTAGCAAACATCATTGTAGGTAGAGATAGTGTCAGTCAAACCACTTCATACTATTGTCTAAACGTGATTACGTTTGTAGCAAACAGGCATTGTGGGTAGAGATAGTGTCAGTCAAACCACTTCATACTATTGTCTAAACGTGATTACGTTTGTTGCAAACAAGCATTGTAGGTAGAGATAGTGTCAGTCAAACCACTTCATACTATTTTCTAAACGTGATTACGTTTGTAGCAAACAAGCATTGTAGGTAGAGATAGTGTCAGTCAAACCACTTCATACTATTGACTAAACGTGATTACGTTTGTAGCAAACCAGCATTGTAGGTAGAGATAGTGTCAGTCAAACCACTTCATACTATTGTCTAACCGTAATTACGTTTGTAGCAAACAAGCATTGTAGGTAGAGATAGTGTCAGTCAAACCACTTCATACTATTGACTAACGTGATTACGTTTGTAGCAAACAAGCATTGTAGGTAGAGATAGTGTCAGTCAAACCACTTCATACTATTGTCTAACCGTAATTACGTTTGTAGCAAACAAGCATTGTAGGTAGAGATAGTGTCAGTCAAACCACTTCATACTATTGTCTAAACGTGATTAAGTTTGTAGCAAACAAGCATTGTAGGTAGAGATAGTGTCAGTCAAACCACTTCATACTATTGTCTAAACGTGATTACGTTTGTAGCAAACAAGCATTGTAGGTAGAGATAGTGTCAGTCAAACCACTTCATACTATTGACTAAACGTGATTAAGTTTGTAGCAAACAAGCATTGTAGGTAGAGATAGTGTCAGTCAAACCACTTCATACTATTGACTAAACGTGATTACCTTTGTAGCAAACAAGCATTGTAGGTAGAGATAGTGTCAGTCAAACCACTTCATACTATTGTCTAACCGTAATTACGTTTGTAGCAAACAAGCATTGTAGGTAGAGATAGTGTCAGTCAAACCACTTCATACTATTGTCTAAACGTGATTACGTTTGTAGCAAACAAGCATTGTAGGTAGAGATAGTGTCAGTCAAACCACTTCATACTATTGTCTAAACGTGATTACGTTTGTAGCAAACATCATTGTAGGTAGAGATAGTGTCAGTCAAACCACTTCATACTATTGTCTAAACGTGATTACGTTTGTAGCAAACAAGCATTGTAGGTAGAGATAGTGTCAGTCAAACCACTTCATACTATTGTCTAAACGTGATTACATTTGTAGCAAACAAGCATTGTAGGTAGAGATAGTGTCAGTCAAACCACTTCATACTATTGTCTAAACGTGATTACGTTTGTAGCAAACAAGCATTTTAGGTAGAGATAGTGTCAGTCAAACCACTTCATACTATTGTCTAAACGTGATTACGTTTGTAGCAAACATCATTGTAGGTAGAGATAGTGTCAGTCAAACCACTTCATACTATTGTCTAAACGTGATTACGTTTGTAGCAAACAGGCATTGTGGGTAGAGATAGTGTCAGTCAAACCACTTCATACTATTGTCTAAACGTGATTACGTTTGTTGCAAACAAGCATTGTAGGTAGAGATAGTGTCAGTCAAACCACTTCATACTATTTTCTAAACGTGATTACGTTTGTAGCAAACAAGCATTGTAGGTAGAGATAGTGTCAGTCAAACCACTTAATACTATTGTCTAAACGTGATTACGTTTGTAGCAAACAAGCATTGTAGGTAGAGATAGTGTCAGTCAAACCACTTCATACTATTGTCTAAACGTGATTACGCTTGTAGCAAACAAGCATTGTAGGTAGACATAGTGTCAGTCAAACCACTTCATACTATTGTCTAAACGTGATTACGTTTGTAGCAAACAGGCATTGTAGGTAGACATAGTGTCAGTCAAACCACTTCATACTATTGTCTAACCGTAATTACGTTTGTAGCAAACAGGCATTGTAGGTAGAGATAGTGTGAGTCAAACCACTTCATACTATTGTCTAAACGTGATTACTTTTGTAGCAAACAGGCATTGTAGGTAGAGATAGTGTCAGTCAAACTACTTCATACTATTGTCTAAACGTGATTACGTTTGTAGCAAATAAGCATTGTAGGTAGAGATAGTGTCAGTCAAACCACTTCATACTATTGTCTAAACGTGATTACGTTTGTAGCAAATAAGCATTGTATGTAGAGATAGTGTCAGTTAAACCTCTGCATTTTATTGTTTATAAGTGATCAAGTTAGTGACAAAAAGTTTACATGTTTCATATTTTGTTTAAAACTAAATCATAACTCAATTTTAATAGTTATATACTAATGTAGGATCATTTCGCCTATTGTATGAAGAAACATTGAGTTTATATGGATTCGTGCGTTTTAAAAATTAAACTAATGTTTTTATTTTTTGCAATTGTAACTATTTATGATTTTCGTCATTTTAAATCCATTTTTTGTTTGTTTTGAATGTACTTTTAAATAACATATGTAAAAAGGAAAAAATGTAGGTGCCAAATCTCTGGCAAGTATTACAAAAAACAATTTTCATCATAAATATTTCTCAAATTCCAAACTTCTGCTAAAAATGAATACAATATATTAAAATAGTAAACATGTTCAATATAATACACGTATTGAGAAGAAGAATATTCATAATAATAATTCTGTATACAATGTATACATAATTATAAAATTTATATGCTAATTTATAATTTGTATAGTTCAAACAAATATATAATACATTTTGTCAGCAGAATAATTTATATAGTTTACCCACTACCTTATAGTAAAACATTTAACATTGTAATAGCACAATCAAAATACTCATTTTAGTTGGTTTTACAGAATGGTGTGTGGCACTTAAAATAACTCTAAGAGGGCGAGTGTTATTTCAGCTATTTCTAACCTGGGGATCTCTCGCCGATTGAAGCCGTCCACTCTAGGTCAGCCTGCGTGGTAGTTTTGGTAACCCCGCCTATAATTGGCAGGCTTCCCCCTATCCGACGTCCGGAAAGGCGCTTAATAGAATACATAGTAACGACACACGTGTTGATCTTCCACGACCTTTAGGCACCTCTTTCGTCTTTAAAACTATTGATCGTTTATCGCCTAGTTCAACCCTACACAGGAGCTCTCTCCAGGTACTACCACGCTCCCCAGATCAAGGATTCTTACAGGTCCAACAGACCGACACACCTGATCTTACCTTATTCAGATAACTCTCCCCACGGCATTACCTACTAGACCAGTAATTAATTATTTCATACAGTGAAACCGTACGTAATAATTAATAAGTTTTATTTATGTTAACAATTTTGAAATATCTACAGAAATATACACAAACAAGTTTTTATTTACAATTAGCTTCCTGAATAAATCGTCTGGTTTTGTTATTTTGACGATTTAAAAAATAATTCTTTTTCGATTTTTTACATCTGAAAATAACATCAGTACTGTATTTTAAAATGGATTGGGTTAAGCGCAGATGCGGCCTGTATGCTGTGCCAACACCCCAGGACGCAGCCCACCTACTCCAGTGTCCGGCCCTAGCAGCCAACTCGGTGGACGAAGAAGAAGACAACTACAGGGAGATTTCCCTCTTCTACTGGTCAGCGCGCCGCCAAATTGGCTAACCTGCCAAGGGTGGGCGTTGGCTAGTAAGTAAGTAAGTATTTTAAAATAGAACGATTTCAATTTCCCTTTGAAAATGTTTATCGTCAAGGGTTTAATAATTAACCTTCTCTCCTTACCTTACAAATCTTTTACTACCAACTTAATATAACAAGCTAATTTATAACAAAAGCAAGTATTTTTGAAAAGTGACAGCCCTAATCAGATATGCCAATGTACCTCCACGGTACCCTCCACACTAGCGGCATCCGTACAGAACCGTTTCTGCTATTGTGCTCCAGAAATAATCCAATAATTGTTCAAATCTCGGCCACCGGAAAGCGGTCCTTTTTATGTCACAGCTTTCTTGCTCTCTTGGTTTCTTTTGTCTGACTATAGTGTCCGTTAATCCCTCTTAGTCTTTGCCTACGCCGAAGGTACAACGAACCGTAGTCCTCTGGTAGAGCTTTGTTTGTATTTAAGAATTGGGATTTTTAACTATAGTTGTAACTGAAGTTTGTGTTCTTTTGTTTTACTGTAAAGTTTCTGTTTTTGAGGTTGTTTTTTATTCGCTATTTTAATATTTGATAATCTACTAAACAATTAATTGTTGGTGATATTGTTTTCATTGTTGTGTGAAATTTGTTCTTATGATCTTGTTGATTAGAGGTTACATATGAGCGTTTAACTATTAAAATACCGAAATCTTAGTTTTTTAGGTTTCCACTAACTTTAAAATCAAACTTAAAAGTAATTATAAAGAAAAGCATTATAATGAACATCATCTAACTAAAGAATTTCAGTTAATGAATAGAGGATAGATCCTGCTTTAAAAGTTACTACTTATCAGCCGTTTATTACTAAAACATTTGAACATATATTAATATGTCATTTGCCTATAGTAACACTTACTTTTTTCACAAAGGTAAAAGCCAAAATAGTGAACTCAAAATCTCACAAAAAATTAGTTTTTAATAATCACACACGCAACAAACTAGTTTCGGCAACGAAGTCGCCTTCCTCAGTGCTTGGCTACTCCCTACTACTAGTAGCCAAGCACTAAGGAAGGCGACATCGTCGACAAAAACTAGTTTGTTGTGTGTGTGTGTATGTGTTTATTAAAAACTATTTTTTTGTGATATTTTTAGTTCACTATTTTGACTTTTACCTTTGTGAATAGCTCTCACTAGCTAAGCTCTAATTAACTGCGTCTAATCAGGACGTCTACTACAAGCAGGTATTATCTATGTCCTACCTTCCATGTGTTAGTATGTATTGCATGTATTGTTATGTATTGCAAATTAGCTTTGTATTAACTGACAGTATAATAATTCTATATTTAGTATTTTTCCTTTGAAATAAGAATCCAGGCTACATGAGTAACTTAACGTCAATATATGTTTAAAATTGGTCATTTCCGATGGACTTTTCGATTAGCTTAAAGGTGCCATTAGTTATTCTCAATATGACACGTAGCGTTATTCTTCTAGAACATTCCATGTAATCATGTACAAGTAAACTGAAATTTCATATATACGCCCTTACGCTGGAAGACACTAGTTCAAGTTTCATCGCCGTTCTGGTCGTTGTCTTGTTCTCAGTTTTCTTTGTGTCTCATTGCATATTATTTTATTCATAGTTTTATTTTCATAATATTATTCCAATCTAAAGTCCTCTTAAATCTCATCTCCGTGCAAATACCATTCAGTTTACTTATTGCGACGATCTGTATATTTTTTAAATAAATAAATTTTTATTTCTGTCAGTATCTACAAGTACGAGTTTTATTTGGCCGTGCCCCTTGAAAACACAGGGGCACGACAGTTACATACAGTATTAATACTATAGGCCTATATGTTCAGGCGTTTTGGTGTAAACTATTTTTTTTTCCAGTTTAAAATCTCTTTTTATTTTTTTATAAAGCAACCTATCGTTTCTTACATTATTTTCGCAATAAAAACTAGAAAATAAAAAAAAATATTTCTTTTCATTCATCATTGTTTTACTTATAAATTTAAAACTCCCACGACAGCTTTTAATGAGAAAAAATCTTTGTGTATTCAGAATAAATGAAATACAATGGCTGTTTACGGAGAAACATAATTCCTACATAGTCTACCATGGAACAGGCGATCGCTCGGGCGTAAGTCATATTCTATCGCCCACCAAGGGTGCGGCTCTACAGGGGGAGGGGGAACTCGCCGTCTCTTTCTCTTAAATCCCCGAGGGGTGTTTTGTGTTTACTAAAGCCCAAAGGCAAATAAATCTGCCTTCTTCACACCCCGAACTCCCACAATGGCCATTACTTATTTTTGCCACAGTTCTCACATTGTGGAACAACAAGAAATATAATTAATTGAAAATAATGTAACCAAGTTTCTGTTTCTCTATCGTTTTAAAAACAAATTTAATCAATGTTTGATAAACTACTTCAACTGCTTTTAATTTAATTTATATGTATTTGCTGAGTAAATTTTGCGCTTATTGTCCGCAATATTAGCAAACATTCTAAAATACATTATTTTAATTTACCATCCTTTGACTATAAAATGTTTCCTATCAAGAATTCTTAAAACTTTTTTATGTTCACTTATTTATTCACTCAACGAAAACAACTACTTACTGATGTATCTTAGCAGCTGCTTTCGCACTGGATAGTGCAATATGCAATGGCCAACTAATAAGTAGAATTTACAGAACACTAAAGATGTAGGCCTACAGCCCAAACTTTGCTACTTTCTAAGGATCTTCCGAATAACAGGTGCTCTGTTAGAAAGACCTTAGTTTCCAAAATCAGATATTAGCAGTTTGTAAGAACTATCTTAACAAGTTCAAACTGAACTAGGAACAAATGTGTTAACTTGCCTCTGTATGTTACATTTATTAAAGAAATTCACATAATGAAATCGAACAAATAGTCAACTATACTACACAAAAAATACGAGAAACATATAAGATCAAACGAAAGTAAGAAAAAGTAAAAATTAAATAAATACAAAAAGGGAAAACGATTGTATTTGTTACATTTATTAAACAAATTCACTAAATGAATCACATAGTTAATCATATTACACAAAAACACAAGAAATATATAACATCAAATAAAAGTAGCAAACAGTAAAATTTAAATAAATACACAAAGGAAAAACGCAATTCGTGGTTATAATTACGGATACAAGTTCCGACATAAACATGTTTACTTATGTTAGGCAACTGTACATTATAAAGTAGAATTCGTCAAGGTAAATAATAAAAGACAGTAGAACCCATTTAGATTTATATAAAAACTTTCGTATTTATTTATATTCTCTACACTAATGGTAATGCAGTAAAAATTATACCATAATTAATTCTTGAAAGAACTAAGCGAAAACTATTAACTTACTAATCTGACGCGTTTCGAAACCGTCGTTTCATTGTCGAAGTCTAGCCTGCTGACAGTATCAGTTAGTAAGTTAATAGTATTCACTCAGCTCTTTAAATAATTGCTTATGATTTAATCAGTGAAATGATGATGATTACAACAACCAACTCTAAAAATTATATTTACTGATGTGGAAAATCTTCAGAGTAACGAGTAAAATAACTGTTTAAAACTTGACGCTAATCCCCCAAATGTGAAGAACTTTATACAAAATGACCTCATTTTGTAAACACGCGAAAGTGTATACATTGACGGTCTTTATGAAACAGAGCATAGTGTTATAAAAACATTCCAAAATAGCTGCAGTGTTAAGAAAGGTAATCTAACACTATGTAATATTCACAAATAAGGTACCCTTGTTAGGGTTAGGTTTGGTTAGGATAAAACTGGTTTCCTAAAGTAAACTGACCGGTTGATTGTGCATCTGTGCCTTCTGAACTGAAAATATCACTCTCGTACATTGTTGCATTACCAGCACAAGAAAAGGACACTTCAGTTTTAATATTTCATTGTGATTCTGTGAAGTAGTAAAATTTCATGCAATACCAATCGTGGGAATTAAATCGTCCTAAATACCTAATTACCTTTAAATAAATACTTCAAAAAAGTCCCTCGCCCGAAACAAAAGGAGAAATATATTCATATGTCAAGAAACGTTCTAATGAAAGGTAGAAAAATAATTGTAATATGAATTAAAGAATATGTACTTAATGAAAAATAAAAATAGGTGGTCGAGGTTCTAGCCGAGTTTTGGACCGCACTAGGAAATCCCTATCAGGTTCTAATTTCGTTTAGTGCGGTTGGAAACTGTTTGCGTTTCCACACAAACAGGAAGTTTTAAAAATTTTACATTAAATACAATATAAGTCCATGCAAGTCGTAAAATTACGTCAACATAAATATTTCGAAACCTAATTGACAACAAACCATACGATGAAAACCGATTAGTCGGTGGGACTCCTACGTAAGTGAATATTTCATTTAAAGAATATACTTAATGAAGTTTTAATAGAAGCTATTTATGTAGTTTAAAAAGAAAAAACTTTATTAGATGTTGAAAAATTTACTGAATAAACATTTTATTCAACGAATTTGACTGAAATCGGTTCTTGAAAGTTCCAAACTCGACAAAGAAAGCTTTCATTCCAAAAATTGAAATAAAATATATAACTGGTCATTTATTAACTAATATAAATATATAAAAACATTTTAATTTAATAATTTTCACTAAATTAAGTAACATAGCCTAAATGTTAAAATAGTTGTTTTACAACATAACCTATATCATAAAATCAGCTGTTCTATGATATATGTTATCGCTTAATTTACCCTGAATATTGTATAGATATTGATGTGTTAGAGCATCGATATGAGATTACATAAATACATATACAGTCTGGCCTGCCATAAGAAATAGGTAGTCATTTAATAATAAAGAAATAAATTGAACAGCATAATCGGAAAAAAGTAACCCATAATAATTTTAAAATATATATTCGTCCTTTTAAAATACAATGTTATGAGATAATAATATAAAAAGATGAAAAGGAACATGTTGATTTAACGTAAAATGGTTTTCATTTAGCTTCGAGACAAAATTATATATAAGGATCTGGGGTGAAATCCATCTCGCGATCAAAAATTTAATGAATGTTCCGAGCATAAAAAAGGTTTCTTTGCAGGTACATGAAGCAAGCCGGGGGTTCATAAAAGCTTGGCGCCATTCTGGAATAAACTGACTGTAATAAAAATGAAGCTGTTTAGAAGCGGGGTGTGCAAAAATAGATTAATCACACAACGTGTTTACTTTTTAATGGATGATGTTGCCCGGAGTGATTAATTTAAGAACACTTTGTTCTGCCGATCACTATTGTTGTCCTTGAATTGATAAATTTTTATAATTACTGACTAAGATTTTTTGTCTAAGAGTTCAACTAAGCTACTATTTACATAAATATTTTCATATTATAATCCAAATGTTTTTTTCAAGTATCAAAATACTACATAATATTGATGTCCTGATAGCTGTGACAAATCAATTTCTTGCTTTTAATAATTATAAAAATTATTCGATATTTAGACTAAATCGATATTGCAAAAAAATTATACCGCAACACTTAGAACAATGTGGGGATGTAGTACGTTCTCAGAAACACATAAAGTATAATAAAACTCGCTGTAAATACAAACAAATTAAATACTGTGGAAATTATAAACCACTTCTTACTCTCGGCAATCTTAACTTATGCAAACTTATGAATTTCTATCGTACCTCATGTTCCTCAGGTTTTTCTACATCACGAGGTATATTTTTTAAAAATATCTTTGACCACTGGACGACCGATAATCACCATATTTAGGATCAAAAGTTTACGTATATTGTTTATATTTACAGGATTGAATGCCGATATTTAAAAGTGTTTTCAGAAAAATGTATTACTGAAGAAAAGAAAGAGCAATTTGAAGCTAATTTTTGTATTTAAATTTACTGAATACAAGTTTATTTAACGAATTTAATTGACACCGATTCTTTAAAAATGTCACACTTGTCTATAGAAGTTTTAATTTTAAAAAATAGAAAAAAAATATACAGCTTATTATCATTGTATTGATTTAATTGTAATAAGATTTCCTGATATACAAATTATTATATTTAATAACTGATTTTAAAAAATATTGAATAATAACATTTAACTTAATAATCTACATACAGTATATAACAATTATTGTTTGTATGTATTTATGCGCTTTATGCATTATTAAACCACTGAGGCTATCGCCTTGAAACTTTGGGGAATTTTTGAGCACATTCACGGGAAGGTTTCTGGCATAGTAAGACTCAAGGGCTAAAGGGGCACAGGGGACACGTGATCTTCCCCCATGCCAATTAATTTTAGCAGAAAAATATTAACCTATAAAACTGCATAATACGTAAGGTACGTGTTAAAACAGCTATTGTCTAACCTATAACATAAAATCAGCCGTTGCATGAAATCATATATTATCACTTAATTTAAACTAAAATATTATCAGCACCTCGTGACGCGTCTCGTGATTCAATAAAGTTTGACTGATGACATCATTTTCATCTTGTGAAAACATACAGTCATACCCAAAGATTATAAATACTTACTGCGATAACTACTTTGAAAGACGAAAAAGAAAATGGAAACAAATATAAATCAAAACTGAATAAGGCGGCATTGTGTATTTTATATTGGACTAAATAAATTTAATACCAGACGAAAGTGAAACAAAAAAGAAATTGAAATACATTAAACAGGCCTGTATTAAAAAATTCAAACAACCAAAAAAGCGAGTACACATGCAAAGACTAAAGCACCATCCTCTTTAAATTTCCTGAAAGCTACACATAAATAAATAAGGTGGTTGCAGAATTGTTATTTTTATGATTCGTCGTAAAATTTAACGCCTGTCATGAACTCCTGTATTTTTTACAGCTTTACATCCAACTGAAGAGTTTGTTAGTTTTATCTGTGTGTTTCTACATAAATTTGTAGCATGGATTAAACTTATGAGTCATTTGTAAAGGGTTAGTTAACTGTGCGATAAAAGTTCTAAAATATCTAGCTTATTAGCTTTGGAGAACTTTTTACAGAGGGGTGAGTAAAGGAGACTTGTATCGATAGGATAGCTGGCTGATGTAATTAATTTAGCAACAATTTTGAAGCATATGATTATGGTAAAATCAATAGAAGAAATCAAAAAGAAGCCATATCCTGGCCACTTAGATTTTTCTACAGGTTAAACAAGCCAGTTTATATAGCTTGTAAAGTTTTGGTTTTTTCTACCCTGTTCTGGGCCCTACCCAGTCCTCGTTGCAGCCGTCCTCTAGCGAGCTACCTCCGTCTATCGTGTCCATGCGGTTGGTAACCCTAACGCCAGTAAATGATTCAGGCTGATTGTTCATGTGACAAGATATTTAGCTCTCTCTGTGGAAGATCAAGAGATAGTGGAACAGAACTGTGCTGTAAGTGTCGCGAAAGAGCGGGTGAAAAAATCTGTCAAATAAGAAACCCTGACAGGAAAAATCCCACGATCGATCATGCAGGAATCCTGAGTGCTTATGCTAAGGGACGAGGGGGTATTATCTCACAAATATCTTGTCAGTGAGGCTGTGGAGTGGGTAACGCGCACGTCTTCTTCTGTACCCTACTTGAAACTGATATGGGACTGCAAGACAGAGTTAGTAGTTTTGTTGGGGCAGGTTCGTCCCTCGGAATGTGCCTCTGCTTCGTTTGAAACAAAGCTTATCATTAGTATCATACGCTGGTTAAGTGTTCATGGAACGAACTGATCAAAAAGAATTGACAGTGGCCGTCTGTCATGTGTTGGGTCGTATCTACCCAGTGTGGATATTAGTGTTGATGTAGAGTGTGCGTGAGCCTATTTATACTACCTAGTTATATTAACGTTTAATCGGCCTCAGTTTATATATCCTCATGAGACCGACCCATGAAATCAAAATTCAAAATTTCTCGCACCTTTCGACCCAGCAATTAGTCATATGTTGAGTACACTACTGTACTTTAAAAAAAATTGATTTGATTTATTCCATAAAACTGTACTTTCATAGAATAGGGAATAATAAATAAATCTAAACGATAACAAACATGAAACATTTTTATTAGGGAATCAACTGTAAAAGATTTTAAGAAAATATTAATAACATATAATTAAACCCTATAGAGTTGATCTCAAAATAAAGTTGTTCCATTTTTGGTATAATTTTTCTTTATTTTTCAATTCTTTCTATAGCTGGCACTCTCCTGATGTATATCTTGTAATGCATTTTCAATCGTTAATAAAATCATTTTTCTTCATCAAATCAAGTTCATATATATACACACCCTATATGTATATATATTTATCGGCGAAAAGCTTTGAATAAATATATTCATTAAAAGTATTCTTGTTTTTGAAATATTTTTAATTTTTTAATTATATATATTATAACATAAAGTATGAGGCTATAGAAAGATTTCAGTTAGTTGCTAAAATAATTTTCTGTAGGATTAAGCCAGGAAAGACACAAATAGTGCCGACAAAGCAGGTACCATGTCATTATCCTTTTCCAGGAAAGCTATAAGTTGAGTGCGGCAACCATAGACAATAGAGAAGGGTACAGCTTGTTAAGACAGGGAAATCCAGCGGCCGATATAGCCTGGGAAAATAACCGTGTACCGTTAGGTTAAGCTAATTGTAGAACTGTGGGAAACTTACAAAGAACGTATTGTGGTAGTGGGAAAGATTAGATTTTTCAATAAAAACTAGATGATCGGGAAGTTAGGAGGAAGTGTGAGGAGAGTCTCAGAGGAAGGCAGGCGGATTGGTGGGGACCAGGATGGAAGTGTTGTAAAGGGAGAAATTGATTAAATGAAGCAAAGAGTTTTTTTATAAGTAAAATTTAAAAAGTGCTACGTAAAAGTTTTTTTTTGAAAATATTAAGAAAGTAAGTTTTTTGTGTCAAGTGTAAACGCTGAAGTGAACAAAGGCCAAGATTCCAGGAGCTCTTCAGAACAATAAATATTAATTGAATATAAGTGTAGCCAACAGACATCTAAATTTTAGTAAAGTTCAGAACAATTTTAATTTCATAAAAATTTATAAAAATTATTCTAGTTTCACCATTTCTAATTTAAAAAGCAAAGTTCCTGTAACAGCGACCCGAGAGCAAGAATAAAATTTTAATACTGTTATGTTATTTTATTAGAAATCTAAACCCTCAGAAGTCCACCATTTATCATTGTAATATTAGTTAAGATACCAATCCTATCACTACAAAATATTAATATAAATTTGGAATAATGTGTAGAGTTAATTGAAGAGAATAAATGCAAGTCATGTTTAAAAATTTATAAGATTGTTAATTCATTATAAACCTGAAGGTGGGACATTAAATATGTAAGGTAAATAAATAACATTAAAATATAACTTTAATTATAACAAAAGTTAAGTTATAATATATATATATATATATATATATATATATATATATATATATATATATATATTCTATAGAGAATGACATTTGACGTTAGTAGTTTTTTCAAATACTTATTCAATATTCAATAATTAAATTATATAAATTGGGAGATTAAGGTCAGATTCGAACTCAGTATCTTCCAAGTCTAGCGCTTTGGAATTAGACAAATGTACTTCTCATAGACGTATATGTATTGTTTTTTGCTACCACCTAGCTGTCGTCGAAACCTTCATTGCACAACCTTAAGTTGTTGCTATGATTTCCACATTACGTCATAAATAATGGTTTAAAAATGAATGAAACGAATAAAACAAACAAACAAACTGGATGGACAGTATCGAACCTTGCTTCACAAACAGTCAAGCAAGAAACTACAACACAAAGCAAGCGGCGAGATAAGGAAGCTTATAAATAGTAACAAACAAAAATAATAGTTAATATTATGTAAGTAGTTATATTAGTTATAGTTATAAAATAAAAAGAAACTAAAGTAAAAATTTTCTTTGTTGATTTAAGTAGGAATTTACTTTTTTTTTAATGTATATCAATTGATTATTTTCCATTCAATGGAATTACAATTTTTTTTGCGAATAAATAAAATACGTTTTCTTTTCCAAGTGTACAGTAGGTGACTAATTGCCAGCCCAAGTGGTGCGAGGACAGTTAACACGGGATTATAAGGGTCGTAACGCCGGAAGCCCTAATGGCACAGCTCCCTTCTGAAACTTCATACAACTGTCTATAGTCGGTATACTACTGACTAGGTCTACTATAGGCAAACGATAGCATCTTAATTTTGGCAGTTATGTAGCGAGATATGAAAAAACGTGGTGAAATTATTAGACAACCAGTAGCTGGATTGATGGTTACTATAACAACGCTTGCCCCGTTACTATGATAGTAAATTAATATTGAACAGAGTCGCCTGACCGAGGTTCTCCAAGAGGTCCCCTTTCAAGAACCTCGAGAGGTATTCATCGTTGGTGAGATTAAAGAGGCAGCAATACTTCGTTCTTGTTTGCTGGAGTAGATAAGCCCTGAAGCGTTCCTTAGTCGGAGACTGGACCTCTTGTGTGATTTGTTGGGTAGCCTTACACATTATGCCGTCAGAGACGCAAAAGGATTCCAAGGTCGTCCAAAAATGGAATTTTCTGGTAGAGTATTCTGCCAGTAACCTCTTCATCCTGGCTGTTAAGCAGCCTCTTGATTGGCTAATGAAGTTACCGAGAACTTTTTTCTGCCATCGCTACAATTCCCTGACCTTTAGGAAGTATAGTGCGTGAGGTTTAATCGTGTTTCTGACCTTGAGATCGCTAAGGTGGAGTGCAGTGCGGGGTCAAAACCTAACACTTCAGAAAACATCAGTGTCGTGTTTAAAGTGTAAAACAGTATGGTTTAATACCGTTAACCAGATTTTTAGGGTAGTTGTATTAAGTTCTTGCTAGTCTAGGGCTGTGTTGCCAGTGTTTCAGAGTTTAGTTCTACGTGATTTATGTAGTAAAATACATAAAAGTAACTTAATTCCTTTTACAAAATATGCATAGTAGTATGTTTTCAGTTAGGCTAGTAGTCAGATGCTAGAGTAGAACGAGATACACCGTTAAACCTCACGCATTGTACCTAGAAGTAAAGAAAAGTAAACTTTTATCACGAAAACTAATACAATCCTTGAGTAAAAACGTGTTTAACATTAATCTTTACTACAAAGATTAACACAAATAGTTTTTAACAAATTTAAAATTACAATCTGTAGCAAAGGTGATTTTTTCACGCAAAAAAATATTAAAAGAGTTTAAATAATAAAATTTAAAAGATCTATAGCCTTTATTACAACTGTCCTATTATAAAATTATCTGCATTTTAAAATATCAAAGTTTTCAATATAACCTCAAAGAAAATGAGGATACCTCAGAAAGTGAGGCAATTCAATATCTATATAACCTATGAAAATAGATTAAAATCATTAAGGCTTATTTTGGGACATCCTTGAGAGGACTATGGGTTCTTTATACTACTATGTCTCTCACTTCACGAATACCAAATTTTCTTTATGGAACTAAATATGGGTTGCGACATCTCCTTTCCAATTTCTATTAGTCTTAAATATAAACCTAACTTTACCACACACATTACTTTTTTGGGATTTCTTCAACATTTACTTACAAAACATAAGTAAGTAACTTGTCTAAGTAAACAATTGTCTTATTAATAAATAATTGCTCTATTTGAAAACGCGAAAATTTTTAATCCTAATTCTATCGGTAAACCGGATTTACGTTTTTGTAGAACCTGTAAACAACTATTGTTAAGGATTTATTCATTGTTTATCACTTCTGATAACTAAAACTATTATCATTATTAACCTTCTAAGAAAGAAGACAAAATATTCCCTCGTACAACGAAACTGCAATTTAACTTCATTATAACGGACCCCATTAAACCGGAAAATGCTTTAAAAGGACTGTGCTATAAAGATGGATCCTAAAACCACCTAAACATACCCGCACAGGCCCCACCGGCGTGTTGCATTCAAGGCTGCTGAATATATATATATATATATATATATATATATATATATATATATATATATATACCCACAGTCAAAGTGTTGATTGATTTTTAATTGATATAAACAAAACTTCCACGTGTTTCAATCAGTCTATTTCTTTTTATTCACATTTTACAGTTTTTTCTCAGTTTTATTTGTATTTTAACCTTTAAAGGGAACAGATATTCTACACCATTCACAGTTTTATTCTAACCTAATTCATCCTTATTAAAATTATTGTCTTCTGTATAATGTGAAAATTATTCCAATCATACGACAGAGTGAACCACGATCGGCCACTGCCTACTACGCTATACTGACGACACTTTATGAGCGTGCTAAAAGCCAAGGAAGAAGCCAAAGAAGTATTTATTGTACAATTTAACCTTCGTAATTTCCTCACGTGAGCTCTTCTTATGAAATCTAACGAATTATGTTCGGTGTCTTTCTTTTCTTCACTGCTCACTGCTTATATCATACGCTCTAGGCCTATATAAGAAAAAAACAAGTTTTATTTATTAGCCAAACAACCAAACCAAACATCCCAAAAGCCTGGTCGAGCCTTCTGTCAGATTATACCATTAATATTCCAGAGTTACGGGCTATCTCGCCTTTACAGAACTGTGAGCACTACGCTAACATAATCCTGGTCTAAGATTTATTTAGCCTTTATAGAAAAGCCGCTGGTCTTCAGAACGATACCGCAAACCCTGAAGACATTTATTTTAAAAGTTATAGAACTCAGCGGCTTAGGTTGTGCTCTATTTAAACATAAATATACCTTTTTGAAATGATTATTTCTTATGCAAGACCTAACTGTGTATGTTTTTCAGGAAAACATTTCGGCTTGCCTTGACGCTCAGGAGACGCTTTAACACATCGATACTATACAGTATTCAAAGTAAATTAAGTAATTACGAAATATTTCACATAACAGCCGAAAATAATTGATTTTATGGATGTATTGTTTCAATATGAAGGTTATGTTACTTTATTTATTGTACACAAATAGATTAAAATGCTATTGTTAAATATTTTTTATATTAACTTATTTATATTTCAATAAATTGTACTACAATTATTTCAGTTTAATGATGGCAATAAGATATATTTTTATTTCAATTTTTAAAATGAAAATCGTATACTTGTCTGACACATTCCAATTCAAGGCATTTGAATTAAACCCCTTGAATAAAATTTTTATTTAGTACATTTTTGAACACCTAATAGGGGTAAACGGGGTAATGTGGATCACCTAAGGGAGATTAAAAAATGAGTGAAATATTTTTTAGAAGTCAGTCAGTTGACGTATAATGTTATTAGTTATAGCATATAGTTGTTAGAATTGGTTGCGATAAAGATAACCTATATTATAATGTAAAAACTGTGTTTTGACCCATTTCCCCCCACATTTGGAGTAATGGTGGTCAACTATTTGCTAGTGTAAAACAAATGGGAAAATACAAAAATAACATTTTACAAAAGATACACTTTTACCAAGCACAATCTACATATAAATAAATGTATGTATGTGTGTATGTATCTTATAGATATCTTAACCGCTGAACTAAAATTAATATAATTTGGATGGATTGTTTCATATATTCCCAGGATGGTTTGTGTGAATATTGCTGCAGATTCATCCACAGGAATCCACTGGACGCCTAAACAGCTAAACAGAAGTCAATGAATTTCGGAGGATTTGTTGAACATATTCACAGGTTTCTGTGAAGGTTTCATATTAACAGGAAGGTTTCTGGCGTAGTAAGTCTCAAGGGAGTAGAAAGAGGGGCACAGAGGGTACGTGACACCCCCAAACCAATTAATTATAGTAGAAAATATGAACCTATAAAGTGGCGCTAGGTATTTAGCAAAACAACTTCCCGACATAACAATTTTTTTCACCATGTATATTTTAAGTACCAAAAGAGCAAAAATATGATTTTCTATCTTATCTGATCCTAAGATATATCATCGAGTTGTATTCCAAATTTTGGTTGCTAAGCAAAACTCAACAAATTTAAAATAATTGAACTTAATTTTTAAAATCCATGCTTCTTACATTAACAGCTGTATCTGGCTTGCTCACGCGGCGGAAAGCTTTCTAATTTATTTGTGTACGAACCAGAGAGAATAGCCAAAATATTGTATATCCGAGGGGCTTCATTAAATAACATTTAATCAAGAACTTTTATTGTCACACTTTTTTCTATCGACTACTATAAGTTCAGCTATTATAATGCTAATAAAATACTAAATTAAGGTCAGCTAATGTTAACACTCCATTAATTTACTTTTATGGTGTACGAAGTTCACTGGGTCAGCTAGTAAGCAATAAAAATTAATGAGATAAGAAAAGAATGATATTTTTCAACGATATTTGACACAAATATAATCGGTTGGAGTGTCAAAGTCACTGCAATGTGAATGCACACAATCGCCACAAGGGTGCATCTGTACAACTCCGCTTATAGGGAAAATGGGGCTTCTTATTTGTAAAGGTTTATTAGTTAACTACTAATAAATTCATTTATTACCAACTATATAAGATAGAAGTTATTAGAACTTCTATTAGGTACATTCTTCATATTTTGACCAATATAGTTAATGCTCATTAAGCGACGTAATTACATTTAATGAGGTATCTTTACTTTTAATAAAATATCTTCCTATTAAATGAAGTATCTTTACTTTGAATGAAATATCTTCCCATCAAATGAAGTATCTTCATATTTAATGAAGTGTCTTCACATTTAATGAAGTATCATCCCATTTAATGGAGTATCTTCACATTAAATGAAGTATCTTTACATTTAATGAAGTATCTTTACATTTAATGATGTATCTTCACATTTAATGAAGTATATTCACATTTAATGGAGTATCTTCACATTTAATGAAGTATATTACCATTTAACGACGTATCTTCACATTAAATGAAGTATCTTCGCGTTTAATGGAGTGTTTTCGAATTTCATGAAATATCATCCCATTTAATGAAGTATCTTCATATTTAATGAAGTATCTTTGTATTTAATGAAGTGTCTTCACATTTAATGAAGTATCTTCACATTTAATGAAATATATTCACATTTAATGAAGTATCTTCACATTTAATGGAGTGTCTTCACATTTAATAGAGTGTCTTCACATTTAATGAAGTATCTTCACATTTAATGGAGTGTCTTCACATTTAATAGAGTGTCTTCACATTTAATGAAGTATATTCACATTTAATGAAGTATCTTCACATTTAATGGAGTGTCTTCACATTTAATGAAGTATATTCACATTTAATGAAGTATATTCACATTTAATGAAGTATATTCACATTTAATGAAGTGTCTTCGCATTTAATGGAGTATTTTTACATTTAATGAAGTATTTTCACATTTAATGAAATAAGTTCACATTTAGTGAAGTGTCCACTTATGTAGGCCAGTTCAGCTAATTGCTTTCATACGGCATAGCTTTTTTTGTTCATGGCTCTTATAGAAACCTTTAAGTTGACTGTAATTTCACTAGTTACAAAAACCTATGATGTTTTTACAGTTTTTTTTTAAACTTACTGAAACAAAACATTTCCAACTACAGTAAGCAAAATTGAACACTGATGGTGATTACCTAATTCGGTCAAAAATGTAGAGAAGTCAGTTCTGTCAGTAAGCCCCAAGGCTTCATATTAATTTTTAAATCTCATACGCTTTCTTAAATGGGTTTTAATTAAAATTATTCTAATAGTCTTGTCCTTTCTTTTAACAAATTTTACTACAAAATTTCATGAACTCTGATTAAACAAACATTAATGGTAAGCCATGGTCAAAGATAACCACACAATATAAATCCGAAATTAAAATAAAAGGCTTCCAGACTAAAATTATAGTCATAATTAGATGACATCGAACACCAACCTACCCATCAATAAGTCTTTCCATACGTAATTTAATGCCGAAGTTATCATCATTACAAGGTACAGTAAACTCCCGATTATCCGAGGGCGGATTAACCGGTTTGCGGATTATCCGGGGTCTGCCATTGTTTTACAAAAATCTAATTTTCATTCCAATCAGATTCATGTGTTTAAATTTCCAAACGGTGAATTACGACGTAAATACATATAAGGCTTAATAGAATTTAAGATGAAGGGAATAGATATGTAAATAGTTACGTACTAATTTTTACATTGAAAGGGAAGCATCCCGACGCGGGCCAGCGAAATAAAAGTGGCGAGCAGACTACTGTATATAAGAGACAATGGCAAATTGCTTGGACGCCCGAAAACCTAATGTGTACCATAAGATTGTAAACAAATGTCAGCTAATCTCGGTTATAAATAGTCTAGGACGTGACATATGCATTATCCATGTCTGTCATATACATTATCGATCTTATGGCTTTGTGACACACGTGGCACAAGTAGACACTGTGCGACAAAATGGTTCTCAAGAAACTTAGATCGCACATTAAAGCTAAATCAATGCTCACAAAAAAACAGACGAAAGTGACAGATTTTTTTGTTAAAAAGTGAAAGTATTATGTGTAAAGGAAATTACATATGTACATACATACTTACTTTTTACATATACTTATGTACGTATTGTAAATAGTTAGACATATAAATGTAGGCCTACATATTATAATCCGTCAAATACATCGACATTTTAAATTATTTTCTGTATTTATTTTGTCCTCTGAAGATTTGGTGAATTGCACTAACCGGAGTCATTATTTGTGTAACTTATGGCATAATAATCGATTATCGATCGTTTTGCGTATTCTTTGTTCATAGCGGATTATCCGGGGAATTCGTTATCTGCCGTTGCCGGGCCACCCTATTCCATGGATAATCGGGAGTTTACTGTATAAAGTACTGAGATATAGCTTACACTTAAGCCTACTAGTAGGCCTATGTAATTATATCCAGTGATAATGACTTTGTCATTGAAAGACATTAAGTTAATTACCTAAGCTCAAACTTGGGATATGAAGTTAATAATAACACTTGACCAAGACTGGATCACCTTCGATTTTTTCATGTTTACCTATTTTATCTAAAAATATAATTAAAAAAAAGTTATTTTGAAAGTCGCAAACCATAAATAGTCTAGTTAGTGATTACACTTTGAAAAACAAAACACTATAATACCGCCAATTTACAAACACACAATTTTATACGCACAATTAATACAAACACACATAATATATCAATTCGTTTTTCATAACAAAATAAATCAATATGTTATACCACATTACTATAGGCATATTGTAATAGACCTCTATCATTAAAAAATATTCGGTTAGTAGGCCTATAGGTTTATTTTAAAAAAAAGGTTTACTAACGTAAGCTAATCACGATTACTTTAGTTGTTGCAAGATTGAGCAAAATGGAGGCGACTCATTCAATTCATCAATCGGTTAGGTTACGCAGGGAACTTAATATAACCTCACTTTACGATAAACTGCAGTTGAATAAAGCTGTGTCGTAATGCAGGAGCCTATACGAAAGTGTATTGCGTAAGAGAGTACGGTAATTCCTAGAAAATTATTTAAAAAAGGGATTTGTGGAAAGTGAGGTTATGTTTGTATGACGACGACTAATATAAGTTTTAACCACTATTTCTGGTTTGCGTCATTTAAAATACTTATGTCCTAATTAAAATATATGTATTTTATGTAAAGTAGACAGAATGATAGAAATCAGTAACGATCCGGTCTTTGACTGGTATTTGGTATTACCTAGTTGTGGTAGTCTGCGTAGCTCAAACGTTAAGAATAGTTGATTGTAACAGTAACAGAAACAACTAGGCTACAACTTTTACTTGGGTCAACAATTATTTTTTATTCTAGTTACTTTTTATTTAATAATTACAATTAATATAAATAAAGTAACATAACCTGTGCGTTACAACATCTGTTGTACTACACAACCTGTAACGTAAAACCAGCTGTTTAATGATATCATATGTTATCACTTATTATAAATAAAATGAGACGAAAGAACTGTATTACATACCTTACCACTTTGTGAAAAGTTTTTCTTCCATGTAAAACTAAAATTAATTAGTTAATATTTGAAAAAACTGTATTAACACAAGTGTCATCCACTACAAGTTAAAAAAATGTACTTCAACTTTAGTGGAGGAATAAAAAGCATTTTATTAACGAGTAAAAATTTGTACAACATGTATAGGAAGAGTGTTAAGTAATAGAAGAAATTTAAAAAAGTACAGATTTGTATTTAACACTGCCTTCAAAATCAGGTTCAATATTCGCTAGTGTTGTACTCATCTAGCCACAGGGAATAACTTAGGCACAATAGATGAGGCACTTTGTTTAACCAAATTATACAGTCGCAATTAAAGCCTACAATAAGACGCTTACGGGAGCCTTAATGTCCCTCCCCACCTGTGGCTTTGTTCTTAGCATGCCGATAGTTCATCT
Source organism: Prosapia bicincta (assembly GCA_036971475.1). Classification (NCBI taxonomy): domain Eukaryota; kingdom Metazoa; phylum Arthropoda; class Insecta; order Hemiptera; family Cercopidae; genus Prosapia; species Prosapia bicincta. Next base: position 1,712,106 of record JBAIZL010000008.1, on the reverse strand, counting down.
GCTGTAGACAGTCCTTGAACCTTGTATCAGGAGGCCTATGTCGAAAACGTATTTCGGTAATTGCTCATTTGAGGCTCAGGAATGTCAGCAAATTGTGTCACATTATATCGTCCGTTAAATAATTTTAAAGACTAAGTTGTTAGATTAACTGTAACGTAATTTTTAACCGACTTAAAAAAGGAGGTTTTGTATTCGTTCGTATGTTTTTTTTTATGTTCGTTCCACGATAATTTTGGAAGTATTGAACGTACCAAAATGACTGCTTGCAAAGGAGGAAACCCTCTCGGTGGTCTCACTATACCTACATCCCAATCCATCTGATTTGGAGACAATAATAAGCTGTTCTTTGAGTGAAAAATGGTTTTTTTAATAAGTATTATGAAATTTATATATATATATATATATATATATATATATATATATATATATATATATAGGAGGATGAACTATAAAATAACTAATAAGCAAAATGAACGATCCCCCATTTATTTTATGTAGTATTCTACCAGAAATAAAAATAATATTTAAAAAAGTAAGTATAAACGAATAATTGTTTATTCCTTGCTTGAAAAAGCTCCTTAGAACGAACATCATTAGACTCTAATGAACGAATTTTTCTCATGAAAGTGGATTTTTTTCGGAGGTCCACCCATACTGATGTATAACTTAGTAAAACTCGAATTAGATGGGCCAAAATAAATACACTGAAAATACGATTTTGTTCATTTACGATAAACGAGACATTCAATAATCTTCAGGTGAAAACTTCATTACTTCACTAAATATCAAGAGATACATTCATTAAATATAACTTTATTATCAATTTTAAGTTTAATATTTTATGGGAACATTGTTTTTTCCTACTAATTATTGACAATAGGATCATTGTATATTTACCTGAGATTTTGAATTACATAATTATTAACACCTTTTTAAACGGAAATAAAAAAGAATAATTGCAAAATAAGAAATAATATATAGGATTTTAGGAAAATTCGTCACGGGAATTTCGAACATAAATTACTCGTCTGACAAACTGACAAGGTTACTCGTCTGACAATGGTATATCCGTATTACTCGTCTGATAAGGGTATTCGTCTGAAAAACCGATATGTTTGTCGTATTTTTCAAGGGCGTGCGAATTATTTGAACAACAATCAAGCAATATGATTAGAGGGATATACAATCTCATACAAATTTAATGGTATGTAACGAAATTTGATTATAATGTAGATAGAAATTAGAGATCATACCTCTAAAAATAAAGAAATAATTTGTTTTAACAGATCCTACTTCGAAAGAAAGAGCTTGGATACATAATATTTACTTACTAAAAGGTAAAAAATAATTTTCCAATAAAGGAAACATAATTTATCATAGGCTTGTTACCCTAAACATTTTGACCTTTTTGCCGCAATCATGCCTTATGTTTGATAATCTATCATATCTATTCCAAACATTTCCGAAACAATCAACGTTTTGACTGCTTGATTACCCATGATTAATTATGTTACCAGAGATTCTTCTCTCGAAACATAAATTGCATGTGTTCGATATTATGAGAGTATGCGAAACAATAATTGATCTTCCATTGGTCCCATGAATGTCTTCTTTAGGCTCACAAACATGCATTTTTATAATTCTGTAGGTCATGCATATATCCTGCATCGTCAATAAACTTTATACATATGATTAGCCATATCATTATTTTACGTTTTACAGTTATAATCTAACTTTCGTTTACTACTTTCTTAACAATATACCGAGTCGGATGTAAAAGATTTTGACATTTTGAGTTTTCAAGACTTTATAAAAATATGTATCTGGCTACGAAAGCGGCACATAATCGTAAGCGCTTGCTATTATTCTTTAAAATCAACATCCTGATTTAAAATATTCATTCTGTTTTAATTTGGGCACAGCTAATTTGGAGCATTTTTCGATGCCCTGGTCCTAAATGATTAATTGTTTGAAGCGTGGTTGGCTAAAGTGAGATGAACAAATTGTCGCGAAGATATCCGAACGCCAACTTGGCGGTTAACGTTAGCATCTGTTTTCGTTTTCACTTAGGGGTTAAATGATATTGAAATGTAATTTACTATATGAAAATATAGTCTATTTTATGTAATTATATGATAGTGTACGATATAATTTAACTGTTCTTGTATTTCTCATAGATTATTTTACTTTTGGACCATACATGAGTAGTAAATTAAAATGTGATATTTATAAATATATATTACTTCCAACCTAGAAATTAGTAGTACTAGTTTTATTTTAAAACTAGCTTTGCCCTGCGCCCGAAATCATAATTTGTGCAATAAGAAAAGCAAATCATACATCTAAATAATTATATTTCATTTACTGTAATGCTAATGGATAGACAATATTTTTCTTCATTTCATTAGACGCATAAAATTTTAGGTGTCCCAAAACGTGAGCACGCAACATATGACAGTAGGTGATAAAAGTTCGAATGTTCCAAATTTAATCCAGCAATGGTCAATGATTATCCTTGTGTCTCGTTTATGGTTATTGCGAATGCAAGACGCAAAGGAAATTGTAGTAGTTTGAAATCAGTAGGTAGATCTGATGAAATCATCGGTATTCATGAAATTAAGAGCAACTCTCCTTTGAGCTTGCCACCTCTGATTTCTGCCTCGATCAAGTTGGGTGTCAGTTTTTTTTGTGGCTACGCTGGTTCCGTTGCACAGCTTTGGTTGATTCAAATTTCGCCGCTCTCTGTATTATCGACGGTTCTCCATTTAATATTAATACGTGTGATGACAATAATTTTATATAGGATTTAACAATTGTAAAAAACTTTAAAGTCATTTATAATGTATTTTTATTTTTGCAATATGTTTATAATTATTTTAATTAATTAAGTAACGTTAGTATGGGTATGCACTTTAACATTAGACTTATGGAACGCTGTACATTGAACCATCCTAAGCCTTTGGAACCCTGTGAATGGATTTGCACCAAACGTCACACGAATTATTTTGGAAATATGTTAAACAATCCCTCCAAATTTCATTAGCTTCTGTTCTGCGATTTAGGCGTTCATAAGACATATACATACACACATATATACATACATCGGTTTTTAAAACATCCTAAGCTTCTGGGGGGAGAGCCCTGTAGATGCATCTACACCAAACTTCACAAAACCCACCCTGAAAATATGTTAAACAATCTCCCCAAATGTCATTAACTTTTGTTTAGCGATTTAGGCGTCCATAAAATACATACATATACAGATAAAGACATACATCGGATTTTTTCTACCATCCTAAGCCTCTGGAACGGAGCCCTGTGGATGTAGTCACACGAATTATTTTGGAAATATGTTAAACAATCCCTTCAAATTATATTAACTTCTGTTTAGCGGTTTAGCCGTCCATAAGATACATAGGCCTAAACACATGCATTCATTTATATAAAGAGAGAGATTAACAATTTTAGTAAAATTAGACTAATAATTTTAAAACACAATATCAAGAGCACAGTGGTACAATATATTACAATAAAAATATTGAAAAGAACCCCAATACCACAAAAATAATCAAAAATAACAAATAAAACAAGTTACTTAAGATTAAACCCTTATGTACATTTCGATGACCATGTCATCATCATCAGAGGGTCTTGTTACAAAACACAATCTAGCACACAAGAAGTTACATCATTCTAGTTTGTAACTTCTTGTGTGCTAGATTGTGTTTTGTAACAAGACCCTCTGATGATGATGACATGGTCATCGAAATGTACATAAGGGTTTAATCTTAAATAACTTGTTTTATTTGTTATTTTTGATTATTTTTGTGGTATTGGGGTTCTTTTCAATATTTTTATTGTAATAATTTTAAAAGTAAAATTTAATTATAAAACTCTGAAAAATTATAATATTAAATTTTTTTTAAACATTTTTGAACGACAAAAAATTATATAGAGCGCGGTAGCGTAATTACAAGTAATACAAAATTATAATCCCTGGCTACAAGTATTTACTGGGTGTAAATATGTGTAGCCAGGGTTTAATTGTTTATTAATTTTTAACGATTATTTAAGTGTTGGTATATGAGAAGATATTATGTGGACATATAAGGTATTAGTTCATGTTTCTAGACATAAAACTATAAGGAAAAGGTTATTTCTTTTTTAAAATAATATAACTTTAATTTAATATTACTATCCGTTATAAGAGGCTTAATTTTCCATTGTGTAGTCGAAAGAAAACAAAAATGGTTCCAGGATAGTGAAAAAGTTCTTTGTAAACTTTAGATGGTCATTCACAACTGAGTGTAATTTCAGTTATAAAACTTAAAGTACCAAATTACTATTATGTTTAATTAATTAAACCTAAATAATAATATAATTAAAGAATAAAAATATGGTACAACTCATAAATATAAAAATTTTATTTCATACGCGTTTCAACGACTAATTTGTCGTCATCCTCAGCAAAGATACACAAATCAAATTTACTAAAAAAAAATATTAAACATAACCTATAAAGTTTTAACAAAAGTAAAAACAAAAGCGTTCTAAATAATAATGTTAGTTTTATTATGCATGTACTATATTATGCTTTTACTTTAAGATACGTAAATGTTAACGAGATTCACTGCAAAAACGATTGCGTAATTTGTTAAAAGCTACAACCAAACCAATCCATTTCGTAAAGCAGAAAACACTATTTTGGCTGTCTGCCAAATTCTATTCAGATGTAGAGTGACTGTCCTGAATAGTAGGCCTAGCTATTTATTCCATAAATTGATATAAATTTATTGAATTGACTTACAGATCTGGTTTTAGTCTGTAAAAAAAACCGATTTTTTTATAAAACAAATCAAGTTTTTTTTACCATATAGCTGAACAGGTCCGGTGTCCTGTAAAGTGCGACCACTGAAATCATATCCGGTAGACCGTAAAATGGCCATTGTCATATATGAATATATATTTATAAAACATATGCTATAAAATAAACTGACATCCGCCACACTTTCTTCAGCCTTTAGACTAGCAAAATGACAAAAGTAAAGGCGAGTTCAAATTTAGGCAAGCTTAAAATCAGAACCTAAGCATAATATTTTTTTTTAATTTTTGTACGTTTAAATAATTATATGAAATTTAAACACTACAAGTAACTTAATTGACATCGACCACCAAAAGTAGTTCACCTACTTAAGCTGTGTACGATATTGATTCAAACATGTCTCATTGGACTTAATACAAGTGATTAGTTAGGATTTTTATTTGGGCGATGTTTTCACTGATTGTATAGTGTAGACCACTTGACCTTGCGTGTACTAACCCTTCTGAAAATATTTTACATTTTGAGAATGTTCAATACATCAACAGCTTCTGCACCCGATACGTCTACTCATATTTCAAGAATGTTTGTTATTTCATAACGAAGCTAATTTATCTAATATCGACCGTCTCATGCAAGTCAGTGTTTTGACCGTCTTTATTATGTTTGTAGGAACCCCCCCCCCTCCTTATTGTGTTTGTGTAATACCCCCTCTCCGTCTCGCCTACTGCGATCCCTCAAGGCCAAGTGCACAGTCTGCACTAAAATTTTCATACATTGACAGGTCTAATGTGTTTTCTCTGATTATGTGACACACTTCTTGCTAAACGCGTTGTAGTGTAACTTGCCCCATGTGGAGTATATTTTGCACTCTGTTTGAGAAGCTGGTGAACGTGGTATAAAGACAATGTCCTTGGTGAATCCCTCCAAAACATCCAGAGGTTTCAGATCCGTTAACATTTATAGTCGTAGGTACATCTCAATCAATCATTACTTAGGAGGCAGTGAACGAACACCAGTGATCCTTCATTAAGTAAAAATTGCGTTCTTAGTATCTTCATTAATTTGTGGCGTTAAAACATTTCCCAGCCTATCCACTTATGCTATTCTGTTAATGTACTTTCATGGAAAACGTTTTTTGCTCAGTCCACAAGAGACTATAACTTTTGATCTATCCTAAACACGTACTAGAGGTTGATATCGATTTTCTTATAGTACCTTAACGTATTTGTATTGCAACAATTAGTTTTGTAAGAACGTGTGTTTTGAACAAGTATGCATAACACAATGTAAAATGTTTTTAATAACACTGTTCATTCTAACGTGGATTTAATGGTTTTCAATCACTTTTAAGCAAATTAATTTAATAATTATTACAAAACTTTTTATTCATTAGAATATACAAAAACCTTTTGTGGAATGAAGTATAATAATTAAACAATGTTTCTTTTGTCCAAAAATTACTCTCTTGAGCATAGGAGATTTAGAAGGAGGAGAGGAGCTTATCGAGAATGACCCCTGGCGATGGGTCTCCTGCGAAGATTGATAGCTTCAGCCTGCGGTTTTCTGTGAATCGTGAAGCAAATGGCTTCAGACTTTTTAGTCCCCATCTATGGAGCCAATGCAACTGGATATCCGTTTGTCGCTGAGTGGTCTTACCGAGCTACTATGAAACACGGTAGAAGGATAGAAAGATGTTAGAAAGGAGTGGGTTCTCGGAGAAGGTGGAGGAGAGGCCTTAAGATAAGAAGAGGTCTTAATACAATGCCTTAATGCAGACGAGGTCTTAATGCACCCCTTACATTTGAGCCCCCCCCCCCGAACCCTCTTGTTAGATCCGTTCCTGGCGCAAGAAAAATTTAAAACTAAAGCAAATGAGGAAAACTTTTTGTTTTAAGACGTTAAACCATTTTTTCTATTACTGCCTTTGATAAAAAGCTGTGGATAGTTAACGGAATGGATCAAATTAATAATAACCTGTCTTAGATCATGGCATTGTGTGTTCTTAGTCATATACTCTTTCAGGACGATAGAGTTTACATGTTATAGAAAGAGAAAGAGAGAAGGGGAAAGAGGAATGGATCGTAACGAAATGATTTGAACTTTACCTGTCAGTTGTCTAGCCACTATCTTCACATTAACATTAGTGTCCCATTACCTTGTATATGTTGTATTCCATTTTTAAGTGATATTATATGACACTTTTTGTGATGGAGAGACAACATTCATTTCCTGACATAAGTTCAAGATTTCTGGAGATAAATGGAATGACCCGAACATATCCGAAAACCAAACAAGGTACTTATATACAAACTGCTAACTCTAGTAAAACAGCTGTTTTGTCTTCAGTTGGAGGTTATTAGAGGCTAAGTTTAAATCATTTTCAAATGAAACTTTCTAAATATTTAGAAATATCGTACATTTTATTAGATTAATTAATAAACTATGATTTCATACAACAGCTGTTTTCAATACTCTTCAGTTAAGTTACTTCTGTATTCTACCTACGATATTCAGGAAAAATGTTATTATTTGTTACTTGAAAAATAATAATTTATATTTCAATGAATTAATGATATATTTTTATCAATTTTGGAAATGAAATCCTCTATAAGAGCATCTGATAATTTTTAAAACCCAAATTTAATTGTATTCTGTTCAAAACTTAGTAATCTGTAAATTTTTAAACATCCTGTCATAAATACGTATATTTATAAATAAATTTATCCTGTACTACATAAATATTTTATATTTAATGTATTAAATGTAATGTACATTTTTAATGTATCTTTCCATTCTGTTTGCAGCTTATCGTAGTTTACATATTTATGATATGGATTCCATAAAAAAACTAAAGCAACATCAGTGCTAATATTTGTTTATCTAGAATTATTATGAATTTCGTTTAATAAAGTTCCATACATTTTAACTTTTTTATTGTTAATCACAATTTAGGTTTTATGAACAAACTTTGTTTTAAAAAGTTGATTTTTCTTCAACAAGAAAACAGCTATTGGCTATCTAATATTATTACCTGGTAGATAACATGTTTGTAAACCAAAATTAACGGCTAATAATGCGTTTAGTGTTACGGAACAAATTACATCACAGAATCAGCCTGTGTGTAGAAATATTTTTGGATCTTTAGCATTAGCTGGAGCATGACTAAACAACGTCATGCTTTTACAAAAATTTTAAACTACAAAAATCATCATTCAAAAACACAACTACTCGATTAAAGTCTCTGAAGAGGATTTTTGTCAACTGTCTGGATCCAGTGTTGGCGAGATTTAAACCAGTTTGTTCCGGTTTTTCGGCAAATTAATTGCAATAAATACATTATTAATTTCACGCAACTGTTAATGATGATGACTGATTTTTACGACGAATCTGTTCGCCGCCAATTTATGCTCCAAGTTGTCATTAACGTCATTGCTTTTATAATTAAAACTTTCAACGCGTCATAAAAGCTGGTTTTACATTTATTTATACGGCCATTTTTCAACCTATAGCCCAAGTCAAATTACCATTTTTTTTATTTATAAAGTTAAATAACAATTTAAAACTGAAATGTTAAAAGTTCTCTGTATTTATTCAATAACATTTCTAACAATATAATGTAACAAAAATTATTGTATTATCTGCCATGTGCAAGTAGTTAGAAACTTTTGGAATGTGAGCATAAAGGAGAGCAAGAAAAATCGCATTGATTTCCAGAAAAATATACAAAACAAAATATATATACAAGTTGAAATTATTAACACTTAAAAAAAGAAAAAAAAATCGGTAATGTCATGCGAAGCGTAAACTTCCACTTTCAGCAGATTCAGGGAATATTCAAAGTAGAGGAAACCCAAGCAGAACATTGTGGCTTAAAAACGTTGCGACAATGTTATAAAGTTAGAACTGAAACATAAGGCTGGGTACCTTTGGGTATATCGTACATGGTTGTCTACGTTCTATGAGTACAAGAAGAAATGTTATTTTCAGAGATGAAGTCTTGAAAATACACCTTGAAATACTTCGGCTGTTATACTCAAATTATTACGTCATAGGCTCTAAACCTCCATCTAAGCTGCTTCCTTGAATAATATTGATTTCAAAGTATTAACAAATTACAATAGCTTGTAGTATACTAGTATTTCTATCAGTTTAATTTTTTATAATTTTACTTAATTTTACTCTTATATTGAAAATATAAGAAAATTAATTTTATTTATTGGTGTCGTTTTAAAATATTTTGAAATATGTTTAAAAACTAATATATTTAAATTTACCTTTCTAATGTAAATATAAGAGTATTTAAACACTAATCTAAAAAACTACTTAATTATTAGATCGAGTGAAATAATCAATTACGTCTTTGGAAGTAATTTAGCATCGTAAAAAGTACTTACTAATCGAAATTTATATAGTTTCACGTGACAATTTGTACTTTAGTAGGCTACTGATCTTCTCCATCTTAAAACTTAAAATATAACTAATTTTAAAGTAGACTTTTAACACTTGTTTAAGACATAAAAACATGTTTGGGGTATAATTCAAATAACCATTTAATTAAATACATAAATTGTGGGAAGATGACATAAGCTTGCTAGATTCATTGTTAATTCTGTCACGAATGCAATTAATGGTGGGCTCCATTTCAAAGTGTAGGCCTATGAGCACAGATGCAACACGCCTCCTAGCACGAATTCTTAAAATACATTTATCAATACTTACTACATAATTCCGGGTAAATACAAATACAACGCGCTATATATATATATATACATATATATATATATATATATATATATATATATATATATATATAATAAGTAATACATAATACAGGCTCAAAATGAGAAGACGTAATTTTGCAAAAATACCAAGTAAGACTCTTGTTTAGGTACATTAAAGTGTTATATATATATATATATATATATATATATATATATATATATATTTATTTATTTATTTATTAAATTAAAAATATTTCAATTAAATTATTCTAATAATATATGCAATAAAAGTATTCTTGTTTTTGAAATATTTTGAATTTAATAGCTATATTACAAGAAAACATATCACCACATTTAATATATATATATATATATATATATATATATATATATATATATATATATATATATATATATTAGCTTATAGCTTACCCGTCATGCGCTGCTGCGATATCAGAAGAGAGGAATGGCAAGAGAGGACCTTGTTATGGAAAAATTTATTTTTAATTTATTATCTTTATGGAAATGGGTTTTTATGCTCATTGAGGAAATATTTCAAAGTGTCGTTTTAATTATATTTATTTATTTAATGGCATGAAGTAATATATATATATATATATACATATATATATATATATATATATATATATATATATATATATATATATATATATATATACATATTACCTGAGTTTTCTGCCTAGAATAGTTATATTGACTTTTATAAAATTAACTATATTTGTATAACGTAGTTTCTAATATTTCCATGATTATCCTTCACAAACCAGTTGTTTTACGTCACTCATTAACGTTGACTTCACCGCAGTTTCCTTCCTTTGGTTTACTTTCCGTGAAGGAAGAAGGAATATTTCGTCATGACTTCCTAAATAATCACTGATAACTACTTTACGATGTTGTACTTTTACCACTATGATTATACAAAGACAGTTCGCTTATTAAGTAGCGGAGAAAGCTACCGAAAAGCATGGCATTAACTTCGCTTACTATTGTTGAGAGCACTTCAATTTCATTGATATTAATTTTTAAGGCTATTATCGTTAATTTTTAACAGTTGTTACACTATTTTTCATTATTTAAAAAAATTTTAACGCTTATTTCAAAGTGGTCTAAATAGTAGAACAAAATAAGTTATATATTTTTGTAATTTTAATTTCAACTTCCTGTGAAGTTGAGTCCAGCATAGTGATATCGCCCCGTTATTCATATTTTATGATTTTACCTAAGTTATTAACAAGTCAGTAAACTATATAGTCTATATTTACGTTAGCATATTAGGAAATAGTACAATTTTCCACGGATGTTAAATTTAACTGACAACTAATTAACAATAAGAAACTAACATTACCTACGGATAAAAAACCAATTGTTAATTATAAAGATTTGTTATAAATAAAAAACCGTTATTGTATGAATTCATGTTATCACATAATCTAGTCAAATATATGATACTTTTGAATATATCGAGATGTTCGTTAGAAAATAAACAAACATAACCTCAAAACTACCTCTAAGTGAAAAAATAACTTTCATCTATATTTATAAAAGATGTCTTGACTGCTTCATAACCAACGCACAGCCTAAACTATATCAGGTAGCCTACAGACTTGAAATTTGGATAGAACCCTAGTTGGTTGTGTAGAATTTAATTAAATTAATTATGTAATAATTTATTTATTATTATTATTTTTTATTTATTATTATTATTTTATTTTATTGTAATTTCATAAAATTTTGTCATAGAACTGCTTTAAATATTGTCTAATGTAAGCGATCAGCTGTTTCAAATTCTGTAAATATCCATTGAATAGAACAGCTGTCGCTTATTGATCACACAATTTATCAGCTGTTTCATATTCAGTAAATTAAAGAGGTTATGTAAATATGTATCGTTATTATAAAAATGGAAACTTGTTAAATTTTAGGGATAGTTAATGGTTTAATTTAACTAATGTTATAGTCCCTATTGTTTGTGATGGTGCTTGTATTTATCGATTTTTGTCCTACATCGTGCATAATACACAAGAAGAAAGCACTCATGTTCGTCGTGTCAGTGTTATACATAGTACAGAATTGAGAAGATTTGCTGCATTTTCCAGGGTTCATGTGAATAAAAACGTTGAGTTTTATTTTAGGGATAGTTAATGGTTTAACTAATGTTATAGTCCCTATTGTTTGTGATGGTGCTTGTATTTATCGATTTTTGTCCTACATCGTGCATAATACACAAGAAGAAAGCACTCATGTTCGTCGTGTCAGTGTTATACATAGTACAGAATTGAGAAGATTTGCTGCATTTTCCAGGGTTCATGTGAATAAAAACGTTGAGTTTTATTTTAGGGTTGTAATTTATAAGAATTGTTATAAATTTCATAAACCACTTTTTGCTTTGGGGAATTTTCATTAAATTTGTATAAAATACTGCTATTTTAAATTAGTATCGTCAATATAAATAAGACCAGAATAAATCAACATAAACCAAAAATAATACAAATTAACTTATAAATAACTATTAAATCACCAAAATTAAATTATGAATAAATGCTTATAGTAGCACTTACATATACACTGTGTTGAGGACGGCCGTTACGGGAGATGTGTCCCGTGAGTTACGATCCGAGTTCACAATGGGACACATCTCCCGAAACGGCCGTCCTCAACAAATATAAGTAAGTGCTACTACAGGCAAGTTTGTAAATATTTACAAATGTTTAGTGAAAACTAGTAGCTCACGTGATGATCGAAAGAACACATATGAATAAATGTTAAATATCAAAAACAAACTAAAAATAAACCATAAATAACCTAAAAATAAGTTTATAGTAGGGTAATGGAGTGCAATGAAAACTCATATAGTTTTTTAAATAAATGTTTATAAATAAGCTCATTGTTTGTGATTTTATAATAGTAATTGTGTCAAATGATATCCTTGAAAAATGTGCAAAACAGGTTGTTGAAGATGATTTCATAAAGACATTTAAAGGTCAAGGCCAAATTTAGCATTTACATGGTAGTTTGATACCAAATCGTAAAGTAAATCCATACTTTTTGCAATAATGTTTTGTAGTTGAAGACAAACGAGAAGCTGCGGTAGGAGCAGCGACTGGGGACGCTAGTTTTTCATGAATAGAAAACAGCATTAACAAGTCTTGGAGAAGATTTGTTGTGCTTATGTAAATCTGACATCTGAAATGTGATGTCATATTTCTACAGTATATTCTACATATATTTCTACATATATTCCCGTCAATAAAATGTCATAAAATGTTTACACTTAAACAGAGCTTTTATGAATTACAAAGATTACAATCTATATTTTTATTTACGCCAAACTCAAGCCTATTAATTTAAAATTATCAGAATTTCCACTTGCAGGATAATTTATTTACAATGTTAATTTAACTTCAAAATAAAAGCCTGTCTCATTGGAAAATTATGTTAAAACATTTTAATTGGTACAATTTTAAAAAAGATTTTAAGATGAATTGTTCATAAATATCATTTTAAGCACAGATATTGCACACATGTTAGCACTTTCCTATCGTAGGCTACCATTCACATGTTTATGTAATGAGGATAGTTTCGAGGGATGTATAGCTACGGTCTAGCCTCTGACAATCGATCGGATCTCCCGAAACGGTCTTCATCATTTAGACAAAAAGTTAAGTTACAATGAAAGAGGTGTCACTCTAGTTTGCAACTGCTTGTTTGCTAGATTGTAATTTTGTAATAAGCCCCTCTGATGATAATGACATGGCCATAGAAATGTACATAAGGGTTTAATCTTAAGTAACTTGTTTATTTGTTATTTTTGTGGTGTTGGGGTTCTTTCCAATATTTTCATTGTAATATATTGTACCACTGTGCTCTTGATATTGTATAAAAAGTTAAGAGCTATCATAGAGGCAAGTGTTTAAATATTGTTACTTATATGATTTAAAATGCATAAATGTAAAAGTAGCTCAGGGTATCACGGAAACAAATAGTATAGCCCGATATCAACAAATCAAAAATTGCCATTTTAAAAGTTATTTAAAAATTATTTACTCTTGATACAATTAAGGTTAAAATATTTAATTTTTTTATATTTTCAGTTTGGTAACAAAGTTTAAGCGTGGTCAAGTCTTAAGGATACCATCCTTGAACACAACGTTAGTTAAACATTTTTTAAATAAATTGTCTTTTTATAATAACGCACAGATTATTATTAGCTTTTTGACGATACATTTTTAAAGTCTTTTGTGTTTGACAGATCGCATTGTCAATGAGAGGCTATTACAAGTGACTGATACGACTACACCTGAGGTAGGCTACACAATAGCGTATTGTCTTTACGTTTATTGGATCGGCTTAAAGTCATTGATTTAATGTCTATCGTGTTACTGTTGGAACATACAACAGGCGCAGGGTAATTTGGCATGTCTTATTGAATGTCTATTGCACATTGTCTAGTAGCCTACACTTGACATTACATTTCTAGACCTCTGCAACTGGTAAATTATAAGGAAGAATTTACAGAGTTTCTAGAGCAATAGGCACTGTATTTCTGGAAACGTGTAAAGGAAAAATGCTGAACTGTATTTATAAATCAATGCATGCTCTAGCTTTCAATTGTATATTTCGAAAATAATATTTAATATTTTTGAATGTTCATTCAATAAACGCTACAAACGAAAATAATATTAGGAAGACAGTAACACCATTATATATTGTTCATGGAAAATATACTTAGTTCAAAAGAAGATCATCGTGGCTGTAGAAAGAAAACTAGTGACTGTAGTTCCTCCAGCGTCGTATACTCCTGAACTCCTCTTGCACCATTCTGTTGTCTTTATAGGCCTAGATGATCCAATCCAGGACTCTGTCTTTGGCTTTTGAATCACCCTTCTTCATGAACTCGGATTTCCTTACATGCCATCTGGTTCATGAACGAAAGAGTTCCAGTAGAGTTTCTTTTTTCAACTCAACAATCTTTTGCCACGCCATACGTCATTGAATAAAATTCTCCTACCCGAGCTCTGTTGATCAGGAGGCCTGATACTCATTGTATGATAGTTCCTCTTCTCCCTAAACAGGTAGGCATATAGTACAGCAGAGCTTATGCTTATATAATATAAATGCTACTAATTCACGTTTAATTGAGCACTTGAAATTGTATTGAATAAATGATAAACAAGTTGAAAATCGAGTCAAAAGTTTATTATTTAGTGCAACGTTTCGACAACTAATTTGTTGCCTTTATCAAACCTGTAGTGCTATGAAACGTAAGTCCTTACATTTAATGTTTAAGTGAGTAATGTGAGGAGACAAAACATCAAACTTCCTACGCTTAACCAAATATTTTCTTTGAGCTATAGTGTTAGCTCATCTTTCCGCACTCATATAATTCCAGTGCGTTTACCTCCACAGAGTTACAACAAAATAAATAGGCTTTTGTCTCGATATTCAACCGGCTTATTATTTATTCAATAATTGATACTAAATTTATCAAATGTGAAAGTTCACCGGAGGTGTAATTGTGTGATGTGTCAGCCACACTACAATTATAGTTTAAGTTTAATTTTGAAATACTTCTGATATTAAGGTAATAAAGAGTTAAGACTAAGTCATTTTTTGATCGAACCGTTGCCAGAATTAATCTGATCAGATATGATTTCTTAGTTTCTCCTGGCCCATGCAAAAAGAGGTTCCCCTCAACTCCGGATGCATTAATGATTGTCTTATGCGATCATAAATGTCCTTATATTCCACAGTTAATTTGAGAATGTTTTATTGGACATTTGACTGGAGACCACCGGTGTCGTAACTCTTTCCAGGGCGCAAGTCTACATCAAATGAAGCTGTTGCAGCCGGGTGTGTGTTGGCATTCCCAAATAACCTGTACTCACTATTTGGCGGACGGCACAGCTTGATCACTGGAATGTACTTCGATTAAGATTAATGGACCGATGTTGATGGGCGTCTACCCCTGTTGGCGCCGTGTCGCCAGGACTACCTGCCCGTTCCAGTGGCTTGCGAAGAGGACCTTTGGCGTCCTTTGGCGAAGAGCATCTCTTTGGCGAACTGCAGGAGAGCCTTCGCAGCGGATTCCGATGTGCCGTCACCATCAGGACATCAAGGGTAACGACTCGGAGCGGCCAGTGCAAGGACTGCGGGACTGTTGGACATGCGTCCAAGCGGTACGGCGCGGGCGGCGGCTGTCCTAAGCACGAGTCCCGGCCCCGCCAGCAGAAGAGACAGAAGCAGACGCCAGCACCGAGAAGCGATCGCCAGGTCCTCGGGGGACCTCTAGTCTCCCCCGAGGTGCTGCCGCCAACACCTGCGGACAGTAAAGAGGCTGCGTCGTCGTCGTCGCTGCCGGATACTGTTGCGGTATCCAAGAAGACTGCTCCCCCTCGTAAGAGGAAGTACCGCAACACCGAGTACAGGGAGGATCTCGCTGCTGTGTCTACCGGCTGGGAGAGAGTCTGGCGTCGCTGCCGTCGGCTGAAGACCAAGCCGGCCCGTGTCGAGGAGTTGAAGAATAAGTATTTCTTCTGGGATTCCGAGGAAGATAACGACACCTGCACTGAGCTGATCCCAAGACGACGAGCTCACGACATCGTTTAAGGAAATTACTGAGCTCGTTCTAGCTCCGGGAGTCTGCATCAAGGACAAAGGTTTCGCAGAAGACCACATCTAACTCTACGAAGACCTTATGAGAGACGATGTGGATAAGGAGCTGAAGACTAAACGCCGTTGGCGCAACAAGCAGCGGGCATGGCGAAGGCGACGACGGAAGGAAGCTGAAGCAGCCTCCCTAGAATAAGATATTTTCTGTTTTAAAATAAAATTGTATTTTTCATATTATTTTTAAATATATGTATAATTTTTGTGTAAAACTTTTCTGAAATGAATGCCCCAAATCTGTTTAATTCAGATTTTACAATAATCTGAATGAAATCCAAGTGAATACGTTTGTTTTTGTTAATGAAAAATGTAACAGGATACAGGTAATGTTTTACCCGTAACCGTGGTTTTCGTTAGATAGTATGGCGATTGATCCCCTCGCTTGCAGCAGTTGGCGCGGTGGCTGGATCATAGCTGACGTTTAAAAAATATTTTTTTTCGCGGTCGCGTGTATGCTATTGACGCAAAAATACATAAAATCAAACCTTGAAGCGAATTGTAGGTCGTGTCAAAATTTGATCTCGATCGCTCCAGAGTGCTTTGAGTTTCTGAAGCGTACACAAACCAACATAACATTTTTATATGTACAGATTTTATTAAGATATCAAATTATATTTGTTTCATAGTTTCGACGATTTTTTTAAATCACATTAACTTTTACTGTTACTGTTGAGATGCGACAACCTTAATCTAATTATTTCTAATCTACTTTAAAATCGTTAAATATGCAGCTTAGAAACTTTGCAATATTAAATCCATCCTGTTAGTTTTGCATAGCTTGTAACTACCATATTGGCTGTTCAACTCATGATAAAAAAAACTGATGATTAAATTACAACTGATTGAGGCTGCTATTAATACTTGTTTATAGTGAAAGTAATATTATAAATTTAAATACTCTTTACTTTTTAAACGAAAGTTAAGTGAGACGAACGGTTGTCCCAATCGATTGTTTAGAGACGAACTATTGTTTCGAAAGCGAAACATGGTGGTTATACTTTGATTTAAAGTAGAATAGGAATTGGTCTGTGGCAGGGTAGGGATGCGGGGTTGTCAGTTCGAAAGCAGTGACTCTCAACGCGCCGTCGCCAGCGGCGAACGAAACAAGCTACAGTACTAGTAAATTACTCCACCACAGCTACGATGAAACTGAGCGACGAACGGAAGTTTAATGTCGAATTGGCAAAAGCTTCACCCACGCAACAAGATGAGAACTTCCTATTCGCTCAGATTGTGGTATACCCCACTCCCTCTGGCCAATTTCACCTACGTAGAATCCATTCTGTTTTAAATCAAACTATAATGCTAAAAGCTGTTTTCCACTTCACTTAGAGGTTATGTTTATAATATTTTCAAATTCGAATAAATATAGTGTTTACGATAACGCATGTTTTCATCAACAATTAGTTTTATTACTCATAAATTATTATAGGAGTAGAATAGTAGCTTATAAAGTATAATTTCTATCAATTTATACTTATTTTCAACTCTTGAAGGCAATATTTCTTGCCGCTGGGAATGACTGCATGTTTTGCACGGGAAAAAGATCATCTCATCCGTCACGCTTCATTCCACCACGAGACGCGTCACATAGCACGCTTCATATTTTAGCTTGAATTAAGTGATAACATATGATTTCATACAACAGCTGATAGGTTACGTCGTAGAATAGCTATTTGTTCTCGTGAGTTAGGATTATTTACTTATTATACTTTATTAGGTTAAAATGTTATTAATTCAATATAATGATAACGAGTTATATATGTTTATTCCAGTTTGCGAAATGAAAACTTTTTATGCGCGTCTGACACTTTGAGAACCGATGTCAATTAAATTCGTTAAAATCTGCACTCGTTAATTTTTTAACATCTAATAAAGTTATTCTAATAGCTAAATTCTCTTTATTATTAACTATATTCTGCTAATGTCTCAGTTAACTACAATCTTCAAATAAAGTTTTCACTGCTGACCACCACATTGTAAATTATTTTTTTTTCCTAAATCAACTAAAAACTTTAAACATTGTTAGATAAATGCTAATGGATTTAATAGTAGAATTTATAAAAATAACATATTGTAAAATGTAAGTAGCCTATTTATACTTAGAGGTTATATTTTTAAACATGGAAGAAATTGCAAAGTAAATATATTATATTATACTAACAATAAAACTTTAATAGACATCTATTTACTAACGGCTTATTTTAAATTAATTTAACCTTAATTTATTCTTATTTTCCATTATAAGACGTTTTTTCTTCTAAATGTGGTTCAAGTGTAAAAAGGTAGTACCAGATTAACGAAAAAAGGTTCTTAAACTACTACAAACTTTGGGAACAATTAAAACCCTCAACCCGTAGCCGCACCCTTTCTACATTACCATAACTACAACCCCCATTAAGCCTATGATAATTATTATTCTTTTTAAAAGTCATCGCATTGAAGAAGAGCCCCCCTCACCACGCATGAATAACCACACGTGGAAAAGTACAAAGGCTTCTCACCAGGGCCCATTTATCATTCAACAATAAAGGCTTTATTTTAAGCCACACTAACAATATATTTCCTCGCTGACAATTTATCTAATCAAAGAGCATACCTGCCGCGGCTGGTGAGGAAATGTACGTTTACAGTTATGCACTCATTGCTTTCGCTTATTGAACAACACCGACTACGTTTACTACTCTATAAATTGTTTTTTCCATATGCTCGAGGCTTAGTACATTAATCACTATTGAGTCTTATATTTAATTTAGGTTTCGATGGCGTAACAATTACGTGGTTTTTACTTCCAACTCTTGTTCAATTCGTGTTCCTTCTTTTACGAGCATCTGGAAGCATTCCTTTTTAAGAGCGGTGGAAAGACACTTGTACAGTGGCGGCTCCAGAGGGTATGTCGGGTAGGCCCGGGCCTACCCAACTTTTTTATATTTAATTGTAAAAACCTTTCCTAATTGTCAATAATTTAAACAGATAAATGTTATTTAACTAAGATCAAAGGTGATGCTTATAATATTACAGCGAAATTTAGAGTGCACGAAGCAATAATCAAATAGCAAATAAACGTTCTTTGATTTTATATATATTTATTTGCCCTGAAAGTAAAAATGCCCTCAAGCATACCATTTAAATTTCAAGCAATTACGGGGGGAGTGCGTTAGTCTCGACTCTTCTAAACTGTGCCTACCTACAAAATAAAACCTGAAGCCGTGTCTTAAAGTGAACCAAACCTTGGTCATTTGAACGCTGCGTAAACATCATAGTTAGTTGAAACTTTGGTCATCTGAAGGAGTCTCCATTTAAATTAGATTTCCTGTAGTTATACTCACTGGTGATTATTACTCATTGAGACGTGTAAGAGAAAATAATATATCAACTGTGAGCTGGTGTCCATCGCTATATAAATTATAAAAAAGTTAGAAGAAAGAATATTTTTATTGATTTATATAAAAGAATTGCAATCTATGAGAAAATGAGTTGGAAAGCAGAGTTATTATGTAGAAAGTTTAATTTCCAAGGTATTTATTAATTTTAGGTTTAAAAAAGTATGGACTTTTCTTCCATAAATAGCTCTTTCACTGATATTAGCTAATAGCCTACATGATTTTTAAGCCTAGATAACTTATTTTTGTGTTTTGTACAGTGATTTACTTACTATACATTGTGATATGGACCTACATTCTTTCCTACGTTCTTAAAATGTCTATTTTTATCAAATACGACGTCAAATTTTTTTTACGAACAGTTTTCAATACCTCTAATCAATAAAAAATTTTAAAAAAATAATCAACTTTGAACTGAAAGCAAAGGGAACTCCACCCCAAACCGCTTCCAGGTACAGCGTTAATCCCATGAGTAATATTTCACCCTTGGCGTTTACTTTGCCCTGGCACCGGGGTCTCCACCCTATGGACCACATCCGGCTCGCGAACAAATATTTTCCGACCCGCGGAAAGTTAGCATACCGGAAAAAAAATATTTGGTAATATATTTCCATTTAAGCAGTTTTACCATTAAATATGAGTACAGTACTCGTCTCTCACTAGCCACTTCTTTTCTCTATAAATGTAAAACTAGCTGTAAACTAGTAAAAAACTAAGTAAGAAATTATCAAAAACCACCAAATAGATCTTGATTTAAAAAAAAAACGTCGTGGGTACATGGGGGGGGGGGTTAGACTTTCTGCCTTGTACTATTGCCGTTCCGCCTTTCCTCCAAAAGTTTTCGATGTGGCCCTTGAGTAAATAAGGTTGGAGACTTTGCCTACCACATAAACACTGCGCATGAGCCAATTTTTTATAAATTCCACACTAGTAAACCTTCTCTATAAGGGCATTAGTTTTATACAAGTTTGTCGTAAAATATTAAACGTTGTTTCAATATATATTATTGAGTTCTCTTTCATTTCACAATCTTCTGATTTCCATGAATTTCTCCATCGCAGTAAAGCTACTAATTTCGTAAATTTACTCGACGGAAGTACTGTAGTTCGCATGATGTAACCTGCCTTGCGAACTGCTAACTGGACTGGACCGAATGTGTCTCATAGCTTGCAGCCGTCCCCAGTAGTAACCTTAATGAATCACTTAGTAACATCTCTACTAAGTAAATAACATTCTAACTCTAATTATAATTTCCAAATTTCTATCCAGTATTTAAAAAGTAAGTAAAAATTTAAGAAACGAGATAATTTCTTTAAATAAACATTCAAACAATATAGGTGTAGCATACTTATATGCACTAGCAATCAATTAGTTTATAGCAATCATGATAATAAACATGTTCTTAACGGTCTTCTTACTTTTCACAATTTCAACTGGAATTTTGAAATTATTTTCAAGGTAAGGTTATGTTTGTGGGGATGCAAGTAAGTGACTCACTAATGCAACAGCTGCGAAAGATAAGCGCATCGCTACAGCCTAGGTAGCCGAGAGGTCCAGAAGACAGGTTACATCATACAGAAGATGTGGCAAGACGATGGCCACTCAATGATGGGCGTTTTTAGAGGGACAAAAGCGTCGTAATGCAACGGCTTGTACAAATGTATGTAATGAAACAATTTTGTTTTTAAACGCCATTGAGGCAACATTAGACTACATTCGTCAATCATCAACAGGATCTGAAACATCATAACGGTAATAATTGCTGAGTAAAGTATTTATAATTTAATTTATTATAAGTTAGCGTAAGGCGTGGTTTTACAGGAATTCGACGTGAAAGGTTGTTTCCTTCGCTAACAAAAATCCTCGAAAATCTTTTACTTGAGTAGGCCTACACAGTACATATTTGAATCTTGTAGATTTATGTTTTGATTAATAAAATCGCATTTATATCTCTAACTATAAGTAATATTATTTATAAATATAAGCTGTAAATGGAGCCATTACTATATTTACTTACACACAAATCCTATCTGTAAAAGTCGTATAAGAAACTTGTTTAAACTTAAACGGTCAGAAGTTTAGCAGTTAGTAAAAATTCCTCCAAGGATAAATGACAAAATACTTAATTTATTTATCATTAAAATTAATTCTACAAATTTTGCTCCAATTTTAAAGAAACAAATGATTTTTTTAAAGTAAATGATTGAAGTCAGTGCCTTAAATAAGTGTGCAGTTATGGATAAATTTAGAAATTTCATAATTATGGTTAATATCAGTCTTTCATAGCCTAATATTGAATAATTTTTTCACTGAAATTTCAAATCGACAAGTCAGAATAACCTACAGAAACGGTTTCCAAGAAAATATCTTATGATGTGACAATAACGCCGCATCAAGTAACCCATGGGGAATTAGTGGCGAAGAATTTTAGGTAGCATTTGTGTCTAAGACCAGATCTGGGTATAGTCTTTCAGTTTTCGAGCATGGTAAACTGTACACATTTTATCTTAAAATAATTTCTCGACACAGCAGTTCGTAGTAATATTTTATTACACTACCCTCTAAATTACAATGAAATATTTTACAGGTAATCAGTAAATTTGTAAATTGAAGACAAAAACATTCAAAAAGTGCCAACTTTAGAAAAATCTTTAAATATAAGACTTGACTAAATACTTACTTATATATATATTTGTGTGTGTGTGTGTGTGTGTGTGTGTGTGTGTGTGTGTGTGTGTGTGTGTGTGTGTGTGTGTGTGTGTGTGTGTGTGTGTGTGTGTGTGTGTGTGTGTGTGTGTGTGTGTGTGTGTGTGTGTGTGTGTGTGTGTGTGTGTGTGTGTGTGTGAGTTTGTATGGGCCGACAAGCGAGGTCCTGACACACTCCCTGTACCGCCTAGAGCGGTCCTCGCACACACCGAGGTCTTAGTCCAGGACCTCGGTTTTCGGTCCTCGCTATACACTTGCTGTCACGTATGAAAGTGCGTTTTAGTTCTCGAGTGCATCCAATAGATGGATCTGCAATCGCTGACAGACTTTACACACTTTAGCACACTTTTCAAGGCCATGCTTTATTTAGAGCCAGGACAGACGTTAGGTCAAGACCTCACAGTTTGAATGAGAGTCTGATTTATATTTCGTGACACAACAATAAAATAACTTTCCTTGTTTTTAACTCGATTTATATTCAAGGTTTACATTCTATAAATATGCTACTTTGTTAGTTTAAATGAAAATGTTGTCAAATGTGGATATAACCTATATTTTTTATAAGTGCACAGAAAATTTTTCATAAGAAACAGATTCGTATTATCTGAGAAAAATGTTTTATTAATCTAATTTTGAATTTTTATTTAATGTTGAACATTGTTTGACTGACTAGTGTAGATTGACTGACGAGGGCAACATGGTTATCGAAAATGTGTTTTGATTAAGGATAATTTTTTTGTTGTTGTTGTGACATATTGTTTTAATGATTGTAGTGTTTACTTCTTTAATTTACTTATTTTTTATACACTTTCGTGAAAAATTGCTTATACAAATATTTATAATCTAGTTCTTTGCACATCACAGTTTTTTTCAAATACTAAATTGAAAACAACAAATTGGAATCAACAAATATAAATTGAAAAATTAAGAGCGCTCTATGTATAGCCTAATTAACACAAAAATTGAGTAAAACGTTTCCCTTCTACTTATAACTTGTAAGATATCTGACGAAAACTTTTACGATTGTAGTCGAAAATCGAATTACTTTTAGGTTTGAAGTGAATATCTTTATTAAATTACTAATATATAGACTACGTATAGGCTAAATTTTAGACAAAACATGTAGAGAATTTAGTTTTGAATAGATAAATAGGTCAATATTAGACACCTAACAGCTTAAAATAATTAATTTGTAGTTAAATCAGAACATTCGAAGAATAAACAAATTCTGTTATACATTTTTATTATTAAAAAAACTTCTGTCAACTAGACATATATGCTTTAAAATTAACATCTACTGTTTATTATTTAGATTTGAAAAACTTAAAATACTAACAACACGACAAAGCTGATTAGTTAACTCCTTAAAAAACCGAACTATTTAATAATCATGTTCTTTACACTATTTACTACTGATAACAGTAAACAAATTACAGTAATACTATATTGATTTTCACGTAGCCTATCTGCTACCTTGTTTTCATTTACTCATGTCATCTTTTTCAAGAGCAAAGTAAATTACTTCCTATGGATATAGACTACATATATGAACAATAATTTATGTAGGTTTTTTATATTATTAATCTGTAAGTGACCATAAAGTAATGTAACAATATTATTATGTAAGACATCATTAATATGTAAATATTTTAACACAATACTGTAAATACATTGAGTATGTTTTATAACATCAAGTTATGTAATTGTGGTTGATAGATAATTAATTGTTAATAATGAACAGAAATAATATTTTTTAAATTGAAAGGAGTAATTTGCTAAATGAAAACTTTCACCTTATCAATGCCTGTATGTATTTATTATTAGGTTTTATGATGCACTTTGCAGTAACACAGCTTATTTCATTTCTATGAATAAAAGTTCTTTACGTACTTCATTTAAAAGCGGCAATGTTTCCACCACTATTTAACTTTTAAAAAACTATGAATTGAGTAGGTTAATCGAAACGAAAAGGTAACTTATAACTTTTCGTTATATTGAGTTGGAACGCCTCTAAATACTACAAAAAAGAGGTAAATAAAAATCAATAGCATCATTATTCTTGTCGTTTAATTATACGAGCACTATGTAATTTTTTATAACTTTTTTAAACTCTAATATTTTTTATACCAAAAAAGAAAAAGTACCGTTATTTTTAGGTTTTCAATCATTGCCTTAACTTTAAACATTGATTAATGAAATACCATTTGCTTAATCGAATTCATAATTTAAGTCAACATAACTGGATAAATTTTATGAATTTCAGAGTTTTATCTTCACATTATGTGTT